>RJVU01026577.1:12572894-12607945 GCA_003731715.1 Anabarilius grahami
TAGTTAAACATAAAAAGTATGAAACAATCTTTTGTTTAGTCAAGGAAAAGGGGAAAAAAAAGTGATGTCATTGAGTTGCTTTGGAGAAAACCTTTAATTCATGTTTAAATCCTCTCTATAGATTTCCTGTTTGCTTTGGCAGAGTTCTGTAGGTGTGATAGCTCACACTATGGCTGTTGTTACTGTTTTTGAAACTTCCTCCTTCAAATACGTGTCTGTGCGCAAGCTCCAAAAATGGTACCACCATTGTATCAACTTGTCGGATATTATACCGCCTAGTGTGAGCGAGCTAAAAAGGAATCAAGTGCAAATGGGGAATGAGAGACATCAGAAAAGAAAGAGAAGTTGCTGGCCAATGAAAGTGGCCTCTTCACAAAACCAGATGGTAGTTTGTAGCCCATTAAACACTAATCCTGTGTTTTATTGCCTCAGTTAAGCTTCCCTATTTATCACAGGTCATAATCACACTGTTATGTGGCCTAAGAGAATGGAGAAAACTGGTGCAGTGATATCATCTCTGGTGAGTAGGACAATGTTTATGTAGAACTGAAGCATTTACATGCAAAGTCTCTTATGTCGTTCTAAACATGTATAACTTTCTTTCAAAAAGTATTATGAAGACTGATGTGAACAGTGTTATTTTAGTATTATTTATATACTATTATAGTATTTACTAAGAATTTGAATTAGCTTTAATCTTTATATTTTCAGTGTTCATTATAATTTTAGTTTGTTTTAGAAATGTAGTTATGTGCTTTTGGTGAAATTGTAATAAGTTTTTTTTTTTTAGATAGGTTAATTTTTGTTAACTGATTTTTTGTTAACTGAAACTAATTTTTTTTTCTTACACAACTAATATATATATATATCAGAAGCTTAAAGGGGACCTATAATGCCTCTTTCACAAGATGTAATATAAGTCTCTATTGTCCCCAGAATTTGTCTGTGAAGTTTCAGCTCAAAATACCCCACAAATCATGTATTATAGCTTGTCAAATTTGTCCCTATTTGGGTGTGAGCAAAAACACTCCTGTGTGTCCTTTTAAACGCAAATGAGCTGCTGCTCCCCTTTCCAGGACAGGGCAGAGCTTTACAGCTCGCGCTTTGGTTGCTCAACATCAACAAAGCTGGAGAATCTCACGCAGCCATGATGCAAATCCATCATTGAATTGACCCTCGTTTGTGAAGCAGTCTGGTGTAAAATGACAGCATAGTAACTACACTCTACTACAAAAACTCTTCCTCTTCTCTAAAGCAGCCCAACATGGCCTTGCCCCCATTGTTCTAGGGGACAGGGTTTATGTAAATTTTGAGGTCACCAACCCGGGAAGAAGCTCGTTGTAGTCCCTACCAGCCGTTTGTTGTTGTCCTTAAAAAGCGATTTCTGTAAAAGAAAATATCTCTCTTTGCATTGAACTTTGAGCATTGTAACTTTGCAGATGTTGTTTATGCTCAAACAGCAACATTACACACTAACTAAAGTTAAAAAAGTGAAATCATAATCTTTGACCCCTTTAAAAGTTTCAATCCCCAAAAAGGGTCATAATACAGCCAGACATTCCTATTTATCTGTTGTTTAATTAGCATAATAACATTGCTGCTCTACAGACCTTCTCCTTCAGTGTAGTGATTTTAATTTGAATGGCATAGAAGCGAAAACGCCTGAGGTGTAGAGAAAATGTGAGAATACAGAGCTGTTAGTAACCAGCAGATGCATTTGCTCTCTCCAGACGGAACAGAGAGGTGGAATCACTGATAAAGAGGGAACAGGACTGGCAGGATAAAGGAGTGTGTTAGGTTAAACGGAGACGTGGATGGGACAGCGAGATTCTCATGAGCGAATAAGAGCGAGAGGAGATGGAGGGACTTTAAGAGAGACAGAAAAAGTGAGAAGAGACAAAGAGGGAGCAATGTGTCCTCTACTGTTCCAGCCCCGAGGCGTATGGTCACCTCAGAGACTGCCCACTGAATTACCCACAACTCCTGGCTGCTCTCGGGAGTGTCTGGACAAGGGGAGCGGACAGGAGAAGTTAATGAGGGGAAGAGACGGAGCAGGTCTCCAGGGACCCCCGTGGGGTTTGGTGTGACAGGCTGAAGGAGTTTGCCCACTCTGATTGGGTAATTAGTAACATGGATTTGGCCCACAGAGTGGGAATTGATTGATTAGGTAGTGGAAAGATGTTTTTCTGCCATGTCTCTAGATGCTTGGGCACTGGGAGCCCAGAGGATAGAGGTGTACACACACACTTTCCTACACTTACACTCTGGTTACATTTCTTATATTTCTTCTCTGGTTTGCCACAATTTTGACACCTCTGTGCATACGCTTTTGTAAAAAAGAACAAGTGTAAAAGGTTCTAATTATTTTCATGCAACCTTAAATTAATTATTATATTCAAATAATGATGTTAATTACTGCTTCATATTTGTCAGCACAATCCTCATTGGCAAGAGAGAGGAAGAGGCAAAGGTTAAGTAACTATTTTAAACAGAAGTTGCTGTTTACATGAGTGATAAATATTACTTGCTTTTGCCTTAAGCAAGCTTTTTTTTCTAACATAGCCTGACCTCTTTAGTATTTGTAACTTTTTGTATGTTTGGGTAAATGCTGAAGCTTACAATATGGATGTATTGACAGCAAAAACATGAAAGTGTTTCTCATTCAGTCCTTTTATCATGTTATAATTTATATAATTTATATAAAATATACTGTATATATTTTTATAGTAAAGTTACAATTATCCTATATTTGATACAATAGCCCCAAACCTCAACAATTTGCATAACATAATAGGCAGATAAATTTGCAGTGACAATAATTTTNCTGCTACAGTTACTTTTATATAGATATTTTAGCCACACATGTCCTAAAAATAAAAAATAAAATACATTATTAATTTTTGTTATTATTATTATTTTAAGTTTAGGTTAAGTGATGTAATTTTTGACATCAGCATGACATCAGCAATCACACTGATTGAAGCTGTTATAATGTCAAATTAGGTAAATGTATTACTTAAGTGTGACTGTCACAATTCCCGTGTTTTGTGTTTAAGGACTTTTATGTTGTTTCATGCCTTAGTTTCCTGCTTCTGTTTGTAGTCCCTTTGTAGTTCTTTTGTTCATTGGTTCCCCTTGATTGTATTCCCAGGTGTTCCTTGTTTTCTTTATTAACCTGTATATATTACCCATGTGTTTCCCTTGTTTATTGGTCATTCAATGTTCCACTGTAGCTGCTCTTGTTCCATGTTTCCTGGTTTCCCTGTGTTCTTTACTTTGTTTAGTTTGTTTTAATAAACCTTTATTTGCAATTGTGTAACCCCTCCTGTCCTACTCGCCCCGCTCAGAGGTATCTTGAGGTTTACTCGCACAGCTCTAACTAGCTGGCCTCCATTACAAACACCCCTAAACCTCACTTCCATCCGGGTCACGGCACCAATGTAACCCCTCCAGTCCTACTCGCCCCGCTCCGAGCAGGATTCGAACTGCCGCTTCCTGCATGGGAGACGGGCTCACTAACAAGGATGCTAGAGACTGCAGCCTATAGTGTCAGTTGCTAGTGCGCCTCTTGATATCAGGGGAGTGAGATTTACCTGGCACAGCTCTCACTAGCTGGCGTCTGTTACACTTGGATCCGCCTCATCTCCCATTCCCATGACCCAGCATTACAGAAAACATTTTTATAAATCACATTGAGTAAATACAGCAAAATTCCATAACATTTTTGATCCTATAGGAATTGAAAACATTTGTACATCTATAAAGTTGTTCATATGCAAAATATTTACATTTAGATGATGTCAATGGATTAATAGTATATGTTTCACTGACTATGTAAGCGAATTGTATGAGTGCCAGAATCACACTTTATGTAGACATATCATTGCTTACTCCCATTGTAATTCAATTCACTCAAGCTTGTCAGTGTAGATATGAATGAACTAAACTTAAAGAGACCTTTCTGCTGACATCTTTGCCTAGGGTCTCTGCTCACTTGGGTAAACATGCCATACATAGTCCTGCTGCAGGAGGCATGAAAACCGCAGATATGGCCAGTGCAAAAAACTGCAATGTCCATAATGTAAGAGGCCTGAGACAATGCTACAGGGAGACAGGAAGGACAGCTGATCGTCCTTTCAGTGCCAAACCACTTGTAACCATGTGTCCACCCAGATGTGTTTGGGAATGAATGGGTTGTTGGAGGAGTGGAGTAACATCTCACAGCAAAAACTGGCAAATCTGCTGCAGTCCGTGAAGATGAGATACACTGTAGCACTAAAAGCAGCTGGTGGACACACAACATACTGATTGCTACTTTTGATATTGACCCCCGCTCTGTTTCAGGGACTCATTATTCCATTTCTGTTCATCAATTGTTTGTGAAATTTGTTCCATTTATGTCTCAGTTATTGAATATTTTTACGTTCATACAAATATTTACACATAAGAAATTTTCTGGGGGAAAAACAGCAGTTAAAAGACGTTTCTTTTTTGCTGAGTATATTTAACAAGGTCAGTTTGGGATACTGAAAGATTTGCTACTGCCATCTTAGAGTACTAACAGCAATGGATTAAGTATTTCAATTATTTGACAATAATCAGCTTGGCCAAATCTACAGAACAAGAATGTTCTCATCAAATTCAGCTTAAGCCTTTAGTTTTGGGATTTCTGTAGCCTTTAATGTGACACAGACTAATGCGGGCCACAATAAATCGCTTTCCCTTGGACGTGAAAATGCATTCTTGTGTGATTGAGACCTTTATTGAAAACCACCCGTCCTCTCATATCAATCATGTCTAATCCATCTTCAGGGAGAACCGCGCAAATCCACCGTCACCCTGTGGCTCCTGGGAATGTGGCTCGGGGAACGACACAGGGGAGAAATCTTTCTGTTCGAGGCCCAGCTGAGAACATTATTGGATCGGCCAGATTATGGGCAAGAAAGCAAAGAAAAAAGAAGGTCCAAACAGGCCGGATTTAGCTCTATGGTGACTGTCAGTTACAAGGTGGGAGTCTGCAACGCTGAATGCTCATCAGGAGCTCCCACGGAGGAGGTTCACCCATCCCAAGGGACACTGCTTGCTTTGGGATGGCATGGGATTACAGGCGGTCCAGTCTCAGCGGAGCCTCAGGTTGGCAGGATATTAATTAAGTAATTATCATGCCATGAGGCGCAGCTATGAATTATGCATGAGGCCTTGATTGGGACATTTGTGATTGTGTAATCTAATTTCAGCCATATGTCTGACGCCTTTAGTTGAGTGTCTAACATCCGACAGCCCCCAAGCACAAATACACACAAAGACATTTTCAGGTTTTCAATTATGTTAAAAATTCAAACTTATTTAAATATGAACGTCATTTGCACTGTAGAGACATTGTCATCATCATCATGAATATTTTCAGAAAGACTGGAATACCAATATATTATTGATTCTTACTCATATAGGGGAAAATGGGACTAGTCACACTTTTTTACTTAGGGCATGCTCGTTGAAGTTGGCTACAGAAAAAAACATCTTTTGAATATTTCGACTGTAACTCAAAAAATTGTTTTTTGAAAAAGTCTAACATTTTGTAACGACATGACCAAATTGAGGCCTACGCTATAGCAATTTTATAGAGAAAACATTGTATAATGTTATAATTAATTCAAAACACTAAGATTTAGATCAATAGACCCAATCTCCGCTAATGCATTTATCCTGCAGTTATTCTGAAACATCATCCAACAAATATTCCTATTGACCTGATTTGATATTTAACAGAACAAATTTGTCATTGGAACAAAAGAACAATTTCCTATTATGGTAATTAGAATGAAATTAATTCATCAGTTTGGATTATTCTTCATGTTGATAAAGACTGAGTCCAGATTAACTCTCTTTATCCAGTTCACATAATGGTATTTGCTCAAGTGTAAGATTAGGCTAATCTGAGAGCCCACAACAATGATCAATAGACCAGATTACTGCATTATGGAAATAATGAAATAAAAACAAGCATTTAAACATTTGTCCCTAAAAGACAGATCCCAAATCATGCAAAGTTATATTCTGTTATGTCCTGTTATAGTTCCATTTTCACTCTGTTTAACCTGTCTGTTTTCCTGATTTCAGTTAGTTTCCTCGTTTGTTAATTAAAGGGATAGTTCACCCAAAAATTAAAAACTCACTCTCAAGCCATCCTAGGTGTATATGACTATCTTCTTATCTTATTTAAAAATATCCTTAGTCCTCCAAGGTTTATAATGGTTGTGAACGGGGGGCCACGTTTTGAAGTCAAAAATAATTAAAAAAAAAAGTGATTCATATGACTCCAGTGGGTTAATAAAGGCCTTCTGAAGCGAAGCTATGCATTTTTGTTAGAAAAATATCCATATTTAAAAAATGTATAAATTCAAATAACTAGCTTCCAGCGGACGACTATACGCAGAATGTGCAACGTTAATAATTTTAGATCTGATTCTAATCGGATGTAGACTGACAGTGTGAATGTAGCCTTTGTCTACATGTGACAAATACATTGTACAAGCCATTAGCATATCAGATAAAATCTTAATCAAAAACTTTTTATTTCCTCAATATGCCTGGGTGTCTTTTTTTTTATTTATTTGATTGAATTGAATTGATTTAATTATTGCAGCAACACTTCAGGAAACAATTATAACTTTGCAGTATATTCATGATAATGATTATTCTGATTAACAACCTTTCTTTTGCGTAGTCGTTACTGTAAATGATCCCATCAAGATGCCTGTAATGGTACTCGATCTGCAAGAAGGCAATAACAAAGCCAGCACAAATCAAAAGTGTTATTACACTTCAGCAGCTGAAGATATCTGTTGATTTTGGCATGCTGTGTGGGGTCCCTACTGTATCTGCTTCGTCTTCACTGTGTTTTACTCCCACACTTTTCCCTTTCCCTTGTTTTATTGATAAAAGAGCGTCTTTCTGTTCTCTCACTTCATAATTCAGGAAGAAGAGGTACATTCATAAGTCAATAATGAGCAAAACATCTGCAGCAAAAGTATGCACTGATGGCTAAAAAAACTGTATTCTAGTATTTGAATTGTTTCAGTGCTCTTTGAGGTTCTGCCTGCTCTCCATTTCTAAAGTGGACAGAGGCTGAAACACACACATATGAAATTAAAGTTTGCTTTAGTGAATTAAGTAAATCATTAAATTAGAACTTCACACCTATCCCGCTATTAAGAACTAACTAGTAAAATATTAAAGGGGTGGTTGATTATGATTTCACTTTTTTAACTTTAGTTAGTGTGTAATGTTGCTGTTAGAGCATAAACAACATCTGCAAAGTTACAATGCTCAAATTTCAATACAAAGGGAGATATTTTCTTTTAAAGAATTCTCTGTTTAAGGACTACAACAAGCTTCTTCCCGGGTTAGTGACATCACAAACCCTAAAATTTACATAAACCCTGCCCCCAGGAACATGCAACAAAGGGGGGGAGGCCGTGTTGGGCTGCTTTAGAGAAGAGAAAGAGTTGTTGTAGTAGTATTGTTACCATGCCGTCATTTTACGCCGGACTGCTTCACAAACAAGGGTCAATTCAACGCTGGATTTGTACAATAGATTAACATGATGGCACATGCTAGTCGATGAGTTGAATCAACTCCACAGCAACTACATAAATTTATCCACTAACTGTTCAGAAACATCCAGATTCTAAAAGTTGAGTCTCTGCATCAGTGTCCGACTCCGTTTTGAACAATGTAAGGCTGAACACCGTTACTGACAATCGTCATTTTGGCTGCGTGAGATTCTCCACCTTTGTTGTTGAGCAACCGAAGCACAAGCTGTTAAAGCTCCACCCTCTTCTGGAAAGCAGCCGGGAGCAGCAGCTAGGGCTGTGCCGATAAACGATATCATATCGAATCGCGATAAAATATATGTCGATAACGATGATAAGCTCTAGGCATTTTTACTCGATATGGATTAAGTCATATATAAGTAATATAAGAGCCAATCATACAGCAGAAAAATGCGACAACAGCCAATCAGCGTGCAGCTTTTAATGTTCACGTCAAAGAACAAAGTCAATTTCCTACGGCATTTTGCAAAGCAAACTCAACACAGGGACGACAAAAATGAGTGGAAACAGCGACGAAAGTGAAACTAACCTCGAGTTATTATCCAAAAATGATGAAATTGTCGACAAAAAAGGTAGCACGAATTCATTTATATGGAAGTGGTTTGGTTATTTGAAAAGCGACCAGGAGCAGATTAAAACGATCTGTAAAATATGTCTTCGGACGGTGAAAAACAAGACTGGCAACACAACCAGCCTATTCCATCACAGTGCTTCCCACACATACCCTGCGTCTCAATCTGTTCCCTAGCTTCCCAAGTCGTGAATCAGTATATCATGTAAATGAATGTGGCTGACTCCCTGATCAGTGCCCTGACTACTGAACTAGGGAGCTGATTGAGACGCACCCATATACTTTCCTTGGGCGGGCCGCCCAGGTATATTAACGGCCGGCCAAGTATATTTGGAGACATATTTATGCTTTTATTATTTTTATCCTCTCATGCTTTTGTATCCGCCCAAGATAATGAAACCATCCGCGATCGATTAACTCACTCAAGCTTGTCAGTGTAGAAATGAATGAATTAAACTTAAAGAGACCTTTCTACTGACATCTTTGCCTAGGGTCCCTGCTCACTTGTGTAAACATGCCAAACATTAGCCATTACTAATGTAATAATGAATTATTAAAATGTCTACTTTATGGCCTTTATATAAAATGTTTTAGCCGGTTGTAAGAATTTACAATTGTGTAGACATTTCAAAATAAGAGTCCCGGTGTATTTCGGGCTTGTTTATTATTAAAAGTCACACGCTAAGTTAGTAGTTGTCTTAATTTTTTAAGTTATTAAAAAAATTGTTTTTGTTAATAAACTATACTTTGATCAATTAGCATTGCACACCTGTAGGTCATAGATAGGTGCGTAGGGAAAAAGACTGATATAGTCAAAATATGAAAAAACAAGAAAATCCCGCACACTATCATCTTGCAAAACAATAAAAAAAAGGTTCTTTATTAGCAACGTTTCGATCGTATGATCTTCAACAGGCATCAACATTGTATTCAAACTCCATTTTAAAACAACATGACAAATCACAGTGAAGAATCATCAATATCCAATCAAGATTAGTGATTGAATAATCATTAAACTATACTTTAAAATGAAATTAATGAACCCTCAAATTTTTGTGGCTTCAGTCATAGTTGGGATCATTAACAGCATTAACAGTTTATATATCGAAATATATATCGTTATCGATCATTATCGGGAAAAATTATCGAGATTACATTTTTGCCAAATCGCCCAGCCCTAGCAGCAGCTCATTTACATTTAAAAGGACACACAAAAACGGCACGTTTTTGCTCCTCACACCCAAATAGGGGCAAACTTGACAAGCTATAATAAATGATCTGTGGGGTATTTTCAGCTGAAACTGCACAGACACATTCTGGGGACACCAGAGACTAATATTACATCTTGTAAAAGGGGCATTATAAGCCTCCTTTAAGATAATGGCATGTAGAGGTCTATTCACACCAATAAGGAAAACTGTAACAATGCATTTCAAAATATGCTGACTGAGCTGAAGTTTCTGCTGGATTTAGTACAAAAAATCATATTTTGTACATATTACAATATTTCATTCAGTTCAAATGCAGTTTGTATACTTTTTATTGCAAGTAAACCCATTGTGCTGTTGTTTTAATATAATTGTGGTCATATAAATTGCTTGTAAATGGTATTCCATGTGCCTTAAAGAAACTGTGTAAACAACAAATACAACATGAATTCATATTAAATGTTGCCTCCTTATTTCAGAAGCACAAACCCCTGATATCAAAGTAAACGGATATCTGCATGTGGTGCAATTCCACCCTATACTTATCATCAAGGAGTTCATTGATTCAGGTGTTCTTCTCTTACTTGATTTTTTTCTTCACTCCTTTCTTATTGATTTTGAACATCTGTGTATTGGGCATTCGGTACGATGCTGAATGGATTGCATGGCGCCAGAATATCTCTCTGTGCGCCTGGTAATTTGTATCTGAATCATTTATCTTGTCCATGGCATGTTCTTGCTTGGCCAATCTCACAATCTGATTCTGATGGTTGACTCCAACAACAGTTTGTCTCTGTCCCCCTCTTTTTTAATCATTGTTTTTCATTTTCTCTTCTTTTTATGCATCGGTTGTATTGTTTAGCTGGTAGCCATTTGGGATTTTCAGTCTAACCACAATCATGTGTGCGCAAAATTGCTGTGAAGTACATGAGAGGTGTTGTTATTCAGCTTTTACAGTATAAACAACAGTTCAAAATGCATCTAAAAAAGTGAATGTAGCACCATTGACTTGCTGCAGCTTTAAAGAGCTCATGTTCTGTTACATCTGTGTATGATGCACATCCTCGGCTTAAAGAGCTCCCCAGTGCAACGGCTGCACTGGGGAAGAGACTTAAAACAGACACATAAGAAGGAGAGGAGAATAAAGAAAAGCGTTTCTCCTCTCCCGAGAGCGAGCAGCCGTTCTCTCCTTCTGTGTTGGGTTTGAGAGCAGTTCTTTGTCTTCTGTGTTCCCTGGACCCCTGCTGTCTGAAAAGAGCCCACTGCAGGGGCCTGACTGAACTCGGACTCTGATTTCTGTGCTAAGGGTTCACACAGTGTAGAGCCCGTTCCTGAGTTAAAAGCACACAGAGAGTTTCTTCTAAATTGTTGATTTTTTTTTTTTGATTTTTTTATCCGACACAGACTTTACGATTGAATTATGCTTCAGGGTTGAGCTTTGAAGACATTCGATTTTATTCCAAAATACACCACAATTTTCACTAAGGAAAATGCATGATATTTCTGCATAAGCTTGTGTTCCAAAACTAAGTGAACTGCCTAATAGGAAGCAGCCTTCTAAGAAAACATTCTAAATAGTACACTAACACTGAAAAGTTTGGGGTCAGTAAGATTTTTTTTAAAAAGAAATTAAAGCTGCTAGATTTTCACTGCTAGAGGTCGCACACTTTAGTAAGCTTGATCGATTTTAGAATATTTATTAATAAATGCTGGGTGGCTTGTGTTGATAAATGGCATGCAATTAACTTTAAAACGCATAGTATGATGGAGAAAATGCTGGATTACTGTTACTAAAAATAAATCTGCATCTGATTATGCTATGTTAGTTACAAAATAGTGTTTTTCTCTGAGGCATGGTAAAATCATGGTTCTCTCGGAAAATCAAGAAAACTAGATTTAGATAGACTAAACTTGTTGAGCTATATAACAATAATTCATTTTCTGTCTATAAATGTAGACAGTTGTTCCCTTGTCTAGTAAAACATGTAATATATTAAAGCTTCTTTAGTGTTTCCATGGTTTCTACAAAATAAAACCCGAAACCAAGGGTAACGCGGATATGACACCACTGACAGGTGACTCCCAGGACACGTCCCAGATCCTTGGTTAAAATCGTGATTTTCTTACGATTTACAAATAGTTGGAAACATTTGGGATATTGTAAGTACTCAACTGAACAAAATATACACTGGCCTAGTGTTTTTTGGATATTTTACTGCAAAAATCTTACATATTTCAAATTACATATTACAGATCTTTATATTATCACAAATAAAAATCTATTTAAAATAAATGCTGTTCTTTTGAACTTTATATTCATAAAATTCTGAAAAAAATCTATGACAATTTTGTTTCCACAAAAATATTAAGCACAACCATTTTCAACTGTGATAATAATAATAAGAAATGTTACTTGAGCACCAAATAAGAATATTAGAATGATTTCTGAAGATGTGACACTAAAGACTGGAGTAATGACTGCACCAAATTTAGCTTAATAAATGACATTTTAAAATATACAAACATAGAAAACAGTTATTTTAAATTGTAATAACATTTCACCATATTGCTGTTAACGTAATAAACGCAACCTTGGTGAGCATGAAAAAGACTTCTTTCAAAAACATTAAAAAGTCTTACCAACCTCAATCCGACCATTATTTGGTAAAATTAACATTATAACTATTTTTATCAATAATTTTCAGTATTGCATGACACATACATTTATTTAGTGCCATTTTCTGCCATTTTGGATTTTTTTCACTAAAATGGAATGCTGCTTTCACTTTACTTCCTTTTCTTAATTATTTCCTTATAGTTTGCCCATTAGAAGTAGCATAATTAAGATGTTACCTTTGTTTTGACATATGAGCACTTTAGAGTCTATAATGCCTTAAAATACTTCCTCTACAGTCCATCACTATGTTTTGGAACTGAACAAGGTACATTTCAGGTATACATTTTATCAGTTTGTGCATTCTTTGGGACTCTTTGGGATGATCTTGCTAGCTCCATACTGTCCTCTTTGAGCTGCATATATAACTTATATGAGTGCATGTTTTGTTTCCTGCAATGATATTTTCAAAAAAAAAAAAGGGGGGATATTTTGTCGATTAAATTCACTACGGAAATTGTAATTAGGGCATAGACATTCCCCACCAAATTATAAATATTCAATCTTAAATGTTTAAAAACGTAATAAATCTATTTTTCACCTTCCTAGTGTGACAGATGTGCCTTATGTGCCTGAGATTGTAGACACACATATGCTAGCGGTAAGGGTATGACATGTGTGTGAGAGCCAGAACAAGCGTGTGTCAGAGTTATATTTAGCTGAGCTTGTGTGCTCATTGTGTGAGGACCGTGGATAGCTGGAATCAGGTGTCCAGGTGTCTCTCTGCGTTTAAATTAGCACCTCTTTGAGCTGCCCTGCTCCCGTTTAGACTCTGGGAAATATGTGCTCTCCTCACACTTCACCAAGAAAAGCTACAACACCACAGGCTAAAAACCCTTTATTCTGCCATTTCCGCCCCCCCACCCCTCCGCCTATTACCCTTATTCTCCTCTCAATCTTTCATTCCCCTGTTTTATGGGACTAATGCCATTTCAAAGACACATTTCGAAGTGTCGCTCATGCTGATCTCCTCCTCATTTTGCCTCCATTCACTGGCATCAAATGTCAGTTGATAAAACAGGACACTGTCTGTAATAAGAGTGAGTAAGAGCATACATGGGAAAATATTGATTGAGTCTTTTAAATTGACCTGTGCTAAAACTTTATTACATTTTCCTGATAGTTCAATACAGAACTTAATGCAATTCTGCTTCTGTTATCACTGTTTGTTTAAACAGAAGACGGATTAGACTGGTGCATGATTCATGCAGTTTGAGATAGGAGTATCATTGGGTGGTTGGCAGATTGGCGGATTGGATCACAGGATCAGCAGGAGGTGGAATCGAACCTGCAACTTGGGCTTACATGCTGCTGCTGATGTGCCTCTTGGGGAGGATGTTTAGTCAGTGAAAACTGTTCAATGACTGATAAAAAAAATAAATAAAAAAAATTGTAGGACCTTGCACAAGTGACTAGCCTGATGTGTGGTCAAAGGCAGCAGACAAGGGGAAAATATAAGTAATTTTTGATGCTTTAAATAGCCCTCTAAGAATCAGACACTTAAAAAATATATATATTATTATTGTTAAAAATTTGGGGTTATTATGATTTATTTAATTTTCAGATATACTGAATTGATCAAAAGTGACTTAATATATATATATATATATTTTTCAAATAAATGCTGTTCTTTTGAATTTTCTGTTCATCAAAGAATAAAAAAAATATTGGTAATTAGGGCTGCACGATTTATCGGACGATACAAAAAATAACAATGAACTTAAACGCGATTATCGCTTAAACATGATTCTTATTTTGATTATGAAAACGCAAAGGCTGCAATTATTTTTTTTTTTATGCACAGCTTGTCAATGAAGTATGGCTCCGAATGCTAATCCATCTGAAAGCACTGCGAGTTTGAGTCGCTTATAATGTACATTTGAAAAAGCAACACGCGTCAAACACATTTCCAGATATGAGAAGCATTTATTAACATCTTGTCCAACAAAAGACAACATTTAATAACATGTTTTTACTCCAAACTCACTTCATAACGACAGTTGAGCATCCTTCTGTGAGATGATGTGGCTTCTTAATCAATCAAAGCGTTTCAATCTTCTGTTTATTCAGCTACAGGATATGAGGTGTGTTATCTTCTTCTGCGGCAGGACATATTTGGAGCGCCCTCTAGCTTTCAGATGGAGAAGCATTTACTACTGAACAGAGCTGTACAGCTCTGACAAGCTGCACATAAAATAATCGCAGCCTTAAGCAACACTTTTCAAACAATTTTCAAGATTAATAATAAGAAATGTTTCTTGATCAGAAAATCATCATACTAGAATGATCTAGAAAAGGATCTTGTGATGATAAAGGTTGGAGTAATGTAAAATTTTAATAATATAACAATAATACTGTTTGTAATGTATTCTTGAATTCAGCCTTGGTGAGCAAGAAAATCTTATGACCCCAATCTTTTGAACAGTAGTGTATATACATTTCTTATTATTAATTTGCTTTTTAAATTTTGCCACAATAATACAGTAAATGGTAAAAACATTTTTACTAAAGAGTTATTAGTATTAATGCTGCATAAGGTACTGTTAAATTATAAAACATCATGGTACCATATATGATAATGTGAAGGAAATATAGATATGCTTGTTTATTTAAATGATCATTCAATCAAGTGTATTTATTTTTTTTATTTTATTTTATTTGAATGTCTGTAAATGAAGAAAGATGCTTCTTGTGGTCCTCATGGTGTAATTTCAGCATCTACCAACAGGAGCTAACTTGGCCCTGTAACCAACCACACCTTGACTCCTTGCCTTTTTCCAATATATAATGTTTCATGGAAATTTAAAAAAAATATATTATGGATTTGGGCAGCAAAAATATTTTATTTAAAAGGGCTACAGCAGAAAGCAGCATAAAACTCCTAGAAATCCAAGTAATCGTTTTAAAACATAAAAAGAAACTCATTGTTATACTGAAAAGAGGTGAAATGGCCAGAAAAAGAGAAAAAAATCCTAATGTACTTTAGACAGTTCATGCCTTATTGCTTGAGTGCAGCAGTAATATAACATCTCACACTTCACAAATGACCACATAAAGTAACAGGGTATTAAAGAAATCTTTCTTTTTATGTTCTCATTCCATCCCTTCTCCCCTGAGGAGGAAGTGGGATTGGTGTGATGCAGGAGATTGTGAAGGCAAACAGAGCGTACACACACCTGGACCTTTATATAGGCCTCTAATAAGGTGACCAAGACAGCGAGCAGCTGTAGTCCAGAAGAGAACATTCACACGTTATTATTCTTGAGGTCATAAGACTCATTTATCAGACAGTCTGCTCACAACCAAAGGTGGCAGAAGGTGGCTTTAGGTGGTTATTAGATTTCTAAAATCCATTGTGATAGATCATTTACAAGCATTTTCCTATCATCTCCCTTTCTGACTTCAAATAAAAGGTGCACTTTGTGTCTATTTTGCTCATTTTTTATAGCTTTTCCAAAGAACCGCTGTTCCATAACTCTGTTCTACTTTATCCCTTGCTACCTAAAGCTAGTCTCCACTTGTCTCTTTTATAGAGTGGGGTTGAGCAGTGGGCCCATGGGGGTCTCTCTAGGTAGCTGCAGTGAAGGCCAGCAGCAGCTGAGACCCATGGTTTGCTGCAGGAGCACCAGAACTTATTGTCACTCCATGGCACCCTCCATCAAAGCCATGATTAATAGAATGGGCCTTTTCTTTCCTATAGCCTCCAGCGCTTTCTCACCTTCTCCATTTATACTCTGTGCACAGCTCTCCTTCTCTCTCTTGTCCGATAACATTGGGAAGCTCTGCTCACGTGGCAGGCAGATGCTTTCTGCTATCCTTGACGATCATTAGATATACTTTCATTTTACCGTGATACTGCAAAACAGTCAATACATCCAACTGCTCATAAAACCAAGACATTTATAAGATCGACAGCCCTTTAAAAGCTTTATTGGTGGGTTTTAATCTTGGTGTAATCCTTTGACTCAAGATATTATTTACACTGCCAAACACAGAAATGTGAGTTTCCTTCCTAAATCCACAACGTATAGAAGGTGAGATACGATTACAGTTGAGCATTTTATAACATTTAGTTCCAGTCCTCGAATTTGATTAACCAAGTGGTGTTTCAAGAACAGCAGATGTGTCTTGTCACTTTTTGAACAAGATGTCTGCATTTGCGCATTTCAGTCTATGCATTGGGGCTTTTCATTGACTCTTTCTACAGGGTCTTAAGTGAGTCATTTAATCAATTCATTCAAAAACACAGATTCCTTCAGGAATGAAACAGACAACTGTCTTTATAGAGTGTTTCAGGGATGACGTGTTTTTGTTGTCCAACCCGAAAGTTAGCATCACAATCATTCCCTCGACAAAAACCCTATCTGATTTTTCCATATAGTCTTTTGAAGAATTGCAAAAAATAAGCTCTGTGATCAACAAAAGTTTATGATTCTTACACGGTTAGTACATCTAGATAATTTTTGCAAATGAATGCAACTTTCATGTATTTTGAAGCCTAAAAACAGAAAAAACTACAATAAAAAGCTACATTTAGGCTATAAATGAACTACACCACGGTCACTCGACTTCACCACCAAGCTTCTGACAACTCTTTCAATCTTCATTAAAAATAATTTTCCCTGAAGGTGTGAGTTAGAATAGTTTGCAAAAACGCAATTATAAACACGAGGCTAGAATCAGAAGTGCTAAAATGCTAACTCATTTCCAGGTTTTGGCATACAAAAATATGTCATCCCTGCACCACTCTATTAGTAAATCACTGATTCTTTTACTCAGTTGATTTGTTCAAAAACATGGATTCATTCATGAATGAAACAGCCAACTGTCTTTATGAGTGAGTCATTGATTGATTCATTCAATCAGTTTATTCAAAAACATGGATTCATTTTGGACCTAAACAGGCAATTGTCTTTATGAGTGAGTCATTGAATACTTTACTCAATCAATTTGTTTAAAAAGACTAATTCATTCACTAATTAAACACCACTCTTTGCATGACCTATTTAGGATTCATTTTGAGCTATTTTCGTACTAAAGCAAAAATAAATGAAACAACTGGCAATATTGTGTTCAAATGTTTTCCTTTTTAATGTTAAAATGTTTTTTAAAACTGTTTATGCCATTGAACAAGCATTTCTATGCACCATCCTTGATCAGCTTTGGTCTTTGTTTTTGGTCATTTGAATTTGAAGCTAAGTTTATCCCCATGGGTTTTATTGTTTCTTTAGTAGCAAAGCCATGACTTTGGAAGGTCAAAGACATTACAGATTTTATCAGCTGTTTCTGATCTCTCTGCCAATGAAATTAACACCAGCACACTGTCTTTCCATCACTCTCAATTCCACTGTCACCCCTCAATCCTTCTCTCTATATCTCTGTGACTTCAATTCAATTCCTTCCTCTTGTTTTTCTTTCCCAATTTCTACATGTCATGCTCCCTTTTTCCAAATTACATTATCTCCAATCCCTTTAGGTCTTCCTCTCACTTTAGTCTCTTGCCCTTTCTTTAATTCTTCCTATCTTTTCCCTTCTCCCTCTTTCCTTTTCTGTCTCCAGAGCTCCTAGTAAATGATGCATAGCTGGGTCCCAGACTCTGAGCGATCATTAGTGAGGTGGTCCAGGAGAGATGGAGTGAAGGATGATGGAGGGAATAAGAGAGAACAGCAAAAGACATGTTTCTGCCCTCGGGCATTTCCCCGATTCGTCACCAAACTAGAGGTTGTTTGTGTAAAACGCCAGTAGGTGGCATTTCCTCGGCCCATGCTCATTAATTCTAACGTACACACAAGCACACACATGCACACACATACACACCATATGCACAGTATAACACTTTTGCACAGTTTTTCCCTACGGTTGCTATAGCTGCTTGTTGACTGTTGCAGTGGTGAATGTTCCATTGCATTCTGAAGTGTACATTCATAATTAGTTATTCTGCTAAGCTGATCTTTGATTAAGTGGATAGTTTAGACTGTAAATTCTGATTGGTTGAGCCACATTTAAATGTTTATCACACCATTGAACATGCATTCTGTGATACTGTGCCAAGTAGCAGCATTGCTTGGCAACCTACAATTAGAAAAAACTACAGTATATTATTGGTGAACATTAGAATAGAATAGAATAGACTTTAACATACAGTAGGTGAGCAAACCACATTATAAAATACAGTATATTATACAATATAGACCTTATGCGCCAGAGAAACAAGCGTGCAGCTATTTTTAGAATTTTGTCTTTGAACTTCCGTTTTTACGGTAGCTCTGTATATTTCTATGGCATCACTGTCGAAGAGTAATCAGCTGGTGAAGTGGATTTACTTATTGTAGAGTTAACGAAAGTTTTGTCATGACAACTCTCTGAGTGTTTGGCATGGTAATGGGTATGACAATGTTGATATGTTTGGTCTTGGCAGAATAGATCTGCTTCGCTGCTGCTGCTGTAGGTTATTGCTGCTGCTGCAGAGCAAGTACTGGACTTGCTACTGCCAATACATACACAACATGCTGCTGTGAGCAAATAATACATGCTGCTGCTGTACAATATAGCGTACATGAATTACCCATAGCAGATCTATACAGGTGGAGCTGGGGAAGGTGGAGGGTTTCTGAAAAGGCACTGCACTGCTAAGGCAAATGCTACCCAAGTATTTTGAAGGTTGAGCACGCAAGCTTATTGGCTACTGATACAGCAGGAACCAATCAGCTGTACCCTATAGATAATGATGTGATTACGAGCAGGTTGAGAGGGCCTATAACCCTGCACCATCTAGAGTTTCATGACAGAACTTTGTATTTTGAACATTGAAGTGGTTGTCAACAAACGTCAGTAGACCGGGAAGATTTAAAAATAAGTGGTTTATTCATAAATTTGTAATAACACAACGAGCACAGTGCTAAAAAGGGGCGGGGCTACAAAAGGTCTATAGTACAAGAGGCAATACCAGACAATATATAATACGCAAAAGCATACACAAGTTTTTATGAATTGTTTATTCCAAAAATTATTAATAATAAAATTACCACACAAGCTCTAAAATATAGGGAAACAGAGCCTCTTACCATTGTCTCAAATATGTGCATTTACACCAAATCACTGACTGATATATGTGACCCATCTTGACATTTGAACTTTTTGTGTTTATAGTCAGTTTTCCCAAAGGCCTTTATGCAAGCAAATGCTATTTAATTAACCTTATAGTCTCCATTAATATAACACACACACATGCATGTACACACCAAAATAGTGCAAATTTATTCTTGATTTGGATAAATGAACTTACATCTCCCCGATGAGATTCATTTGCTCTGCTCATTCTCAGCACATTATGCGTGAGCTAAATGCATGAGGAGGACAAACTAAATAAATGAGCAGAGAAAGAGAGGAGAGGATGCACAGATGTGAACTCAATACACTGGGAAAAGAAACACAGCCTCAATAGAGCATAATCTTGTATTGCCACTTACTCTAAATCAGATTTGTTGCATGTATATTGCAAGTAAGTTGTGGGGATACTTCAATTAAGAATGTTTAATGGGAAAAAACGTTTCCATGGCGATCAATTGTGTGGATATTTCAAGAATCAAGAATATTTAATCGAACTAATATATTTCCATGGCAATTAGAACCACAACAGATAGCTAATACTAGACCTACTACTTGTAAAATCAAACATAGATAATCAAGTATAATTCAAGCAATATTTACTTATTTGGAGGAAATATTACGAGCGAGTCCTTCTCACATTTAACTTGGCTGCCAGGTGCCGAGGCCTTCGTTTCAACATAATGTTCCATCCTATTCTCAAATCTCGTGTTTTGTGCTCAGGTATTTACCCAGGTGACAGTGAGATGTGAGGACTGGATTACTCAGATCTGCGCTGCTTTTATGTGCTCTAAATGCCACAATGTGTACGCATCAACCAGGACCCAGCTATTTCACGGAGCACTGACTCATTCCTGTATGAATAGATCCGTTTACTTTGGAAAACAATTTAAGATGAATCTTCTCACATAAAAAAATAACCTACTATTTAGTGGCAAACCTGCATTTTGTGTGAAATACTGTAGGTCTGACAGCTCTGAAAGGTATTGTGCTTCTGTCTGTCAGCATGTAATTACAGACAAAAACATGCATTTCCGATTAAATTGTTTACCTGTGACACCCGTCGACATGAATATGATATATGCCAGAGCCATTTGTGAAATTTGAATTTATGAATTTGTCTCGTCTCTTTTTTATGATTTTTAGTCTGTATATTTTAGTTTTTAGAACATTTAGTGCTCAAAGTTTCATTAATTAACCTTTATCAGATACCTTTAGCTGTTTCAATAGGACATTTCTTGTGTCCTTTATCACTAATATCTAATTCCTTTTTGTGCAAGTTTTGCAGAACTTTGATCTGTTTCTTTTGTTAATGATGCTAATCATTCTGTTCCACATATTACGAGCTAGGGCTTCTGAAATTGAAAAGTCAGAAGGCAAAGATTCTCGGAAACCTCCTCCTGGCCTCTCTGCCATGCTCTTTACTTACTTTGCTAGCTTAAGGCCACTCCTACATTTCAGCATGCAGCTGATGGAAAGGGTTCAAAGGAGCATGCGAACAGAAAATTCTCATTTTTCCCAATTGTTGTGGCACCTTTAATTTCATTAGGTTTTCTCCATACCCCGTAGGAGAGCTGAGTTTCTAGGGCAACAATCAGAGTAATAGTCTTGCCCATGCAATCTGCTAAAAGCCCCTGCAGCCCGTGGGCCCAGGTGTACCTTGGGATTAGAACAAGGCGGGACAGGTGAACTCAGCATGGAATCACTCACAAGTCATACTGATAGCCACACACACATTATTGCAGGGACTTTCCATTGTTGTCATATTGAGCTTATTATTTTCTATATGTTATAACCTTACACCTACTCGTAAACCTAACCCACACAGAAACCTTTTTGCAATTTTAGATTTTAATTAAAACATAATTTAGTCATTTTCCTCATGGGGACCATTGGGAGGTTCACAGAATGCAGGTCTTGTCAGGTTTTTTCCTTGTGGGAACAAAATGTTGATTTAATTATTTTTCTAGTTATTTAATTATTTTTTTCTAGTTATTTTTCTAGCTATGCTTATCCTACACCTATACTTAAATATAACACATTTTTGCATTTTTATATTTAATTAAAACATTATTCCCTTTATGGGGAATGTTCCCACAATGTGTGTGTGTGTATATATATGTATAAAATATATAAGGTACGAGAGGCTGTGCTGTATTGTGAATAAGGCTGAAGGCTTAACTGTTAAAAGGACAGGATAATACATCGGACATTTAAACAGATTTTTATTATGAACATAGGACTGACCTGAAGGAAAATGCTAAATCTGAATGCAGGTAATAAACTCACTCACTCGATCTTTTTCTCACAATACTCTTCTGCATAATACAGTAAGCTTCAATGAACAATATCAATTGAGAACATACAGTTTACATTGAAAAGAGCGGTTGCTAAGGGTGTGTAGTGATGCACAGAACCGCTGGTTCAAATATTATATATAGTGTTCTTTATGCGGTATATTACATATACATTCATATATACAGTCCATAGTTGTAATGTAACACCATCATGGGAACATGAGAACATGGATGCTACCATCCTAATAAAGCTTAATAGTATACTATGATCAGAAGAAGAAAACATATCTTACTTGAAATCTATGGCATGACTTCCTTTCTGGCGCAGCAGGGATAATTAGTCTGTGGTTTGGGTCAGCTCGATAATTCCTGAAAATAATTTTCTGTTATCCCACTCCATTACTTACAGACTATTTTTAGGGTTTTCCTTCATGAATTTAAGGGACAAGTTGTATGCTTTTCAAAATTTGAAAGACAAACCTCATTTAATGTGAACAGTGCTACACATTTATTTGAGCATCTTTCTTATAATGACAGTAATAGCATGTGCGTGTTCTCATTGTCTCTCTTCAATGAACAGCATCATCTTCCATTATTCATCCTCTTTACCCCCACCGTTCTGTCACTCTCTACCTCTCCTTATATCCCTCTCACTCCTTATCTTCTCTCACCTCACTGTTACACGGCTCATCATGAGTTACATTTCCAATTAATCTCAACGTTTTCAGTCTGAAGCACTGCAAATCTTATCACAATTGCCATCTGCCCAGTAAGTG
Source organism: Anabarilius grahami (assembly GCA_003731715.1). Classification (NCBI taxonomy): domain Eukaryota; kingdom Metazoa; phylum Chordata; class Actinopteri; order Cypriniformes; family Xenocyprididae; genus Anabarilius; species Anabarilius grahami. The sequence continues at coordinate 12,595,144 of RJVU01026577.1, forward strand.
AAGATGCGTTTGAGATATGCATGAGAAGTAATGAAAGCAAACCGTGTTCCATTAGTAAGCTCTGAACTTAGCTGATGACACTGGCAGAGTATCAAATCAACAGTTTGTTTAGCTAGTGGCAACGTCTTATGGATTGAATTAAAGAAGCAGCAAAGTAATTCTGTATGTCATGCTCACAAATCTGTTATCATTTTTAAATGATTCCTAAACAGGAATGTCAATCATTCACTCTTTTGGTGCTTTGTCAAATCCTTTTTTTTGTTTTGTATTTTATGATCAAGTAAAACTGTGAACACATGTTTCAGGAAACTGAAGAGGGAGAGTCGAGGGGATTCATCACTGGTCTGCTGGGATTATAAACTGTCAAAGTCAGGGTTGTATTAAAGACTGCCAGACAGTCATTTTAGCAAGAACGTTGTTTAACACTCTTAACGAGACTTTATTTTTCTACCCACCATTTTTAGCATGTGTTTTCACAGAATGTTTCTTTTTTTTTATCATTTTTTAACCGCTTTAGCAAGTGTAAATAAAGCGTATTTATATATCCCAAGACTTTAAGCTGATACATGGTGAGGAAAAGTAAAAGTGGTAGTGCTGTGTACCTATTAAACCCGTCAACATTTTTTTTTTTCCAATTTAAGATCTGCAAACACTTTTTAACATTGACAAATCAGTCTAAATTCTTATTAAATATAAATTAAATTGTTCACAGAGCATTTTTCCCTGTCTGCTTTAGCAATACCTGCAGATCAGGAACTGCTGCCCTTACCAGACTCCAATATATGGTCTTCCATCTGCATTACAATTACAGTTCAAAAGATTCTGCTTCCTTTGGTAAGTGGATTGTAATTTGAATAACCTATTTAGATTTAGCTCCTGTTTACAAAACCAAAACCAGAGAGCTTTGACTGCAGTCTTCTAAGGGGTAGCAATGAAACCAAATGGACACACTGGAAAATCAGTCTATATTCAGCATCTGAAATGACTCAAAATCACATATAGAAACTGTCGCCCTCTTGTGGTTTTTTTTAATACACTTTCATTAATGCACTGATTGAACCAGATTGAAAAATGCTGGGAGGCATGACTGTGAATTGTAATTGTGTTACTAACACTAATACTAAATCCAGCATTAATACATGTTAACCATCCTTCATTATCAAAACACCCTTAATTAGCCTAATCATAATTATAATCATAGAAGATCAGAATTAAAGACGGGCAATTACATGGGAAAGGCCAAAATTGGATATGGCTATATACATAACTAAATCAAATTTCTTTGGTTATATGGTTAAAATATAGTCAATTCAGACAACAATACTACTACTAATGGCAAAATAATGCAGCTCACCTTGATTAAGAAAAAAAATGAATATGACTATACAAATAATAAAACCATTTTCCTTAAGCTATATCATTAAAATATATACGTGTGTGTGTTGTAACAACATTTACATGTTGTTGTTACAACATTTAGTTATATATTAACAACATTGTTGTTCATATAAAATATTTTTCGTCTTCGTGAATCCTGGAGTCCGTCTCCGGGCTTTTCGTGTTACCGTTCACATCTCAATTCGCTTCTCTGTTCGCCAGCGCTCAGTGTGGGTCTGTGAAGGTTGATGATTGGCTGATGGGAGATGAGAGTCTGGAGGCTCGCGCTTCATACCCGCGTTCGTGTGTTTACACTCAGTACTCTAGACACAGACGAGCGGCAGCGCCAGGACTATGGCGCTCCACAGATAGCAGCGGAGATCTCACAACTATGGCATTATATTCAGCGCTTACGGACAACTTTTTCTTCTCGTCCCAGCAGGAATAAAGCTGTCAAGAACTTTTGTTTTCGATTCTTTAGCGGAAGATTCAGTGTTTTCAAAGAGTTGCGGAGAAAACGCGTTCAGTGGAGTTGTGAATGAGATGAACTTTACGCAGGCTGTTGGCTATCCTCAGTTTTACTACGGACGGGGACTGCAGTGTGCCTAAATGAACAGTTTGTGTTACTGTAATTCAAATTGTATTGCGTCCTAATTTGGGGAAACCCTGGAACAGACTGTGAGTAGGTTTTATTATAAACCACGGTGCAGTCTTTTTTGTAAGTTTGTGAAGTTTGGGGAGGAACCCGCCTCCACATTTCACACTGTTTGAAGTATCCTTCGCAGAGGATTCAGCGAGACTTCAACCGACTGGAGCGAGAGCACCTGGGTGGAATTTGGCAGTAGCTTGACCGGGTGAAGATGCTCTCGGCGTGGATACACCGCGACCAGTCTCCCGCTCCCCTGCTCGGTTTAGTTGTACTCTGCGCAACCTTTGTAATCCATGCAGGTACGAGCCAGTTTTTTTTCTTCTTTTTTTCTTTTTTCAGTTTAAGAAATTGTACATATTATTAATAATAATAAAACACTTCCTTATACCTTCCGTCTTTAGACATACGGGAGCGCTCGTATAAACACACCCAAAGGACAGATAAGTTTAGTGATAGTGAATAGTGATGTCGTCTAGCAGGATTTGTATTTCTCAACATTTGTCGACCATCAAGGCTATATATAAATATATATAAAATCAGATGATTCATTGGTCGTTTATAAAGTAAGCTACATTTTCTGGCCTATTACATTTTTTATTGCATAAAAGCTTCTACAACCTTGCTCAAGAGACTGAAGCATTAATAGAGGAATTATGGAGAAACATGCATTCAATAATGGCTTTTGTTGTTCCACGTTACTAAATGTATCCATACATTATCTCAGAATTATAACAGGTGGCACTGTTCAATTTATTCAAATATTAAAACCTGCACAGCGATTCTATCTATTTAGTAAGGCAGTGTGATGGGTAACTAAGAACCAGATGAAGGGATGTGACTGCTGCATGTGCACTCATCTCTCTCTCTCTTCAGAGAGGAATATTCTGTTGATCTCCTCTCTTTCTGCTTGCCATGCTGAGCTTCCAAGCAGCGGATAAAAAGCAGAACCCCTGGTGTTCATGGAGTAATTAAGGTTTAGCTCAATGCCTTCCTGTCTCCTGAAAGACAGAAAAAAATAAACCTTAAAGGAAACAACATCTGAGGGAAAGCAGAGAAAGTGAGTTCTGAATTAAAGTGTGCTGTTTTAAAATCTCTTCCTCTCTTTTATTTTACTTTTCCAGTTGATGTAGTTTAGGGTTACGTTTAGCACATGCTCTTGATCAAGTGGTGGTATTCATTTCTCTGAAGATGTTTTTAAAGCTTTATTTTGTGGCCTAATACATTTTGCCAATCGTAGCTTAATTTTGATTTCAGTTGTATTCACTGATGTAGTCTACAAGTCATGAGATGCCCAATACTGTTTTATAAGGACTTTGTACAGAAGAATTAGGAGGAAACAAAGTTGATTTGGCAGCAATGACTGCGCAGCAAGTTCTACATTCCTCTAAAAAAACTCATCCTGAAAATAAATAATAAAAGGAACCAAACCATTTGCTGACATATTTGACAAGTTATGGATATAATACGTAGATACCATACAGAGGAGACACATTCACAAGTAGATCATGTTGTGATGTGTTATTGTTTCTGCATGAAGGCTAGCCTGCCTTCTGTCTGACCTTAGAAGTGACAGAAAGCAATGAAGCGTCAAAGAAATCTCTCTCCCTTTCTGCTCTCTGGCCACATATGTAATCAGATTGACATGGAATTGTGCATTCAAAGAGTTTAGCTGATTGGTTTTCCAATGGGAAGGAGAAATCAGAAAGAAAAAGGACAGGTTGCTTTAACTTCAGATGTGGAGACGAATGTGTACTGTAGTTTAAGTGTCCTTCCCCTTAATGAACTACCTGCAGAAGAGTCCATGGTAGAAAACATGCCTATTTCGCCCTGAGGGTTTTGATAGGGATGAAACTGGGGCTAGTTGTCACACAGGGAAGATGTCTTAAAGTAACAATAAGGGTTTGAATTTGAACTGAAAAACTGAAAACTGTGGATATTTATATGGGCAGGTTGTCACACGTGTTTTAAATGTTATACATTTATAAAATGTATAGATTAATATATTTATTGGTTGGAAGTTTTTGTACATCAGCTTTTAGATTTTTGCAGTTTCATAAATTAAGTTGTTTTATACTTGATTTACTGTTAATTTTGTTGTGTTGTGACAACTTACCCCACATACTATAGTGAGACAACATGCCCTGCTACTGGATATGTGTTCACTGATCTGTATCTTTTGTCCTAAACAATAACAAAGGAAATGTTCAGTTGCTTTTTTGTTTAATCAAGACATACAGAAAATGACTAGATAATCCCACTCTGAGAAATTTTCATTGTTGTATAAAAGAGTGACAATTTGTCCTGGTCTCCCCTATACAGTAAGTGAGTAACTCATTGTGCATACATGAACCGTCTAGTTTTTTACAGAAGCCTGTCTCTCGTTGAGAAGATGCCAGCCCATATTTCATATCATCCATAAAACATCAGAGTCAAGATGGATAACGTTTATCTTCTCTCTCATTCTGTCCATTCCTCTATTCTACATCTCCCCCTCCTGTCTGTCTGTATTGTGGATGTGCTGAGCTCAGATTTCCTGTATGGTACAGCTCTCTTAGTGTTGACATACACATTAATTACCCAGACTGCCAGGAACCCACTTCTGGCTCCTTTGCCCCATCAGCTTTTCTCCTCCCTGTGTGTGTGTGTGTGTGTGTGTATGCATGCAAGTGTGTTTGTTTGGCAGAACATCCCTGTGTACACGCTTGAGTTGGATGGAGATGGGAGACGTGTGCTGTTGTGTACGTAATGGAGTCACACTGTCTGGATTTGCGTGCGCGTGTGTGTGTTTTGGGAGTTGGAGAAGATAACACACTCGAGACTGCTCTGAATTCAAGAGGATTAAGTTCAGGTCCAGTGGCCAGCAACGCTGGTAGAAAAGTGGGCGGGAATAGGTCAAGCTGAAGTGCCTAAGGTCAAGAAAGAGGAGGGAGGTGTGCTCTTGCATGCCCATCGTGTTTAGAGAGCATAACATGTCGAATCCTCCCAGTCAAGGCTGCCGGAATTCTCCGCCGGTAGTCCAGGGCGTGGGGGGATAATTGGTTATCTCTGAGAATTGGTCATCTGTGGTGGGGTTTGCTTGCTGTGTAATGTAAGATACTCATTGCAAAATTCAGTTTTCAATGCAAAATCTACAATAGGCAGAAAGGAGAGAACCTAGGTAGGAAGAGAACCAGTAAGCCTTGTAATTAGGTTTAGAGGAAGGGAAACGCGAAGGAAAGAAGAATGCATGGATCGGTGAGAGGTCTGGCAAAGATCTGAACCGCCAGTCTTGTGGTGTGCATTAACTTTATGGCCACTGTGGGAGGCAGAGAGAGGGGTGAGGAGAGGGCATTGGAGGAGATCGCTGGTTTTTCACTCACCCCCATACTGTATTATTCATCACTGTAAAGTGGCCCTCTTTAATATTTTAAAGCAGTCTATGGTTGTGTCTGTGATCTGTTTATGATGCAGTGGATTCCTGAAGTGGTGTTGGACATGTGTAGTCTGTGCATGCAGGTGTGAGTGTCGGTACAGAAACTTGTTGAGCTGTTAGTAGCACTTCATTATTGCCTGACTTGATTATATGCTGAACTGTCAGATTATTTTTTGATGATGTATCTGTATCAGTCAGTATTTGATATACACTACCATTCAACAGTTTGGGGTCAGTANNNTACTTAAAAAAAAAAAAATAAATAAAAAAAAAATTCAGAAAGGTTGCATTAAATTAATAAAAAAATACAGTAAAGGCATCTATAATGTTACAAAAATATTAAAGGGTTCACCCAAAAATAACATTTCTGTCATTAAGTACTCACCCTCATGTCGTCCCAAACCCGTAAGATCTTCGTTCATCTTCGGAACACAATTAAGATATTTTTGATGAAATATGAGGGTATCTGAACCACGCATAGGCAGCAACGTCATTGCACCTTTTGAGGTCCTGAAAGGTATTAAAGACATCATAAAATAGTCCATGTGACTACAGTGGTTCAACCTTAATGTTATGAAGCGACTAGAATACTTTTTGTGTGCAAAAACAAAACAAAAATAACGACTTTATTTAACAATTTGAACTGTTGTCAAACACAGTTGACGTAGTGAACGTAGGGCAGGCATCCGTGTTTACGTCTGAGCAGCACGATGCACGCGTGTGATGCTGACTTAGGAGCCGGCCAATAATGATTCAGCGGTCGGACAAAGAACACGGAAGCTCTGCACTGCGTTCACTGCATCAACTGCGTATGACAACAGTTCAAATTGTTAAATAAAGTTGTTATTTTTGTTTTGTTTTTGCGCACAAAAAGTATTCTCATCGCTTCATAACATTAAGATTGAACCACTGTAGCCACATTGACTATTTTAACGATGTCTTTAATACCTTTCTGGACCTCAAAAGGTGCAATGACGTTGCTGCATATCTGTGGTTCAGAAACCCTCGGATTTCATCAAAAATATCTTAATTTGTGTTCCGAAGATGAACAAAGGACTTACGGGTTTAGGACGACATGAGGGTGAGTACTTAATGATAGAAATTTCATTTATGGGTGAACTAACCCTTTAAGCATATTAGAATGATTTCTGAGAGATCATGTAACACTGAAGACTAAAGTAACCACTGAAAATTCAGCTTTGCTATCACAGGAATAAATTGTATTTAAAACATATTAAAATAGAAAACTTTTTAAAATTGTAATTATATGTCACAATATTTTTTTATCATAATTATGGTGCAAATTTATGTACATGCACATCTGTGCATCCATATTTGTTTAACTTGACAAAGCATGTTTAAAAATGAGATGATCTTCAACAGCCAAACACTTCTATCTGATGCATATTTACTGTACATAGATCAATGATAAAAGTCCCACTCCCAAAATACTCAAGTACCTGATTTTTCTGTTGATTTTGTGTTTCTAGTACACAGAATGACCCATGTGGGTAAGTGTGTGTGAAGCATTAAGATCAGACAGTTTCAGAAAGTGCAGCCATATCCATCTAGTGCTTAAGAGTAAAAGGGAGAGATAAAGAAGAAGCCAGAGAAATATATCTTAGAGAGATGTATTGAGATAGATGGAGCCCAGGGATTGCCATTTAAATAGACTTTATTAAAAAAAGAGAGTGAGAGTGAAAAGTCAGGAGTCAGAAGCATTGGCATTCAAGCATCATTAAGTCCTTGGCATAGTCTGAGAGGAGAAGACAACGATGGGGCAAGAGGAGGAGGAAGAGTGAGGGACAGCGACAGAGGAGCATGTGATGAGCAGATCATTGAGTGGAGATGTTTTTATTAAGGTTCTTATCGATGCCTAAACCTCTCTGTATTAATGGTGGACAGTTTTAATGCTTTGCCAATACTGTGCATGTACACCACCATAAATCTGGAACAAACAGGAGAGAGAGAGAGAGTGTGGGAGAGGAAGGAAGAGACTAGGTTAAAAAGATTTATTACATGGGTCTCTGTACTACTTGATTCTGAATGGTCCATAGTTGGATTCAGCAGTCTTATATTTATGTGTAACGACCATTATATTGTACATTTCACTGTTGATCATGCAACATACCATGCTATTTTCATGTCTGCCATATCACTTTCCTGTATGTCTTTTTATACCAGGATAGTTCACTGTAGTTAAAATTGTTTTGACAAACTTTTATCTTTTATAAAACCTTCGCTAGATGGCTAGTAGAGACACAAATCAGATCTACGTCCATTTAGTTAGTAACGCCCAGCTTCCTGCGATCCAGTAAATTTTTTTTTATTATTCAAGATGCCATTTCACTCAGATATTCGCCACAATATAGAAGAAAAGACTATTGCAACTTCCATTTCATGCTGGATTTAAAATAGAGAAAAAATGTTGTCTAAATATTTTAGCTAACCATTCGATGTAAGAAGCAACTTTGACTGCAGATTAATAATATTATGCAACTGAATAGGCCGTTTCTTCCCCCCTGTTTTATTGGACTAGATGCTTTATTCTAATTTAGGTTAGATAACTAATTTCAGATCAAATCAATATTTAATATGTGTCTTTTTGTTTATTTATTTGGTAAGTATAGTCTTGCAATTAAGCACTGTACTGTCTGACAGTCATTATTATAAAATAAACCTCTTGAGCTTCACGTCAGGGTCCTGATCATCTGGGTTTATTATGCAATAATGACCACCTGATATTGCAAAATACTTATTGGACTTACACCAGCAGCAGAAACATTGACTTCAAGGATACGTGAACTAGAGGAACAGAGAAGCCGTTCAGAGAAAGTTGAGGGGGAACATTGTGTGTAAAGCGATGGGTGAATGATGGGAAAGCAAAGAAAGAGAATTTAATGAAGTCAAAGCGAGGAGTGGATAGTTGAATGAGAATTCAAGAGAGGGAGACTCTTCACCCCACCCGGGTTTACGGCAGCTGGGTGGTGGTGGTGGGTCGGAGGGGCGGAGAGTGACAGGGTCCGTAGAAGAATGACTCGGTGGGGTGGCTTTGTGCCGGGGTTGAATAGAGAACTGAATGGGACTCTTTTCTGCCACCGTGTGTGGGGTTGTTTGTGGGGTGAAGGGCTAGAGGAAGGAGGGGTCGGTGTGCTCGCAACTCCTTTAGGCGGTGAAGGAGTGACTGACAGTGTATGTTTGTGTTTCCTGTCTCGGCTTTCCATTCATAGTCACACTTCTGATTCAGTTCTCACAAACAATACCGCCGAGAGCCCACATGCTTGAGTTGGAATTCGTGGGGCTTTACTGTACATATGACCAAGTCTTTCATCTTTTTTTTTCTTGCTAACGCCAACATAATGGCTCCAAGCTTCACAGTTCCTTTCTAGCAAACTGTAACTCCTGAATATTTCACAATGAGCCAGACCTGCAGCCGAGGCTCATGCCAAGCCAACAGTGTCTTTGGCGGACAGTCTTTCCCCAGGCTGCTGTGTCTGGCAGGGTCCAGCAACTGCTGCATATAGTAGCTCCATTCCAAGCACAACTGCATGACAGACATCTAGAAACTCAGTTTGTCAAACAGTTTGCTTTGAGTTGTACTGGCTAGAGAACCGAAACTTCTAATTTTGATTGATACATGGATGTGACTTGTAAAGTTGGTCTTTTTTGGTTCTCTAATCTTATTTTCTAAGTCTGACTGGCAAACCGACTGCTTGCATCAGGATCTTGAAAGTAATATATGAAAGTCAAAAGAGTTATAAAAAATCAGGAGTGAAGGGCCTTCAGCTCAGACCCCCTGATGGTGCCTGTGGGGGTCTGGGTAGCATGTCGGATTCCTTTCGGCAGGGGTCTGAAAGCAGTGGTGCCAGGGCCACGTGAATAGGTCTCCTGCGGTCCACCTGGCTTTGTGCTTTCTGCCTTGAAAGAGAGACTTTCTGAGGCCATGGAGATTTCCCTCATCTTCTTAGCCTTCAAAGGAAGTTCAACCCGGTCCATGCCTGAAGATTAGACCTCAGCCAATCTGTGGTTTATGCCCAGGTGTGACTGTTTTTTTTTCTGTGTCTCACATAGAAGAGAAATGATAATTTACACTGATAAAAAGGAATATTCAAGATGGATGGATATTTATACATTCCTTCAGCCATCAGCTGAAGGACACCATTGTCAGACACCTTTCTCTTGTTCTTTTAACTAGTCCATTGAATTTTCTGTTTGCGCACTCCCTCATGTGTTCTCATTCTTTCTGGCTCCTTTATTGTGATGGGGGTTAGTGGAGTTACCTTTGAAAGGCGGTGTGGAGAATCCTATCTCTCTGAGTTTAACGCCTATTAAGACTCCCATCTGCCCCAGGGATAGTGGAATATGGGGAGCTGAGGATCTCTAGGGGGGTTTTATTAGGGTTCTACCATGGTTTGCATGTTGCAGGGGGCCTCTTGGGAGGGATGGGGCATGTCTCACCCGAGAACACGCACATGCTTGCTCACCGGCTGGTTTTCAATGTCGAAGTGCTGGAACGAAACGTCCCCTGTGTGTGTGGCATGCTGGTAAAGGCAGCCTGATGGTGTGTGACCAAAGCGTAATGTCCTCTTGTGGCGTCGCTTTAGTTTTCTTTGTGCCAGATGTAAAAGGCCACACACTATGTGCTTTTGTAACAGAGCAGCCCTGACTCTGCCTGACCAGGAAATGAGAATGTGGGGTTTGACACTCGAGAAATGTATTAATGTTAATAAATAATATATAGAGGTCTTCAAATAGAGTTTCACAGCAACAGCAATGCAGTAAAATGTTTTATACACTGGAGTTTCTGCATTGTGTTTGACCTTTACACATGAACCCGTTGGACAGGCACTCTTTACTCATCCAAAGCAGGTCATGTCTAGTCCAAGAGGCCTGGTTCCACAGTCAACGCCCTTGGAATGAGTGTCGTGGATTTTGGCTGCACCCTGACTGCTGGACTTGTTCTGGAACAGGCAAAATAGTGATGCTTAATCCCTATGGAGTGCGTTGTTACCACTTCCACACCCTCTGGCATGACTCCCAAAATGTGGTGCTACTTTAACACCGACCAGTTGCTACTTCTGGAGCCGGTGCCCAATCTTGAGCATTTAACATATTTCCACTGCAGAAGAAGGTGAATCAGGATAAATTGGTCCTGTAATGCCCCTTAAACCTGCTATTAGGGGTGGGACATGTACACCAAGAAAAGTTTTCATTAAAAACAATAACAACAACATTACAGGCTTCAAAGATTGATGTAAAGCAAAAATTAGTTTACACTGGAAAATCTGTTTACACTGCCTGATCCAGAAATGTTTTTTTCAGAGTTTTTTTTTTTTTTGTTTTNTTGAGACATTACGTAAATGTCACATTACACAAAGGCTCCCAGACACTATATTTTGTTGGTCAGTTTGTTGCATTAAAATCAGCTTCTGATTGCATGAAGACACTGAACCAAATATGTTGTAGGGCTGAAAAATATAGATTTGATCTTGATTTGAATAGTCCCAATATCGATTGTGAGCCTCTTGCAGTCTCTGTTGAATGTAATGAATGTAAAAATACTGTGTTTCTGTTGATTTGTCCTCATAAGCTGCACGCAAAAACAAACAAAAGCGCTAATGGCTTTTTTAAACCAATTATTTTTAGTTAATCAAAAAATAGTGCAACCAGTGTATCCTAATTCCCAAAACAAACAACTCTTACAAGTTAGTTCTTCTCATGAACAGTTCACAGACAAATTACTTGTAGAGTCTGAAATACTGTATAATTCATGACATTAGCAGAACAAAATAAGCAAAATTAATATTATAACTGAAATATACCCAAATGAATTTGAAATCAGAATTGGAATCGGAATCAAATCAGGAAATTTTTATTGATTCCAAGCACGATTACTTTACACGTTAAATTATGTTCTCAAAACACATAAAACTTGTAAACAAAGACAACAAATGTATAGCCAGGTACAGTATGTCATTGTTCAGCTCAAAGTCAATTGAAATGTGAGCTCTGGTGCGAGAACCAGCACAATCTCGGTTTAAATCTCGGGGTGCGAGAAGTAGCAGAACCTGACAGGTTGTGGGATGATTGAGAGAGCACGAGTTGGACAGTTCAGTGAAGCGGAGTGTATCTTAAACTGGGGTTCACAGCAAGGCCATGTTCATAAGGCCTGTCAATCAGGTGTGTTTTCACACACCTCACTTGTGCAAACCCAACATTCTTTGCTCTGTGTCTATTGACACTTTACCTTAATCGCGTTTAGATTGGCATCTTGGCGTGTATTGTTGGCGTAATATTTGGATATTCTGTGTGTACATGTGTGTGCCCCATCTTCTGTACCCCTAGCCTCTTACCCGCTGATGGACAGATGGACAGCAAGGCCGACCTCACTCTCACCTTTCTGCTCACTCAGCTCCGCTCCACCTCTCTGCTCCGATTAGCAGGTGAGCTGAGCACGGTGCAGCTACTTGCAAAGCTTTACAGGGACATCTCCTAAAAGCTGTCATGGCCAACACTTTTCCAAACCCCTTCTGCCCGTCCATCCATTCACAGTGAGCACTGCCTTAATGTCTGTAAATCACAGCAATGGGGTTGGCTAGCGCCCTATCACAGTGTGGCTCATGTTTACGAGGATTAAGGAAACAGATGGACGGCCATGCTGACTGGTGTGGCTTCATTAACTCTCCGCGCGACCGTTCTAAACTCCGCCGCCCCTGCACGTCTCGCTCCGGAGTGCTCCGCACAGAGCTGAGCCAAGACCTGAGGTCTGTGGGGAGGGGGATTGCACTCATGAAGCCTGTGAAGATGTTTATTGATCTGTAAGCTGAGATGTGGGCAGGGTGTTTTCTCCTTGATTGATTAATGTTGAAGTGAAGCGGTGGGACTTTCTTTAAAGAATGATTTTTGACATCATGTTGTCAGACCAGGGTAGGGAGAGTTTTTTTTTTCTCCCTATGGAGTTCTGTGTGTGATGATAGGTCTACGGTGTTGAGGTTTGTGGCTGTATAATATTAGATTTATTTATTTTTAGTTTAAATATTTATATATTAATTGGTGATATTGGATATATATTGGCTAATATAACATATTTAATTGTTCATGCTCATTAATGTTAACTTTGCCATTATTAATGTATTATCTAACGCTCGCTTAAAGTTAACCTTTTAAAACACTAATGATTTAATAACACTGTTAAGTATAATCTTTAGCAAATCTCAAAATGAATATTAATATTTTATATTGTACATTATAATAGTGTGATGCCTAAACTTACTCTTTTAACTAAATTCTAGTCAAAATAAGCTGATAATTCAACCAGCAAGCAGATAAGTGTGTTCATGTTATTTCACATAACAGATATATAT
>RJVU01026577.1:12608036-12652370 GCA_003731715.1 Anabarilius grahami
TAGATACACCTACAAAATTGTAACATAATGCGTACATCTCTTTAGCTATTGTCACGTATCTGTGATTATCGCTCCCCGTGCCAATAGGTTGCCGACCCCTGACATGCAGTATCAAAAATTATATTCATTATGAGATTTGCTAAAGATTGCAGTGTTGTTAAATAACTTTAGATGACAGCAAAGGTAATCATGTAAAAATAGGAGAATTGTGCATGAACAATTAAATATCCAATAGCTGGCAGCCAATAGCAATAAATAAAAAAATAAAAAATACATTGGCTGTTTTGAAAATTGTTTCTTGCACTGAAGATAACAAAATAAATTAGTTGGCCTCATTTTTTCTATAGTACCAAAATCAGTCTGTCTCAACATGTCTATCTGAGCCATCTCTGCTGTAAGTCACGTACAGTGCAGTTAAGCCTCACAGCCTAACCTTTTGTGTGATTGCACAAGGTTAGCCTAAACCTCAACCCTTTACCTTTGTCTGATGTGTAGCATTTTAACATTAAACGACTGAATCTTGAATCTTAATAGCTGACTTGACCTGGGACAGACAGACAACCAGCATCCCGTGGGATAAAGAGGTTTGATAGAAGATGCTTTCGGAAGGACAGACCCACAGGGAGTCTTTGTGTGTATACTTCGGTCTGTCAGGAGAGATGTAAGAGCTGTAGCCTACAGTATGTCACTCAGGGGTAGACAGGTGGTGGAAGAAACAAACTGGCATGAAAGACTAACTTCTGTTCCGGGGTCAGAAAATACTTTTGGTGGAGGTCTTTATGTTACCATCTGTCCATAACAAGGAATTTAGGCACAACAAAGACTCTACAGGGATCTGTGAGGGTAAACTTATTCCCATTCACAGATTTGACATTTTGTAATTGCATTCAAAGATTTTATTTAATTTTATATTTAATTTATATGTTTATTATTATATTGTTTTTTTATTCACTTTTCTGTCTTTTTATTTACTTTTTTATTTGTTCACTGTTATTATTTTACTCTTATTTAATATTTTATTTACTGTTATTTTTTTATTATTTCTAATTCTATGTATTTATTATTATTTTGAGGTGCCATCACTGTAATACCATCTTCTAGTCCCTCATAATCACTTCCAAATATAAATTTGGTACTTTAGTTTTAGTTCTTGGATGAGTTGAAGGTGAAATGGTGGAGAAAAGAAGACATGTGAAGTCTATCTCGCAGTCATTTGCTGCTTAAATCTTCATCACGCAGGCTGTCAGTAGCAAATAACGATTATGTTGCTGCGTACACACCCTCGTTATTAAGTGCAAGAAAACTTTTGTTTCATTGATTTAAATTACCAAATGTGACTGACAGGAAAAAAGCGAGTCTTTGTTAGTTGATGTGTCCACCCACGTCTCATACGCTTGCTTACAGCAGTGTTTGAGTGTGTATTTGTTTGTGAGCATGTTTAGGTCGAGTGACAGTTATATAGTAGTGTGGACTAAATGAGGCCTGCACTTTAGCGCCACATTTTACACATCTGTCCTGAAGGCACAGACGCATTGGAAATAATGACCCATAATCGACTGGAGACAGTCGGAGAGAGAGAAACGGTGGGAACAAGGATAAACAGAACATATCGAAACAAACCCGCCCGTTCTCTTTTCCTCTTCCCTCAACGAGAGGGCCAATTACATGACTATGTCTTACCTGTCTTTCATCTAGTGAGGGGAGCACTGTTGAAATGACGGTCCTCTCGCATGTAATTACACAGAGACGTCCTGGATAAGGGTGTCTGTCGCAGCCCATGACAGAGATACAGCCTTAAATACCTCAGAGGACATAAAAAGAGTCGTCTGACTCGTTTGATCAATCTGAACCTTGAGGCTGCTTCTCTTTTGAAGAGTCTGTGTCCATGATCCCATTTTCAATCTAGTTTTGGTGTTTTTTTAGATACATTAGCACTAATGATTAATCCTTAATGGGTTACTATTTCACTCACAGAATGTGTGATGTGTGAAATCGGCTTGTCGAAAATCGAGTTTAAGGCTGGACAAAGGCACTCATAGAGCCAGAGTTTATCAAATATATAATAACAATGTTGTTTTATTGATCAGTATTAATGCAATTTGAATAAAACATTTTTGTTGGTGGCTCTGCAATAGTATTTCAGGTTTGATATGTAACTACATGTAAATTTATATTTTAACTTTTATTTCTCAAAACTTCCTCCCTAAGAATACAAGCTACTGAAACTAAGCTGCAAAGTGGCTCGTTACAAACTACTTGGATTTCTAACATTTAAAATATGATCTCATTTACATGTCAATGATGCCTTTTATTCAGAAACTTGGCCCACCCAGTCACAGTTAGATTGTAAAGTATGACAGATACTGTTGTTCCTGAACATTTTTCCTGAATATGTTTCCTAAATTGTTGGGTTTAATTATCAGCTTGAGATTTCAAACTAAAGTTTAACACCAGCAAAGTTCTTGTGCAGTAAATTTACCACCACAAGGACTGTGAAACTAAATATTTCTTATTTTATACTGTTACAACTTACGCACAACTAAATATTTTTTGGATGAACTGAAGGATGAACTGAAATTCACAGCATTTTAACTAAACTTCTGCTCACGTTTTTGAAGACTGCTATTAGTTCACAGAGGGTAAACGTCATATTTTGTGACTACGCATTACGCATACGGAGAGCTTATGACCTACTAGTGTTGCAACTGAAAAAATACAGAGTTAGTTACAAACTAGCTAGTCATTGCTAGGCCTCTAGTGTGGACTTTACTTTCCAATTTCAGTAAGAACTCACGAAAGTCTGATGAACCCTAGCAGTTCTTTCAAGAAGTACTGTATAAGTGTGAAATGTAAAAGTTTCAAAAGAAATAATATTATGTCTTTGTTTATCTTATATATGGTAGATTGACAGTATTTACCAGACTAACTACCCTTTAAATTTGGTGATTTCTTTGAGCATAATAACGTCAGACCACAGTCTGCTGTAGGATTTAAGAGGCATTGATGTCATGAATACTCGAATGGCATTTCGCCACAACTCATCCAAAGGTCAGAAAACAAAGGCTTCAGCAAAAATAAATGATTTTGAACAAAAGACAGATAAATATATGAAACAGAGGAGCGGGTTGATTAATTTTGCAGTTATAGCAGATAAAACATCGTCATGCACATTAAAATGCCATGGAAATGTGCATGTGCCAAAAATCTTACTGGCAGGATGATAAATTTTTTTGTTTTATATTTTTATACTTTATTATTTAATAATGTTCCAAAAGTAATTTTGACATGGGTATTACACTGGTATTACGACGTAAACATGAAATAAGAGGACATTTTAATGAGTCCTCATATTTAAAATAGCTTTAAAAACATACTAAACAATGTTTTATTAAAAATGTAAAAATGCAGAATGTTTTCTGTGATGGGTAGGTTAAGGAGTAGGGGTAGTGTAGGGAGAAAGAATGTACAGTTTGAACAGTATAAAAACCATTACGCCTATGGAATGTCCTCACTAAGATAGCAAAAAAAACCTGTGTGTGTGTGTGTGTGTGTCTTCCGCACAACATTAGTTGCCTCCTGTGTTGTACTGCTCACAGCTGAAGCACAAAATCTATAGCATGTTTTCTGTTCCCATGCTGTGACTGGGTTGCCCCTTTTTGCCAACTTAAACACCATTTAATGCAGAGCAATCACTAGGGGACATCTTTCCCTTACTTTTAGTAGTTTCTAAATTCATAAAAATAAAGATTTCAAAAGGGTTTTTTGCAGTGATGCCACAGAAGAACCATTTTTGGTTTCCCAAAGAACCTTTCAGTGAACAGTTCTTTAAATAACCATTTTTTCTTAGTGTCTTAGTCTTAGTTTTTTTCTTTCTTTAATAACCTAAAGAACCTTTTTCCACTATAAAGAACCTTTTGTGGAATCGAAAGGTTCCACGGATGTTGAAGGTTCTTCATGGAACCATCAATGCCAATAAAGAACCTTTACTTAAGAGTGTATGAGTGTATCACACCCACTTTTTGAGGGATAGTTGTTCATTTTTGAACAGCCATACTTTAAAGGGGTAGTTTACCCAAAATTGTCATTTACTCATCCTCATTTTGTTTCAGACCTGCGGAACAAAAAACTATATTTTGAAGACTATTTTTTTGTCCATACAATGAAAGTCAGTGTGGTAAAATGTTGTTTTGGACCCCACTGACATTCATTGTATGGACACGGAGACATTTTTTAAAATATCTTCTTTTGTGCTCTACAGGAAAAAAAGATAGTCATACAGGTTTGGAACGACATGAGGGTGAGTAAATGATGACAGAATGTTCATTTTTGGATGAAATTCTCTAATTTACTCCTCCTGTAATCAGGTCTCTCCTGGAGCTCCAGGTTTTCATGGACTGTTTTGTTGGATCGCAGCCCTGTTTAGAGCAGGTTTAGCTAACTGGTTCATACTCGGTCACCAGAGGATTTTCAGTCCTTGCTTTCAGATTTGTTTTGAGGCTGGAAAGAGAAAGCTGGATGGTCAAAGGGAAAGGAGGGTGGAAGGGCTCGCAGAAGACAGAGATGGCAGAGGGATTAGCGTGGTTTTGATGAAATGGTGTTGTCCATCTCAGAAGACCTACACACAGACTTATTATCAAATGGTGTCCGCAGGAGGGAGTTCAGCCCCCCACCTAAGCTTTTTTTTTTTTTTTTTTTCATGCTCACTTTTTTCCCTCCTGTTTATTCAAAGGATTATGGATCCCTAATCTCTTTGAACCATAATTCAGATTAGATTCTGTATTATTTTTAGGGCTGGGCCTGTACCCAACTCGCGCTCATACCGACCATGTTACTCTAACAGAAAATTGATTAAAACGCTTGACCACTGTCCCAGATTCCAAGAACATGACATCAGAGTGATGATATAAACAGACTACATCAGTTTACAGCTCATGTATTCATCGCTTCACCGTCGATGACACACCGCAATTGATTTCTTCACCGGCATGTTGGCGCTTTTGTTCGTTTGAACGTTTAAGCATGGCCACGGTGTGATCGAAGAGACTGAGATTGACCGGGAACAGGCCAACGTTGAGAAGATTACTTGATGAGCCCTGTCATTGTGTCATACATATTCCCCCTTTAGCATATTTACTCTGCTGATTATTACTGCGTAGTGCGTACCTAAACTGCCCTCTTTGTGTTTATGTACTGATTCATGGGCACAAAACACTAAGGATTATAGCCTGACCACTTGATGCATAATGTGCACAAACGTCTAATTGTTTGGAGCAATGCAACTTATGTAAGTGCACACAGTTTTTTTTTTTTTCTCCCCCAGATCTGGAAATGAAGTTCAGTTAAGTTGATACAATGAACTCTCCTGAAGAAGAACTAATCACTGGATTAGTCATCAGAGTTTTAAGGCATTTAGTAGCAAGTTAACTACCTGTCCATGAACAAAACTGTATATTCTGTGAAATTAGTGCTTTTTTCTTTTGAACTGATAGAAGTTCTGATCACAAAGTCTATACACATTTTCTGCTTTATTTATTTATTTATTTATTTTTGTTGTCATGTTGTCAGACAATCTCTTCTTGTCTAAATGAGTGATTCTTGGATAGAATAAGATGAAGGGTTCCAACAGTCATGGAAGACCTGATCCTTTTATAAGAATTATTAAAGTCCCCCTGAAATCAAAATGTACATTTTTTAACTTTTAGTATGAATATGTTAGCCTTAAGGTTAGGAATAAGCTGGTTTGTTCCAAAAAAATTACAAAATTTGCTTTTAGGAGATATAAGCATTCAAAACTTACAGTCTGTCACTTCTGCTAAAATGGATCATGGATTTTCATGACATCACATCACACTTCAGCTTCTCATCAAATCTTCTGTCCAATCAAATGCTCTCTAGAATCTGAAGTCCTGCCCCCTCCTACACTATAAACAGAAGCTGCAGCTGAAATCGGTCATTTGTTCACACATTTACTTTTGGGGCAGTCGTGGCCTAATGGATAGAGAGTCGGACTTGTAACCCAAAGGTCATGGGTTCGAGTCTCAGGTCCGGCAGGGATTGTCGGTGAGGGGAGTGAATGTCCAGCGCTCTCCCCACCTTCAATACCATGACTGAGGTGAGACCCTTGAGCAAGGCACCGTACCCCCAACTGCTCCCCGGGCGCCGCAGCAATGGCTGCCCACTGCTCCGGGTGTGTGTTCACGGTGTGTGTGTTCACTGCTGTGTGTGTGCACTTGGATGGGTTAAATGCAGAGCACAAATTCCGAGTATGGGTCACCATACTTGGCCACATGTCACTTCACTTTCACTTTACTAGTTTCTACATGGTTAATGGCACATAGTGCACTATATAGAGAATAGGGAACGATTCAGAAAGTGTAAATATGCTTTCCACTGATGCTAACGTTTTCGCGTTAGTGTCACGTGAACCACCGCAGCGCGAGCACAGTCTGCTCTGGTCTTGAGACACGAGAGCACAGAGTGGATCATATTCGCGGACCGCGAGTCGGCTTAGACCACAAAAGGTATTAATTGGACCCATTTGAATTCTGCACAGAATGCTGTATTTTAAAGTGATATAGAGGACATTAGGAGGAAAAACAGTTAGAGATTAGAAGGAAACTGACGTTTTACTGAGTTTAACAGCTCTGGCCGAGCTGTGGTATAAATGAAACGCTATTGGCTATTTTAAAAAAGCTGTTCGATATGTCCCGCCCTGTCTTCCTGTTTCAGTTGAAATTACGTCAACACATTGAATAATGCTGCTCATTCCATGACAATTCAGCGGGCCTTTAAGAATAAGATTATATTTCTTTATATATTATATTACATTTATTTAAATTTAAAATTTCCTGTGATGGCAAAGCTGAATTTTCAGCAGCCATTACTCTAGTCTTCAGTGTTGCGTCCTTTAGTACAAATTTTTTGCTCAGAAAATATTTCTTATTATTATCAATGTTGAAAACAGTGTTGCTTAATATTTTGGATATATTTGAAAAATGCAGAAAATGTTTAACAGGATTCTTTGATGAATTTAAAGTTGAAGTCTTTTGTAACTTTATAAATATTTTTACCATCATTTTCGATGAATTGAATGCGCCCTTGCTAAATAGAAGTATTAATTTTGTTAAAAATGAAATTAATATTGGATGTAAAATATATAAAAATCTAGTTGTGTACCATACATAAATCATTTAAATCATGGTGAGTACAATATTTTAAATGATTTTTTTTTTAAATCCTTTTTTTAAAATTCAATAATAAATTCAATAATAAATGATTACTAATCTCTAAAAACGTTATAGAAATTAATTCGTCAAAAGGTGTGTTTGAAACTGCAGTAAGGACCAGACCTGCTGCAAGCCAAAATAATCTGTCTGTCTGAGATTGAATTACATCACTTATTCAATGAATGTTTAGTACTGTGTCATTCAGAAGACTCGTGGAACTGTACATGGGCACCTGGGCTGTTATGTAATTGCAGAGGCTCATATTTAATACAGACAGAGACACATACACACTCATATCTGTCCTCTTCTACTTTCTCTAACATACAGTCTCCTGAAAGATGGGCTTTGCTCTTAGCATCCTCTTGTTGCTTCACTGCTTGTGTTTTTTCCCCCCTTGTTTAAGATGAATTATGAAACAAGAAGTGGAAGCAGAGAGCTGCAGCGAGTGAGCATTGAGGTGTTCAGCCCCAGGCATAGAGAGATACAGAGAGAGAAGGAGACTTTGTCTTCTTCTTTAGCTTACTAATGCATCCATTCCCACTGGACCCTGTAATACTCACCTAAGCTAAACAAATGAAAGCATGCACCAAACCTCATATTAGAATTGGTTTTATTGCTCATATGTGGGAGATTGAGGGGGTTGCTGTGTGTTTACACTAGCTTCCTCTCAGCCGGGGCCCAGCTCAGGCTGCAGTGTACATTTCATTATTCTTCCCTCCTCCAGGGAACGCCTGAGAGGATCTGGTGGGCTAGGCTAAACAGAGCACAATTAGATTATGAGCTGGAAGATTTTAGGGCGCTGACAGGTAATTGGTCACCACTTCTTTTAATATCAGCTTCCCAACTTGAACATTTTGGTGATCTTATCCAATTTACATGCACTTCTTCTGTGTGTTTTCATCCTATTTTTCTCTCGCCTGGTTCAGTTTACTGATAGCTATCTCTTGCAACGTCTGTCTGTTTATCATTCCTTTGCCCTCTCACACTCTCTCTCTTTTCTCACGCGATGTTTTTGAATTGCATTTCATGGTACAGTGAGATTAGAGCATGACTCGGAACACCCTCGCTCATTTCAAACTTCAGGGATAGATTTTAAGTATGCATGAGTCGCAGTGGATGCAGACTCTCTTCGTTGAATATTTTACTTCATAAAAGTTAACTAAGGACATTAATATACAGCATGAAGTGTATGTCGAATGTCGTACAGAAGATGAAACATGGTTTAAATTGTGCACTAGGGAGAAATTTTGTTTTTCACTGTACAGCATTATTAAATATATAGCACTTAGGTGGGGTGATAAATTGCTCAATGTCGATGTAAGTGACTCATGGTTGCCTTGTAGCGGTGTTAAACTTTCTAGGCTAAAATATAGCCACTTAAATTACATTTAAATACACAGGTGTGATATTAGAGTACTTCATACATAGACTCAAATAACTTTATTACATTAAAAGCTGACTGGTGTACTCCAAGGAACATTAAAGGGGTGAGCGTGTTTATGTGCAGTGATAAAAATGAAAAGATTTTAATAGTATTTATACTTTTAATTCACCAGAAATGCGCTGCACTGTGGTGGTTTTTGTATTAGCCCCCAGATATTTTGTGTTAATTTGGTTTATTTCCCTGAAGAAATCATTCTTGTTACTTGTTAAAAAGCTTTATCCCATTTTTAACCATTATTTTAAGGTATTTTTAAAGCTTAAACTATTGTTGCCAAATTTACAATTAAAACACCTCATTGAAATCAACTCTGTTCACACACTTTGCACTTTGGAAGTAAAATGTGTTTTATGTGTGACCATGTAAATGGAATTCATAGTGATTCATCAAAAAATACAATGTACTATAATCATGCAGAGGGCTTTGGTAGCTAAGTGGTGAGGTTCTTTTAGAGGTTTGATCCCAGGATGAGGTGACCTGTGAACTGGCAATTATTAAGAGAACACTATTACCATTTTGCCCTTTGAGCAGGACGCTTAACCTCAGGTTGCTCCAGGGAAACTGTCATGTCTGCTGAGTAACTATTCAGCTAAAGTTAAATTCCCTGAAGTATAACTTCAGAAGTCCCTTCTATTCTGTTGAAAATATACTTACTTCTTTTCATCTTTTTCATCCATTCAAGCATTTTATTTTCATGGTCTGCCTATTAATATATCAATGAGCTGTTATTCAATCTTAAAATGCTTGTTATTGTATTTTTTCTTGTTCCTTTAATGTATTATGATGAGGGAATTTGGCAGTGATTCACTGCAGTTAAAGGATAAGTTCACTTTCAAATTAAAATTTCCTGATAATTTACTCACCCCCATGTCATCCAAGATGTTCATGTCTTTCTTTCTTCGGTCGAAAAGAAATTAAGGTTTTTGATGAAAAGAGAGCTAGTTCAAGATGAGCATTTATGATTAAAGCATATATAATTTTTTATTTTTTAGAAAATGAGTGATGGTTTCTCTAGATAAGACCCTTATTCCTCGTCTGGGATCGCGTAGAATGCTTTGAAGCTGCACTGAAACTGTAATTTTGACCTTCAACCGTTTGGGGTCCATTGAAGTCCACTATATGGAGAATAATCCTGGAATGTTTTCATCAAAAACCTTAATTTCTTTTCGACTGAAGAAAGAAGGACATGAACATCTTGGATGACATGGGGGTGAGTAAATTATCAGGAAATTTTAATTTGAAAGTGAACTAATCCTATAAATGATACTGCTACTGGAGGCTTAGTAATTGATAAGCTTTTATGTTGCTACTTGTTCCAAGTTAATAATCAGAACTGTTACTGTATGTATACAAACTAAATTCAATTAGGTCTGTAGGCCAGTTCTGCAGTCCACATTATCAGTACTGGTACTGGTTAGATAATGTTTTAACTTTATTTAAACTTTTTGTGCTCCATACACTACTGTTCAAAATTTTGGTGGTAATGTATTTGAAGGAAGTCTTGTATGCTCCTTGTGATGACAAAGCTGATTTTTCAGCATCATTACTCCAGTCTTCAGTGTCACATGATCCTTCAGAAATCATTCTAATATACTGATTTGGTGCTCAAGAAACATTTCTTGTTATCAATGTTGAAAACAGCTGTGCTGCTTAATATTTATATGGGAACCATAATCATTTTTTTTTTTCAGGATTCTTTGAACAGAAAGTTCAAAAGAATCGAATTTAATTGATTTAAAATGTTTTGTAACAGTGTATATGTCTGTCACAAATTTAATGCATCCTTGCTGAATAAAAGTATTAATTTCTTTAAATTACCACTAACTTTTGGACAGTAGTGTAAAAGATACTGCAACTATTAAAAGGTCAGGCATTATTGCTCTGACCACACTTCATTTACCCCCATCCATCCCTTTGTATCTTCGTAGTAAAGCTCTGATTGACCCTTATTACCTCTGCAATAACCTTTCATGTCTTTTCTGAGTTGTCCCATGACCAGAGGCTCACTCAGGCCTGTTGTCAGTAGTTGTCCTGGGTATTGTTTCAGACGCCTAAGTGTGAAGAGTCAGTTCATACAAGACCCCTGAGATATGTAACATTCATATGACAGGCTTTTCTCTAAATAGCAAACAAGCACTTTCAAAAAACACATGCCCATTCCACTGAAATAGCAGGTTCATTGGCCCTAAAAGGTTTGAGAGCATCCCTCAGGGACACTTGGATATTATATTGGTTTGTGCGCGTGGGTGTGTGTGAGGATGTGTGTGCGTGCCGGTTGCGGTGAGTATGGAAATTATTGTGGACTGGTATTGTTTTTCTATTTTCTGGTGCATATGAATTCTACATTTTATGTAAAGCATTCACATGTTTGTGAGAGTGTTTACATACAGCAGAGACTGTTATTTCACCTACATTGTTTTTTTCTAAAGCTTTTACTTGGAAAACTGTTTTTGGCTTGCATGTGATTTTGCTATGATTTCACAAAGCGATTATAGGCGCTCGTGGAAAGATAATCTATTATGATTGACTGCAATAATCTGGGCTTTCAGGAGGGTGGAGGTTTTTTTTTAGTGAGGGGGGGCAGGATGTGTGGCATTGTTTTCTCCTCTGCTCCTGTAGACCACTCAGACCATGACATCATCTGTTAGAGCCCCCATATGTTGCCTTTGCTCATGTTAATGACATTTGTAAGTGGATTTACCCACTCTCTCAGATTTTGGCTTTAGTAACGGTCACCGTGTTGCCGTGGAATCCGCACGGATTTGTCTGTAACGGCACACTCGTAGATAAAGTGATTTGTCTAAAGCACCTCATGTCATTTGTCTCTGTCCTCTCGTCTAAGCTGGCTGGCCCGCTCTAATTGTGTTTGGCTTTGTGTTTAAAGGGAGAGTTCACCTAAAAATTTCATTTACTCGCCCTCATGTTGTTCTAATCTAAACCTCTTTGACTTTCTTTCTTCATGAATGAGGAACGGAGCTTTCAAGCTTCAAAAAGGACACAAAAGGATCATTAGTCACTGAATTGTGCACTATATTCCAAATCTTCTTAAAGGGTTAGTTCACCCAAAAATGAAAATTCTGTCATTTATTACTTACCCTCATGCCGTTCCACACCCGTAAGACCTTCGTTAATCTTCAGAACACAAATTGAGATATTTTAGTTGAAATCCGATGGCTCCGTGAGGCCTACATAGGGAGAAATGACATTTCCTCTCTCAAGATCCATAAAGGTACTAAAAACATATTTAAATCAGTTCATGTGAGTACAGTGGCTCAATATTAATATTATAAAGCGACAAGAATATTTTTGGTGCGGCAAAAAAAACTAAATAACGACTTATAAAGTGATGGCCGATTTCAAAACACTGCTTCAGGAAGCATCGGAGCATAAATGAATCAGCGTGTTGAATCTGCTGTTCGGAGCGCCAAAGTCACGTGATTTCAGCAGTTGGCAGTTTGACACATGATCCGAATCATGATTCGATACACTGATTAATTTATGCTCCTAAGCTTCCTGAAGCAGTGTTTTGAAATCGGCCTTCACTAAATAAGTTATTTTGTTTTTTTGGCGCACCAAAATATTCTCGTCGCTTTATAATATTAATATTGAACCACTGTACTCACATGAACTGATTTAGATGTGTTTTTAGTACCTTTATGGATCTTGAGAGAGGAAATGTCATTGCTCCCTATGCAGGCCTCACGGAGCCATCGGATTTCAACTAAAATATCTTAAATAGTGTTCCGAAAATGAACAAAGGTCTTACGGGTGTGGAAAGGCATGAGGGTAAGTAATAAATGACAGAATTTTCATTTTTGGGTGAACTAACCCTTTAAGCCATTTAATAACTTTAAATGAGAAGCTGGCCTAAATTTATGTCATTATTCACTGATAACCATATTGATGAGCTGTTGAGAACTGGTACTACTGGACAATTGATTCAGTGAGTCGAACGGGTTAGTTAAATTCATGAACGAATCATTCAGGCCTGTAAACTTGATCAACCAATTCATTAAAAAGCTTTGACTCAAAAGAATGACTCATTCATGAATTAGACATTTTTAGCATACTAAAGGATGGCTTTCTTCTGTGAGACAAAAAAAGATATTTTGAAGAATATTGGGAACTAAACCATTTCTGTTCCCATTGACTTCCACTGTATGGACAAAAATACAATGGAACTCAATGGTTCGGTTAACATTCTTCAAAATATCTTCTTTCATCTTCAAGTCATACAGGTTTGGAACAAAATAAGGGTGAGTAAATAATCACAGTATTTTCATTTTTGGGTGGACAATCCCTTTTATAGTAATTGCATGGAATTTAAATTTGCATTTCACAGAAGTAATACAGGTTTGGAATGACTCGAAAGAGAGTAAACAAAGATAAGCTTTTTATTATCCTTTGAACGATCTCTTTAAGTCTATGTTCAGTCTAGTCTTTTTACTCTTTTAAACTGTGCACTCTTGGTCTACCCTGCTCTAATTTAGTAGTAATCAATATTATTCTCTCTTATGCAGGTCAGACTCAACCTACATCATTTTTCTCTTACCTTTTCCTCATTATTTCACTCTATCTGTCCACACAGCATCTCCCCCTCCATCTGTCTTCCTGTCTTTCTATTGATTTACCCTCTACATTTAGAACCCTGGCCATAGTGCTGTTTTACTATGAAGGCTCCTCTATTACACTCCAGCCTTAGAAATCTAGACTACAAGCTTAGAAATATAATAAAATGGCCACGAGGTACAGTCCGCCTTCTTTCTGTCTTTTTTTCCCTCTCTATCTCCGTCTGTTCAGTCACTCGGCAGGCTGTTTGGCTGATACGAAGCTCTTTTGAAGGTAAATCTTATGTCAGCTTTTGGCTAGAGGGACTGAGCTGATGAGAGGTCTCTTTATCATCCTAATGGGAGCCACATAGCTCTGGGCTTGCCTGCATGCGGTGAGGGACCACAGAAAGCTCTGCAATAATCAGGCCCATTCCACCCCTACTGCTCTGGAGACAGTGTCCTTATGCAGCCGTGCTATCTAGAGAACACCGCTGCATACAAACAGCTGACCCAGAGACAGCATGAGACATCCATGCGGCATGTCAAAGCCGCTAATACTGATGCACACTGAGTGGAATGGTAAAATGATGCATATTATGTATAAAAGAAAACTTTGCAAACAACAAATATAGAAACACTTAAATTCCTAGAATCTAGTCTCAGGACATGCCTGTACCAAAGGGGTCATGGTTTGGCTGGTTATCATGACCTCATTTGCCCCTGCTGGTAGATATCATAACTACACCAACAAGTTTCTCCATTGCCGGACATTCAAAATTAGCTGTTTATTCTGACAGAATATTTTATTATATTTTATATACATTACTGTTCAAAAGTTTGGGGTTGATAAGATTTATTATTTATAAATTTAAAATGTAATTTATTCCTGTGATGGCGAAGCTGAACTTTCTGCAGTGTTGTTTTATTATCATTGATATACTGTTATAGTTTTTAATAGTTTAAATTAGAAATTTATTTTTGTATTTTCTGTTTTCACTTTAATTTTAAAGTTTTAGTAATTTTGTGTTTTTGTCATTTTTATTAGTTTTCATTTTTTAAATGACTATATTGTGTTTATTGATTGGTTTTTCTATTAGTTTTAGTCATTTTAGTATTGAAACTAAACAAAAATGAGAAATGTTGTGTTGACAACTAGCTAAAAATATAATAAGTTTTATATTTATTTCAGTTAACGTTCATTCAGTTTATTACAAAACAATTTTTTGTGGTTTTAATTAGTGATAATAACCCTGATGTTCAGCATCCATTACTCCAGTCCTCTGTGTGAAAACCTTGATACATTTTTTCTTCCAGAAGGAATTTTAATAGTGTAAAATTGAGATGTTGAGATGAATGGGAATGCTAGTTGATAGTTTTCATCAGGTATTATTGCCCTGTTTGCAAACACAACAAAAACACCCTTAAAATTCATCAGACTGATAAAGAATCAATCCTACAGGGTTGCGGTAACATGCACAGCAGGGTTGTTTGAACTAATGCAGGCACAGAGTCTGCATTTTCTGCACTCCAATGCACTGCCAATGTTACAGAGAGTTAACTCCTTGCCCAGTGCCTTGGCTGAGTGAAAATGAGTGGGAAAAGACACCGTGAAGGAGGGAAGAGCAGCTGAAGGAGACGAGAAAGAGACAGGGGACGTCATTGCTTGTTATCGTCATAGCAGGCACAGGGGCTTGTCACGCTAGTCGCTCTGTCTCGGCATCAGAGAGGAAAACATTCAAGCCCAGGGCTCTGGACATGTGACAGGACCAGTCTTTCTTGACCACAGCTCCCAGTAACATACTGTCACTATCTGTCCATCACTGCAGTGCAGCTGTGATTTCACACAACCTACAGATTGTTGTATGTCAAGTGGAGGGCTTTCATTTGACAGGACCCCTGATAATGCCCTTTCAATTAATAATGCAATATAACCGTTTCAAACAAAATTGATCAAACCATGCTGCCAAAATATAGTTTGAGGAATTAGATCAGTCATGACACATCAAATGACTGACGTTCTGTGAAGATCTGGAAGCTGATTACAGCTCCAGCATATATTCTTAATTCATCAGAGGTTGCCGTATTTTCCCGCAAGTATAAATTTAGTCAGACTTTGACTTTCAGCATATAACTGACATTGACCGCGTCTATCTACAGTTTGTCTTAGGGCTGGACGATTAATTGAAATCTCTGAAATCTCAATATAGCTTACTGTGATTATTAAAGGGTTAGTTCACCCAGAAATGAAATTTCTGTCATTAAGTACTCCCCCTCATATTGTTCCAAACCCGTAAGACCTTCGTTCATCTTCTGAACACAAATTAAGATATTTTTGTTGAAATCCGAAAAACAAAAACAAAACAAAAATAACGACATTTTAACAATTTGAACTGTCATATGCATCTGACACATGGTGCAGCGCTTCTGGGTTCAACGCCGACTCATTGTTGGCTGGCTCCTGCATCACGATCACGATCATGCGCATGCGTCGTGCTGCTCACGTGTACAGCGTCGGCCAATACTGAGTTGGCGTTTGGACGCAAACATGGAAGCCTGCACTGTGTTCACTACGTCAACTGCATATGACAAGTCGTTATTTTTGTTTTGTTTTTGCGCACAAAAAGTATTCTCGTCGCTTCATAACATTAAGATTGAACCACTGTAGTCACATGGACTATTTTAACAATGTCTTTAATACCTTTCTGGACCTCAAATGTTTAGTGCTGCAGTGTTCACGTTGCTGCCTATGTGTGGTTCAGATACCCTCAGATTTCATCAAATATATCTTAATTTGTGTTCCGAAGGTCTTACAGGTTTGGGACGACATGAGGGAATACTTAATTCTTAATGAAGTATTAAGACTTAATATAGTTAATGACAGATATTTAATTTTTGGGTGATCTAACCCTTTAAATTGCAAAAAAAAAAGAGAAAATTAAATCAAATCTATGATTTATTTAAATAAATGTGCTGCCTGTTTCAGAGTTAAGCACAGCTCTGTTCATTTACATGTGTGCAGCTCATGATCCAGTGTTTTAGAGTGGCTTGGTTCATAGTAAATGCTGCGCTGCGAGTTGGGGATGCTTAAACTGTGCATTCACACCAGCCATCTTCCCAAACTTGTAATGAGAAATGTATATAATCCGGCTGTTGTCAACAAGGGGCTGTCTGCAGTTTCCACATAAAATAAAGGCTCAATTAAGGCCGCTGTAAAAAAATATTGTCATTTTACAGTTGCACAAATTGTGCATCCCCAGTTTGTCTTTTTAGCCATTTAGGGGTTGGTATATCTGAAATAGATAATACAACAGCATTTCTTTTCTAACCGAAAAACTGCCATTCCCAATTGCCAGACTAATAACAAATTTGGATAATAGTGTACATTTTAATTCGAATCTCACATTTCAAATGACCTGTTACAATCTACAGTAGCAACACCAAAACGTGTTCACACTCGCTCATGTCTGTTCATAGTAAAAATACCATCAGCATGCCAGTGGCTGTTTTTGAATAATTTAAATCGGAGTGCTGAGTCACTAGACTGGGAAAACAACCAGTAATGTGAGTGAGAGGCATTATAGCCTGTAAGAGCTTTTTTACTGTTGTTTTAATGGCCATGGAGGAGAGGAATGCTGTGCTGTCTACCTACAAGGTGAGTCTAAGAGAAAATTAAAGGTTATGAGGGGTTTGAGGGTGAGAGGTTAAATAGGTTAAATCTATAAGATGGATAGCGCCATGGTGGATGTAAAAAAACAAAACAAAAAATCAGTAGGAAAGAGCAAAAAGCAGGGTAGATAAAGGATGTAAAAAGCATTAAGCTTTGCTAATCTAAGCACAAGATACATTCACTTAGCCAATGTAGGGTCAGGAGATCGATGAACCGCTCCAGTTTTACCTTTCTTGCTCACTCTATCAAATGTATCTATCTTCTTCTTAAGTAAACTTTGTGTCTTCTAATTTCACCCTCTGGCTCCAACCCGAAGCTTCTTTCCATCTTAACTGTGTGTGTGTGTGTGTGTGTGTGTGTAGTGTTTCAGCAAGGAGCACCATTGGTGCTCTTTGTACCTGTTCTTGCCTGAGCGAGCACCAGGGGAGCACTCTGATGCAAGGGGACGCAATGACAGAACCAAGTGATGCCAATCCCCCTGCTTGCATGCTCATCCGTGTGTGTATGTGTGAATGTCTGTGTGTGTCTGGCTGTTTACAGCCAATATATCACATCCCATCCGTTCACAGGCATGAGTGATCATGCCAGTCTTTCAGCATCTGTTATGTACGTGGGATACGGGAGTGATACAGCATTGTGTCGGCTCATCAGCGAGCTTCAGTCGGCTATCTATTCTTACCGCTGTGCATCTGTGCATATACCGATATGTGTTAGTCCATCGCAATGTGTCAAGTGGTTGGCGGTTTTGCACGTCTTCACATGTCTTTATTAACATGACAGTGGTGCAGCATTGCTAAATCATTTTGTCAAGAGATGCCGGGCTGTCACAACAAATTTCTTGAGGACAGCTCAGAGTCAGAGACAACAACGGCCCAACATACCCCTGGCTGCATTAAACTCATCCAGGGAATTGGGTTAATACCTTGTCTCTTTATTTTCCTCTTGCGTTCTCTTTCTGTCTCGCCGCTTGCTCTTTCTTTCCATGCTCCAGCCTTTCCTATGGTTACTTGGACACGGCACACATGTTTTCGTTCCCTCCCTCTTCCTGGTTCTGTCCTCCTCCTCCTTAACAGTCTGCCTTATTCTGTCTCCACTGTTCCCCTTTTTCCTTGGTTACTTAAACAATCAACCTCTTTCTCAGCCTAGTCTCCAAGCTATGTCGTTTAATTTCAGGCTTCCGACTTTCTTTCTTAGGATTAGCCTCAGCACATTTCCATGTTCTCCCGTGATTTCAAGAGTTGCTGGGTAAATTGCCCTTCCCCTCTATATCATGTTCTTTTCCTCCCTCAGTCTTTTCTCCATATCTTCTTAGCATCTTCTCGAGTCCTGATGTAATTTTGCTAATCGTATCCCTCTCTAAAGAATCCAGCCACAGATACAGTACCAATGTCTCAGTAGAGCACGGATGTTTGCTCTTTTTCATTCCTTGTTTTTTTTTGCTTGTTTGTTTTTTGTGTCTTGTGTTTATTGTGTTTTTATTTGCATTTTGTGTTGTTGTTTTTTTGTTTTTTTTTTGTATTTTTGTTTGTTTTGCTTGCTTTTTGTTTGCGTTTTGTGTTTTGTTTTGTTCTTTCTTTCTTTCTTTCTTTCTTTCTTTCTTTCTTTCTTTCTTTCTTTCTTTCTTTCTTTCTTTCTTTCTTTCTTTCTTTCTTTCTTTCTTTCTTTCTTTCTTTCTTTCTTTCTTTCTTTCTTTCTTTCTTTCTTTCTTTCTTTCTTTCTTTCTTTCTTTCTTTCTTTCTTTCTTTCTTTCTTTCTTTCTTTCTTTCTTTCTTTCTTTCTTTNCATGTGCGAAGCCACAAAATCTCAAAGGTAACACTGGTATTCTGATGATGCAGCAGTTCACACACGTTCACTCTCGCACCCAACTAGGCAATTACTCATTAAATGAACACAGTGCTGTAGCATTTTATCATGTTTTTTTTTAAAAGGTGAGAATAGGTTTTTGTCAGTTGACATATTTGTATAGAATGATACAATTATCAGCCTGTGGCTGCTTGGAAATGTTTTGTGAATGATGACAGCTCATTGTCTCAAGTCTGTGTTTCCGCATTCTGAGGTCTGAGATCAACAATTTTGCATGAATGGCTCAAACAATTGGAAACACATGGACTAATTACAAAGTTTACATGCAAACTTGACCTCTTTTGTCTATGTATAAATCAAACTAAATATACCAAAATCTTTTGCTGACTCTGCTCAAAAAGACGGTGATCATAGACAAACAGCAGTTTGTAGCAAATAAGATATACAGGATTACAGTACCGTAGTTATTATTTTTGCAGATTTTAACAATGCATCCACATACCAACGGCTCTGAATCAGAAAATGACTCTAATGTGACCTAATGTATTGCATCATGTTCATCTTTTATTTTTGCTATTTCCTGGTTCATATGGACCATTTTATTCCGTTTTGCTTATTCATTTTGTGTAAATGAATTATTGGCTCTGTGATCTATGGATCTAACTGATACATGTGAGAGTGCGTTTATGAATGTTTCAGAAATGTGAGGTTTGAAAGGTAATGTTTAGTCTTTGACTCTTCTGAGCGCAGAATAAGACTGAATGACTCACAGGTTGGTCTTCATTATAATCCACAACGAGCGAGCTTCTCTCAACATGCCATTTTCTATAATTACCACAGTCTCTGTGATATGATACATTGAAAGAAAGACAAAGAGTCTGTGTCTATGGTTTAAGATGAACGTGAGGAGTTTTGAAAGGGTGAGGGGGAGAATGTCCACGTTAGGGGGTGTTACTGAAATGTTGGGCATTACCCCATCACTGCCTGAGGCTTGTGTCTGATGACATCAGGGGTCAGAGGTCAGACTGATCACTTCACCTCCCCAAAATTGGGATTTTAAATTTTGAGTGCTTGACTCAGTGTGTATGTGTGTGCCTCGTCCTCTATATGTCCTTCCGCTGAGTGGTAATCAGGTGGAGTAGTTTGTTGAGGGGAGAGAACATTCCTGTGTGTGTGTGTGTGTGTTTGGAATAGAGTGGGTAATTGTAGGGAGTCTAGAGAGGGCCTGTAATCACCCTGCCCTTAGGAAGGAATGCTGCTCATCTTCTCATCTAATTACACCCATTTAAAGCAGCCTGGCTCCACAGAACAAGGGGGTGGGGTATGTGTTGGGGGTAAAGGTGCACAGAAGGATCTCTCTACGTACTCTCTGTAGAAGTAAAATAGCCTAATCCTTAGTCAGGTTCATCCCTAGAACATATAAAAAACTTGCATATGTGGGTCAAAATTAAGAGATACAATTATATACATATTCTAAAATATTTTTGTAAATGACATTACATTTTAATGATAATTGTTAGTTGTGTGTGTAACTAAGCTCTGGTTGCTTCAGGGGATCAATTAGTTCACATGATCAGATTGTGAATGCTATTAGTTCACATGATCAAAGACACCTTAATTGAAACATTTCTGAAACGTCAGAAGAAAAGACCACTTTTTAACATAGCAAAATATAGCCAAAAACTAATTTTTGCATTTTGAATGACATCAAAATATCCAAACATAAAGAAATTGCTCAGGAGCTCTGCTTGACTCCAGATGAAAAGCTTCTCCCATCCAGATATGACTCTGAATTACCCTTTGTGCTTCTGTCTTTTGGATAAAGACTCATTAAGTCCTCTGGAGAAAAAGAAAGAAAAGAGAGGAGGGTGATGTTGAATTCAGTGCTGTGCTGTTCCATAGAGATCTGTGTATCAACTAAAGCTCCTCAGGGAGATCAAGTCCATGTGACTGAACGTCATGGCAACCGGCCACACGCATGTGCCACCTTGCATTCTCACAGCTACACACAACATACACACCCATGAAGTGCCATCATTTGACTTTGATGTTAAGACCTGCTTGTTTCAGTGACCACTTTCACATGACTAAAAATCCCTCACTTGATCCCACTCTTTCTTTCTCTCCCTGATGTTTGTCTGATAGTGATTGATGGTTTGGGGGTTCTCTGTCTGTTCCCATGCAGTAGGTGGTGTTGGGGGAGAGAGGTTTACAGAGGGGGTTCTTGCGGAATGGGGCAGTTATTGATGGTGGCTGATAAATGGGCTCAGTGGGGGGCGGCGCCCTCTAGCTGTGTCCCAATACAGAGTCAGCAGCACAGGAAGAAGAGCACTGATGGGCTCTCCATCTTAATGCCATTCCCATGGAATGTGTCACATTCTCGGAGTACACATTCTTGAAGCTCAGGAACACCTGATTTAGAACCAAAAATTTAAATTCTGCCATCAGCTGCTCAGCTTCATGTTGTTCCAAACTCATAAAACTTTGAATCGTGTAGACCACTTTTATGCTACTATGATACTGTAATATATACACATATATTTATGGCTAACATGGAATATTTTATTATATATTGCTGTAATACATTATATGTATTGCAAACGTTTACTGTTTTTCCCCTGATTTTGTTTTTAATTATATTATATAATAAATACTATAACATATTCTTTTGTCTACCTTTTGTCTACCATGGAAGTAAGAAAAGCAAGCGGGTTTGGAAATGTCATGAAGGAGAGTAAATAGTGACATAACTTTTATTTTTAGGTGGACTTTCGCTTTAAAGGGTTAGTTCACCCTGTGATCTGTGACCATGGACTGACTTGATTTAACTTGCTGGTTCTTTTTTTTTTTTTCTTTTCTTTTTTTCTGTGTGTTATGTTATTAAAATGTTAAAATCAATAAAAAGATAATTGAAAAAAAAAAAAAAAAAAAAAGGGTTAGTTCACCCAAAAATGAAATTTGTGTCATTAATTACTCACCCTCATGTCATATCTTAATTTGTGTTCCGAAGATGAACAAAGGTCTTACAGGTTTGGAACGACATGAGGGTGAGTAATTAATGAATAAGAAATTTCATTTTTGGGTGAACTAACCCTTTAAGAACAGCATTTAAGTTACAGTATATGTTCATTTAGCCAATGTTTTATCCAAAGCAAATTTGAAACAGTTTTCTAAAGGAAGTTTTATCCAAAGCAAAAATCATGTTTTTCCATTGATTCATTGGCAAACGTCCTACCCAAACTCATGCGACTGGTTAAGCCAGATTTCAATTTAGAAAATATAAATTTAATGTCTTATGTCATTCCATGTTAATGTACTAAACACTTTTTCAACTGGTGGCAAATTGGATTTTTACAATATTTAGTTTGAGATCATCTGGTCAAGTAGCTAGGTTTTTTGATGGATTTTTGGGAATGACCACCAACTGTTGATATTAAAAACAAACACACACCACAGCTGCTGTTCGTTAATATTCTCAGAGGTAATTATAAAGCCTCATGGGGGAGTAGGCGTGTCTGCAGCGGAGGGGTGGAGTCAAGCCCAGCTCTTATGCAAATATTCAAATATCTATGCTTTCATGACATGTGCTCTTTGTGTCTGTTCACACACCAATAAACATCTCCAAAGGGACTTCGCCATCTGCGTACGTGCGCGTACATGTGCATATTTGTCCGGCGGCTTTTAAAATGTGCTGAATGAATGAGAGCAGCATTCTTGTCAGTTCAAATATCTGTTGCCAACAAACCCTCACCTATGCCAATCTGCCAGCCACCCTGGAGACTCAATCCACCCACCCACACACACACACACACAAACATTCCCACATACACAGGACTGAAATAGCCCTGTCACACTAGTGCTTGTTAACATGCTAGATTCAATCAAAGGCGTTACATTTCTGTCGCCGTGATGATTCCCAGAGCCATTATTCTTAGATCTTCCTCTCGCACCTCATTTGAGTAGAAGCATGTGTGTGTGTGCACATGCTAGTGTTTACATGTTGCTGCGTGTGTGTGTTATCAGAGAGAGAAAGCCAAGTGATAACACGCTCTACTGTCCTAGACAAGAAGGAGTGTTGATTCTGATTCAGATTAGAGACAAAATAGAGACTGATAAAGTGAAGGGCATTCTGGGAAATCCATCCAGGATGAAATATGTCTTTTATGTTAACTGATTGCTTTTGTTCTTTTATGTTTTGTATCTCTTGTCCTCTACCATCACTCTGTTTTCCAGACACGTTTTGCCTCCTCCTTTATGCTTTGGCAATTTAGCAAGTAAAGCCGAACAGTTTGTTTGTGTGTGTGCAGTGAACTCGACGTGACCTTGTAGAACTGCGATGTTACTACTTTCTTTACTTTAGATGTGCTAATGGACCGCTGAAACCTGTCAATATACACCTTATTCGCACAGTGTTTATATAAAAGCACTCTCTAGTAAGCAGTGTCACTTTCTCTTCCTGTCTCGAGTGGTTTTTATCTGTTCTCGCCCAATCTTGTCGTTTTCCTCCTGTCCTCTTCACACTTTTTCCTTGATTTGTTTCATGTTCTTCCTTGATACTTCTGATCCCCATCTCCTTTTCTCTTTACCCTTGATTCTTTCTCTCAGCGTAGGCCCAGATGGTATCAGGAATGTTTTTTCCTCACATTTTCTGTGCTGCATTTTAGAGGAAATCCACAGAATTCTGTAGAATTGATTTAAATGTGGCCAGATGTGTTGTACTAAGATTAATAGGCATTCGTAAGTAACTGAAAGCATAATCAATAAGGCAAAATATTGAATAAACTAACTTGGGAGGAGTAAAAAATGTGTAGAACAGATCACGTTTAGAACTGTCCAGCTCATGTTTTTGTCCTTGCTCCATTTCAGATATTATGTGCGTGTAAATTCGCTTGGAATATCAATCACTCGTAATCGTCCCATAAGAACCACCAGGGGATTTTTTTATTATCCATCTATCATTGTCAATCTGTATTCCAAACTGTGTGCCATTACTCTACAGTGTTACTTTTTTTTTTTTTTTTTNTTTTTTTTTGGTGTGTTTTGGCTGCATTTGTCTAATCAAAATTAGAGTACAAATTAAAATAAAATAATAAAAGTAATATTGTGAAATATTGTTATAATTTATAATAGTTTTCTATTTTAATATATTTTAAAATGTAAACTTATTCCTGTGATGGCAAAGCTGAATTTTCAGCAGCCATTACTCCAGTGTCACATGATCCTTCACAAATCAGTTGTGTACATTTGTTTGTACATTTGTATACATTTACAGGATTATTTAAACAATAGAAAGTTCAAAAGAACAACATTTATTTGAAATAGAAACCTTTTGTAAAAATGTTAGTCTTTACTATCACTTTTGATCAATTGAATGCATCCTTGCTTAATAAAACAGTAGTTTGAAATAAACCTTATAAATGAACTTTTTGATGTTCATTTATAAAACGTTTAAATTTTCCATTGTCTTAAAAGTCGTTCGAATATGCACATCACGGCAGATGTTTTCTTTGTTTTAAATAACTTGTCACATACATTGATAGCTCTGTTTTATTTACTCACTAAAGCCAATATTTACTCTCATTTGATGCTTTGAAAGTATTAATTTTGTACCCTGTGTGTGTTTGAAAGAGGTTATTGTGTGTCAGTAATGATACAGCCATTATAAGATCATTTCTGCTATGACTGTTGTAGTTAGCAGAGATGCTGAGAGAATATTCCTGTCAGCTCAGCTGTGTGTCACTTCCTCAGATGCAGCACCCTCATCAGCAGCAGGATATAGCTGGGCTATTACTGAGAAATAACTCAAATGATCATGTTATGTTCACTAGAGATAGACAGAGAACTTCTCTCAGCCTGCAGAGGGAACAAAGTTTGATACAGAAATATGAATACAGCAGTAAGCTGCCTTAACATGCGTTACAGTGATTTTACCTCAATAAATCCCTGTAAACATGGTAAATCGTGTTAGGGTAAATCATGCACACCCTTGAGTGGCATACAATACCGTTCTAAAGTTTGTGGTCAGTTTTGTTTTTTTTCTTTTCTTTTTATTGAGCAAGGATGCATTAAATTAATCAGAAGTGACTGTAAAGACATTTATGCATTTGTTATAAAATATTTCTATTTCAAATAAATGCTGTTCTTTTAAACTTTCTATTGTTTAAATCCTTACAATTTACAAAACTGTACAACACAACTGTTTTCAACATTGGTAATAATAATAAAAATGTTTCTTGAGCAGCAAGTCAGCATATTAGAATGATTTCTGATGGATCATGTGACACTGAAGACTGAAGTAATGATGCTGAAAATTCAGCTTCCATCACATTACCACATTACATTTTAATATTAAAATGTAAAAACCGTTATTTTAAATTATAGTAATATTTCACAACATTACTGATTTTACTGTCATTTTGATCAAATAAATGGTGGGCAAAAGAGGTTTGTTTTAAAAACAAAAAAAATCTTACAACCCTAATTTTTTGAACAGTAGTGTATTCCTTTCATTAACAGCGATAGAAAATACACCAATGTTCAGTACATAATTTTATTTATTAGTAATAATAATCACAAACACAATACTTCTGCCAAGTAATATTGTCTATTAAATTACCCGTAGGCTGATTATGGTTGCCAAGCAACATGATGCATTAATTTATTATTAAACTGATGTGTGATAACGGCTGTCTAAAAATCAGCAGTTTTTGGCCTCATCCAATCAGATACAGTTACAAGAACAGGAAGGATATTGTTTTGAGTAAAGATAAATCATAACAGGTTGAAGTAGCTCAGGTTATATCAAGGTTAAATCTTAGATGAGTCAGTAACACCAGATGTTTGCTATGCAAATTGCTGTAAAGTGATAATTATTTTTGAATTCGTAGAGTGTGTTTTTGCAGCTCTACTTGTTTTGTGTTGAGTGGTATAATGTGTGTTTGAACAGAATATCATAGTTGAAACTTGAGAAAGAAATGAGAGAGATTTTTTTTAAATTATTTTTGGTCAAAACAATGGTAGTCAATGATCACCAAAACTGTTATTAACATTCATCAGATATGTTATTTTGTGTTCCACGGAGCAGAGTAACATGAGAGTGAGTAAATGATTTTTGGTTGAATCATTAAATGATCTGTCAGAGCAGTATATTCTAACTGTATTTCTGTTAATAAAAAATGCTAATAGGTGAGTAGTCAAGACCACTTTAGGTTTGAAGGTTTGAGACATGCTAGTACTACGGTCTCTGTGGGCAGGATTTTACCACCCATTTTCACCGCTTGTGGTCTGACTGTTGAGAAATGTTGATTCTCAGCATTGATGAAGTCCAGATCCTCTAGGTTTCAGAAGCATCATTAAGAGAGCTGCAAAGTTGAGGTTAAAGCTGTTGTCAATTTATATACTGTATATATATATATATTATGTGGACTGTAATGACAGCCCTTGTAAGCTAATGATAAAGTGTGGCTCCCATGATTGCAGACATTCTGGAGCTAGCAAAATTACACTGTCTGATACCCTCCATGGCTTTTTGAGTGAGCGTCACCATTCTTTTGTGTGTAATTTGTGACTTCCCATTGTTCTTTTGTTTGTGAGAGAGACAAGACAGGTCCAGGAACATTTCTGATTTTATTCCGCATCATTGTTAGCCATGTGTGTGTTTCTTTGTGTGTGTTGTCCCTTTGAGAATTTTTGTTTCTCTTCCATCGCAGTCTTAACTCTAGAATCGCATCGCACACATCCCAAAAGTGCAGCTGCCTCTGCTTTGGATGTTGTTTTGTTTTTGTGTTCATGAGTATGTGTGGTTGTTTGCACATATGTGTGGATGTTTACACCCTTCCCAGAGACCGAGATCTGGGAGGCTTTGGTCCCGGCTGTGTCTTGTCTATCATTACCGTGATAAAAGACCTGCAGTCGGGGGCCTCTTAAGAGCTTCCCTCTTTTTAGTAGTGCCAGGACCATTCCAGCTAAATTGTGGGCTGCCAAAAGGCCTGATGGGTATTCTTGTCTGCTCTTCAAACTATGTGTGAAAGCAATCTTTGTAAAGTTAGTGTTCAACCCAATGGAGGGCCAGCGATTTTGTTTGTCAAACTGCTCATCCAAAAAGCATGATCTTATTTTATTGTTTTATCATTATCTATTTTATTGATTTTAGTTCTTTAAATCTATTTATTTTGGTCTTTTTTTTATTTTATTTACCCTTCATTTGCTATTTCTTTATTTACTAACTTAGATAGATAGATAGATAGATAGATAGATAGATAGATAGATAGATAGATAGATAGATAGATAGATAGATAGATAGATAGATAGATAGATAGATATTCAGTTGGTCTGTGCATCTGAAAACCGACATCTTTCCATATGTTCAGTCTGTATCTCTCTCTCACTGATTCTTTCTCTTTCACACTGACTTTCACACAGGCTTTGTCACCCAAAAGATCCTGCATTCATACACACACACACACACACACATACACGCAAGTGAAAAACTCTCTTACACATTCTCACTCAGCTTCTCTCGTTGTTTCGACAAAATGTCTTGATTTTTTTCTCTTTCTCTGTGTGTGACAGGGAATGACAGGCTATGTTTTTGACTGGTGATTTTCTGTAGCAATCGATGCCATATGGAGCTAGTGTGGAAAAAGAGAAACACAATTGCTTATCGACAGAGAAGTCAAAGTCTGAAAAAGACAAGCTGACAGCTGTCGGAGGAGAGAATGACACAAAGGGAGGAAAGGAGAAAAGGGACGAGAGAGAGAGAGAGAGAGAAAATAGAGATGCACTGTTAGTCAGTGGCACAATACACATTCGTCTCTTGAAAAGGAGAGCAATATTTGTTGTAACGATTGAATCTCGGTGTTAACAAAGTTTAGTTTTTATTTGTCGTTTTTTATGACATGGAGAGTATATAATAGTGAGAATTATATTAACAGCATGTTCTAAGGATGAGATTGCAAAAAAAATGTTTTTTGTGGTTTGTGATCCCGATCAATACATACATAGAACACTTTTTATTTTATTTTATAATTTAATTTTATTCAATTTTATTATGCCATACGAAACACCGGTACCTGCCATTTTTAAAAAGCCGTGTAAACAAAAGTTTATACTCACTCTACGGATATGGAACACAGTGGTGGATGGCATTTACCTGTCGCATTTGTCTGCAGCGTTGTTTTTCAGCCTTGATGAATATATAGTTGTCGTAGGAGATTTTGTCTCTTAGCCCTCCTTTTTGCTCTTTCAATCGCATAACTTATGTTTACATTTCATTTACAATATCACAAGGCCCACAACATACAACAAAATCAAATATGGTTTGTGACCCCGATCAATAGATAGAACACTTTTTATTTTTTATTTAATTTAATTTAATTTATTTATAGATACATAGATACATGTCTCTTAATGTTTTCTCGCTGTGAGCTTGGAGAAAGGACGTACTGTAGCTGTCACATAATGACACAAAGTTGGACTGACACTTTCTGCTAGGACCTTCTAGTGGCCTTCCAGCCACTGACCTATCTGATGTGCGTGTTGATAAATTAGATTTTGTTGTGTGTAGAGCACACAATAACACTACACAGGGCTTCACCCATTTCAGCATGTATTGTGAAGTAAAATTTCAAGATGCTGTGTCTTAAATAATATTGAGATATTAGGGGCTTTTGCACCAGAGAAACGTTTCATAGTTCCTATAACTATTGGCGGAAGTACACGCTTTTTTCGCATGTTCGTACCAGGAACAGGGAAAGATTTTAGTTATAGGAACGCCTTTTGGGGGGACTAAATTAACTCCTACTTCAGAATAGGGTCTAACCCAGCGCAATAGGAACTACCAGTGACATACAGTAAGTGTACGTTGATTGGCTGAACACATGCCATATACGAAACACCGGTACCTGCCATTTTTAAAAAGCCGTGTAAACACACAGTTTATACTTACTCTACGAACATGGAACACAGTGGTGGATGGCATTTACCTGTCGCATTTGTCTGCACCGTTGTTTCTCAGCCTTGATGATATGAAGTTGTCGTAGGAGATTTGGCCTCTTAGCCCTCCTTTTTGCTCTTTCAATTGCATAACTTATGTTTACATTACATTTACATTATCACGGAACCCACGACATACAACAAAATCAGAGCTCCGATCATGACGTCCTCATCCTCCAGTTGAGGTTGTTGAATGCCGCTTACGTCACTTCAGAGTCTCTACTGGCGGTGCAAATGCAACCAGGAAAATGGCCCTATAGGAAAATGTAGTTCTCTGGGGACTGCCATGGTGGCTAGTTGTAAAAGCCCCTATTTTTATTAGGCTATATTAACTGAAATACCAGCACTAAAGATGTAATGACTTGGAAATGTTTGTGATAATGCATTAGTGTATTCTGGTCTTTGGTCAAACTGTATTATATGATAATACTTTATACAAAGTCTGAAATTTTTCTTGTCACAGTATCTATGTTCACAATTATTCAACAAAACTGGTCAAGCCCAGTTTGTTTGCTCTCTTTCTCCTTATCTCTTATTCTCCTTCTATTCTGCCCTTTCTATTTCAAACTGACCTGTATAGTGTTCCTTCCTCTTTGTATGTGAAAACACCCTCCCAAATCCAATTTTCAGTTTGCTCTTCCCTCACCTCTTTCACCTCTGCAGTCTGCAGACAAGTCCAGACCCCTGTACCTCTCACACACGATTGCTCCATCAAACACAGAGGTGCACGAAGACGGTTGACCCACATGTCAACCTTCAGAGCACTTATGATGTCCTCTCCCCACCCAGTCTCTGACGCTCTCTCCAATTCTGTCCTTCGTTCTTTCTCTTTACATTCTTAATTCACCATTTATCAAATTCTGACCAGATGTGACTTTTAGGGGCACTTAGCTCACATCCTGAACTGATATGCATCAATGTTTCTGCCTTAAGCCACCTTCAGCCGTGACTTATTCACGATACAGCACTAGCCTTGAGTACCTTATTGCTTTTATAAAACGGTTACCATACAATACAAATATTAAAGCCGAAAATATGTATCAATGCAACTTCAATAAAGTAAACTTTCACTAAAAGCCTTCCTTCCGCCGGAAAAATAGTCCCTGACCGTGAACAGCAACAGAAGTTACATTATTACGCCATTAGATGGCGGCAAAGACTGTCTTTATAATTGTGTCAGTCTCAGTAGCAAACATTTTTACATTGAAAAGACTGAATTGTTGTGAACACGGAACAAGACACAACTGACAAATGCTTTGACTAGCGCTGTCAGTCACGGGAAAACCCCTTAACTGTTAAAAGGTCAAGATAATACATTGGACATTTAAACAGATTTTTTTCATGAACAAAGGACTGATCTGAAGGAGAATGCTAAATCTGAACACAGGTAAACTCGCTCATTCAATCTCTTACTCACAATACTCTTCTTGTTCTACATAATACAGTAAGAACAAACTGTTTATGTTGCTAAGAGTGGTTGCTAAGGGTGTTGTGTAGTGATACACAGAACCGTTGGGTGAAGGTCATAGCCATGTTTTATCGTGAATAAAACACAGCTATTGACCAATCAGAATCAAGGACAGGAACTAACCGTTTTATAAATATATATATAATAGCAACGCCTATAAGTCCAACCCCTATAATTGCTCCAACAACCAGCATCAGGATATGAATATGAACTAAATAATATTCTTGCACTGCAGCAAGCTAAGCTATGCCAACATAATGTTTTAGTCACATCATTACAATGCCAAATGATGACAGTTGTATGTGCGTGATAATTAAATTGTTAAATTGTTCAACCATAAGAGCCTTTGCAGTTTAATGGCTGAACTCCCTCCTGTTACGG
Organism: Anabarilius grahami; assembly: GCA_003731715.1. Classification (NCBI taxonomy): domain Eukaryota; kingdom Metazoa; phylum Chordata; class Actinopteri; order Cypriniformes; family Xenocyprididae; genus Anabarilius; species Anabarilius grahami. Next base: position 12,638,566 of record RJVU01026577.1, read on the forward strand.
CCAAAGGGGGTTGTCATCTCCCTCAGAGTCTTATTTTTGTTTGTTATTTCCTTTGTTGTCATTTGTGATTATGCCTGTCAATGACAGAGAAACTCTGGGATAAATTTTTAGTCTTGACGTTGCAGACTAGGGAAGAATAGAAAATGAAAACAAATGTTGTGCAATAACCTTGTATTTAATTAGGGGAAGGGGAGAACCAAGGACATCTGAACATATGCTTTTAAATTTATAGCACATTATCACCCCACTATAATTAAGGTTAGTCAGAAAAATACCATTTCACAGTTGACAAACCTAAAAATTTGTCAGCTTGGAAAAGTGTGTACTACAAATCACAGAAAGTGCAAAACAACTTTACCATTTTGCCCCGCAGGGCCGGTGTCTTCAGACCTCATTTTCACTTGGTAGTCAATAGCCTGTGTAGTGTTTAATGCTTGAAAGGTTAACAGCATTGTCGTGTTGGAGGTGACAGGGCCTGGGCGCGGAGCCGTGAAACACGCTGGCCCCTAGATGAGCTCTGTGCTGTGGTGCTGGGAGGGATCTGTCACTGGGAAAATGTCAAGGGATAATGCGTGATCACTGGGTGTTTCAATGGAAGGTCAAGCTCCCCTACCTTCATCTTGGCTCCGTTTAAACTCACTGGGATGGAGAAGAGCAAATGCTATATTACTAGAGTACATTTAAATGCCAGGGACCAAGACTTTCTCAACACACAACCGACTGTCTCGCCATTACCCCTGAGGCCAAACTCATTTGCTGTGACAGATACACGCTTGTGAATACACACTTGCATAAACCGTACACATGTTCTTACCACTCTCTCTTTGGTTTTGTAGATGGCAGCGATTACAGCGAAGTTCTCCCGGATTCGTTTCCGTCTGCTCCGGCTGAACCATTGCCGGAATTCCAGAGCGAGCCAGAGGACGCCTTCATAGTGAAAAACAGACCTGTCAAACTGTCCTGCAAGGCTGCTCCTGCCACTCAAATATACTTCAAATGCAATGGAGAATGGGTGAACCAGAATGACCATGTGACCAAGGAGAGTCTGGACCCTATTACAGGTAAAGTCTGCTATATAAACCAAAAGTATGTGGACACCTGAACACAAGACCCATTTGTGGTGTTAAACATTTAATTGTACGACTATGGACATTAATATGGCGTTATACATTTCAGTTCATCCCAAAAGTGTTAAGTAGGCCAGGTCTTGGACTGCTGAAGTTTCTGTGTGCTGTTGCATAGGAATAGCCCCTTTCCAGACTGATTCCAGAAAGTTGGCAGTACAGAATAGAGTGCAACAGTCGAGTTCCAGAAATAAAAATTCCGTTCATTTTCTCTATAGAGGAAATGATTTTGATTGATTACTTATAAACCTTGAAAGACAGACCTACTGTGAACAACATGGTATAAGCTTCTGTTGAAGTCCTCGGCCTGCATTATATCAACTTATTTTTTAGTTAATTGTTTAAGAGCAGAATTCCTGATGAAAAACTACATTACTCATGATTCTGCAAAATAATGTCCACCAATTCACCCACCCACTCCCATGGAGTGTGAATGACGTAATTGAATTAATCTTCTTACGTTCTCAAACTACTTCAATATTTTTATATATGTACAGTAGTCAACATTTTGAGCAGAAGGTTTTAGAACAACTTTGATGAATGGTTTTGATCCACTTCAAATGGTGACTACTATATATATTGTAATAAACATATATGTTGTTTCTATAAACACAAGCAACATCTTTAAATCAATAGTTTTATATTTAGCTGTTGTTTTTAATTCAAATGTGTCATTCGCTATGCTTCATGGGATTGTAGTTCTTTCACAGTCTTTTTGTCCAATTTTCTGAGGGAAACCTGAATCATAAAATTATCACCCTGTCTGTTCTGATCAAGCTTATTTTTCTTTAGTGCCTATAATCTTCCCAATAACTATATTTACATTAGCTTTACATTATAGTAAATATTGTTTGTTTAATTGTTTTTTATTTTCATGATTTTTTTTTTACATTTTTAAAACAAAATAATGCAAATGTTTTTTTATAAATTATTAATTAATTTATTTTTATTATATTTATAAATTTGTATAATTATATACCTTTTATTATATCTGCCAAATGCGTCAGTGTAAATGCAAATGTATTATTTTTATATAAAAAGCACAGTCTGGGAGCTTTCACTTCACTCAAGATGTATCACTCAGTGACACGTAGGTTTGAAATGTGATAGATATATATTCACGTTTTCCCTCTTTTAATTTTTCCTGTCTTAGGTCTGGTAGTGAGAGAAGTAGATATCTCTGTCTCCCGGACGCAGGTAGAGGAGTTGTTTGGGCTGGAGGATTATTGGTGCCAGTGTGTTGCCTGGAGCTCGGCAGGCACCACAAAGAGCCGGCGGGCTTACGTCCGCATCGCCTGTGAGTTTGTGTTCAGCAGCTTATGTGATCTGTCGGTGTGACATGCCTTTTGAGGCAGGCACTCTGCCTTTAGAAGACAGCACCTGAAGAGAAACCAAGTATTTTGACTATAAACACTCACTATTTTTGCTTATGCTATTTTAATCCATAACACATATGAATAATTCTTTGCTTATCATTTTTTTTTTAAATGGAAAGACTTTTATTTGTTGTTTGTTTTTGGTCTAAAAAAATAATTTCTTTGCTTATCAGACCTAAGGAAGAACTTTGAGCAGGAGCCACTTGGCAGGGAGGTGCGTCTGGAGCAGGAAGTCTTGCTGCAGTGTCGTCCACCAGAGGGCATCCCTCCTGCTGAGGTGCCATCTCGCCTTCCCATCTTTTCTGTTATTGTCTCAACCTCCATCTGGGTTTTTTGTCAGTTTGTTTAATGCATAATAACAAACAATGTTTGATTGCTTGACGTTTACAGTTAAACCTGTGGGCGGGGGTCGCTTTAATTGATAAAACATTCAACCACACAGGATATTTTACTGTTCAGTTTCATTAAATTACACCTCTTTTGTATTCAGAGCATGGTGCTTTTTAATTTTCAATTCAAATGATTTTAAGTGCAGTTTTTGTTCCCAATACTCATCATTCTTCTACAAACTGAATGGATTGATTTTTTTTTTTTTTTTTTGATTTTTTTTATAATGCCACAGGTGGACTGGCTGAAGAATGAAGAGCTTATTGACCCGGCGCTGGATTCTAACTTTCTAATTACCATCGACCATGACCTAATCATCAAGCAGGCTCGACTCTCTGACACGGCTAACTACACCTGCGTTGCTCGCAATGTGGTCGCTAAGCGACGCAGCAGCACAGCCACACTCATCGTCTACGGTAACCACTTGACCAATCAGAATGTTCACAACACAAAAGAAAACTAGAATCGCCCCTGTTGTTTATGAATATTACATGAAATATTTCATCCTTATTGGTCAGTTCCAGCATATAGTCTATAATGATCATTAACTGTATATTTGACCTATGCCCTACACTGTGCTAGTTTGATGTCTTTTGTATTACTCTCTATTGTGTTATTTTACTTCTTATATAATCAAATAGTTCAAATATGTACACTACCATTCAAAAGTTTGGGATCTGTAAGATTAAAGAAATTAATATTTTTATTCAGCAAGGATGCATTCATTGATCAAAACAAAGTGACAGTAAGAACATACAAAAATGTCTATTTTAAATAAATGCTGTTCCTGTGAACTTTCTATTTATCAAAGAATCCTGAAAAAAAAATGTTTCATGCTTTCCTCAAAAATATTAAGAAGCACAACTGTTTTCAGCATAATAATTAGCATACTGAAATGATTTCTGAAAGATCATGTGACACTGAAGACTGGTGTAATGGCTACTGAAACTTTAGCTTTGCCATCACAGTAATAAATTACATTTTAAAATATATTCAAATAGAAAACATAAATTAAATTGTTATAATATGTCACAATATTACAGTTTTACTGTATTTTTGTTCAAATAAATGCATCCTTGGTGAGCATAAGAAACTCCTTTTCAAAAAAAATTACAAATCTTACCAACTTCACGCTTTTGAACGGTAGTGTAAATAATATTTCAGCACAAAATCAATATTTCTGGTTCATTTATTAATTCATTTGATAATCACCTGTGTAATAAGTGAGATAAAATACATTCATCTGGTCATTATTGCAAAATAAACCCCTTCAGGATGTTTCGAGACCCTCTCTGCTTCATATTGGGGTCCTGGTTGCCCTGTCAGGGTTTATGTAATGATAATGTCTGGCTGACTGTACATTATCCCTCACGTATGATATACTATGCAACTCTCTTGTACATCTTATCCTGGTGTATGGCTCAAAGTGGTTTCTTTTGCATTGCTGCTTGTTTTTTCTTTTATAGTCCAGTTACTGTAGGCTCCATTCTCCTCAGATCAAACTGCATGTCTCATGATATGTATATGTATATCTGGCTTTCCTTCCTTAGTGAGTGGGGGCTGGTCATCCTGGACAGAGTGGTCAGAGTGCAATGCTCAATGTGGGCGGGGCTGGCAGCGACGGACACGCAGTTGCACCAATCCAGCACCACTCAATGGAGGAGCCTTCTGTGATGGCCCACCATTCCAAAGAGTCACCTGCACCACCCTCTGTCCAGGTGAAGACTGACATCTGTCACAACTTCACATGACACACTTGTATAACCCCCCACTAACAGATTCACACATGATCCAGTGCTTAATCGCTCATTATGTATTTTCCTAGTGGATGGAGGCTGGACAGAGTGGGCCAAGTGGTCCGCGTGCGGGACGGAGTGCACACACTGGCGCAGCCGTGAATGTCAAGCGCCACCACCCCGTAACGGAGGACGTCACTGCAGCGGCAGCATGATGGAGAGCAAGAACTGCACAGAGGGACTTTGTGCCCGCAGTAAGTCACATGACCCAGCATCAACAGTGACAAAATGTCATTTTTAAAGTAAAGTAAAATATAAAAAAGTAAACTTATGCTGCCTCCCAATTCGCATACTATCTGTCTTAAATAGTATTCGAAATTAGAATTAGTGTGTCCCAAACCGTAGTATGTTGAAATGAGTATTCCAAAGATACCCGGATGGTCTACTTTTTCTGGTTAGAATCCGAAGTGCAGATCCGTGCACACTCTAACGGCTAATATTGCACTTTGGATGAGGATTCGATTAGAACTACAAACACAAATAAAAAGTGTTAAAAAACTACAAACATGACAGATGTGCGAGACCGACTGTTAAAGGGTTAGTTCAGCCAAAAATAAAAATTCTGTCATTAATTACTCACCCTCATGTCGTTCCACACCAGTAAGACCTTCGTTCATCTTCGGAAAACAAATTCAGATATTTTTGATAAAATCCGATGGCTCAGTGAGGCCTGAATTGCCAGCAAGATAATTAACACTTTCAGATGCCCAGAAAAATACTAAAGACAAAATATTTAATCAGTTCATGTGACTACAGTGGTTCAACCTTGATGTTATGAAGTGACGAGAATACTTATTGTGCGCCAAAAGAAAACTAAATAACGACTTTATTCAACAATATCTAGTGATGGGCGATTTCAAAACACTGCTTCATGAAGCTTCAAAGCTTTACAAATCTTTTGTTTCAAATCAGTGGTTCGGAGCGTGTATCAAACTGCAATGGAGGGCTCACTGAGCCATCAAATTTAATAAAAAATATCTTAATTTGTGTTCCGAAGATGAACAAAGGTCTTACGGGTGTGGAACAACATGAGGGTGAGTAATTAATGTCAATTTTCATTTTTGGGTGAACTAACCCTTTAATCAGTATCTAACCTGACGAAAAGATATTTATTAAATGTTATCCACATTATATTTTATCTGCAACAGCATTGTGAACTTTTATAACGATGCGTTTGGTCATTAACTTTTAAATACATCATTATGCAAAGATGAGGAGAGTTCTCTGCATAAAAGACCCATGACTGGCAGATCAACGTGCCACTACATTTCTCTCCGAAACGGAAGGAAATTAAATTTAATTGAATTTGGAGGATTTTAACTGTGACAAGATGATTGACAGGGCAGTTTAAACGGTTACAGGTTGCATGTAACTAAGCGACAGAGCGTCCGTTAAAGATGCAATTATGATGAAGTGGTATTTCCCAAAGCTTGCATACTCTTCTGCTACATACTCAAAAGTATGTACTTTTTCCAAACAAAAACAGAACATCGTTTTAGGGCATAGTATAAGTAGGGCAAATTGGGATGCAGCATTATTTTATTTCAGCTAGTTGCTAAGGCAACATTTTCCTTTTTATTTAGTTTAACTTGATTTACTAAAATAACTAAAACTTAAAAAAAAATAATAATAATAATAAAAATGTCAAAACACAACGAAATTAGTAAAACTTTAACTACAATTAAAACGAAAACAGAAAAATACAATTCAAAATATAAAAAACAAAACAAAATGGTATTTAAATGATACTAAAATAATGCTGGTCCTCACATCCTCGGAAATGAGTTAGCACAGGGTTCTGAGCACAGATGGACAGGAGGGTAAACGGTGAGGTTCGGGCAGTCAGACGAAATGTACTTTAATACTAGCAAGTGAAGAAACACATCAGCCATGTGACGGTGAGCCAGATTCATCTTGACACTGGGTGCTCATCCCAGGGCTGGTTTTGGAAGAGCACAGTTGACAGCATTGAATACTCTCAGGAGAACATCAATAGCTTGCTCACACACTTACTCACATATGCACACACTGTTCAGCCAGAACACAGTGCAGACTGGAAGTTTTAGTGTGGTCTGTCTGGGTTTAAAACCCAGATTCCAGCATTAATAATGCAGCATAGACACGCACGCACACACTCATATACAGTATATATCTCCAGACAAATGATTCCTCTAGTGCCTACCATCCCTTGAGAGCTGTAAGATATTTACTTTTGCTCTGCCTGCCATAAACCTACAATATGATTTCAGTGTTTATGCTTTGATGTTTCATTTGCTGAGTCTTGTATTTGCATTTATTGATTATTTGTTCCACTTTCATTTGCAGTCATCTCTGATCTATGCTCATAACTTTGTTCATCCATCCTTGCGTTCATTCTTTCTTGTTTTTTTCTGTTTTTGCCTTTTTTCTAACAGATAAAAAGGTTTCTATTGAACATTCAAGCCATCGTAAGTTTTCCTTTTAATAACAGTGTTTTTTTTATTTGACACTTCGTTGCATCCACTTTTCACCCTCTCCCTCTGTGTGCCTGGCTACTTATGTGATTGTGTCTGGGAAAGCCATGAAAAAGTGACTGGAAATATTAATTTAAAAGATGCAATATATGTACGATGTGTGTGTGTGTGTTTGTGTGTGTACTTTGTCATTTCTCTCCTGTTCCTCTCTTGATACGCAGCACACTTGTCTTGCATGATAAAACAGAGCCACATGAAATAAAGTGAAAATGTGAATAGAGACTATGAAATAGAGGACAGCACCTCATAGTCAATTATCTACAGACATTTTTTACAGCTTTGCCATTTTATTATTAATTGATTGAATAAATAAGCAGTCCATTTTTAAATTATCTACAGTCATGAGACATATTGTGCAGCTTGGGGGTTGTTTTTTTATGATTATTTATTTATTTTCTTATTACCATTACTAATTTTTAATTTATCAATTTAATTGACTGTCCATTTAATTATAAAATAAATTAAACCTTTATATTACTCAAAATTCACTATAATTGTACATTGTGTAGGCTGTCATGATATTTTGGAACTGACATGTAGCAACTACTTCTGTTAGCTGGCCAAGTGAACATAGTAATAGCCTGAGAGTCTCAAAATGACCAAATATTGTTTGATTTAATTGGCTTGGCTTCTATATAAGTACATTTTTCATGATTAGCATTTAAATATCATTTTCAGGCATAAGAGGTTGTTCAGTATAGTATGCAGAGTTATGCAATTTATAAACACACACACACACACACAGGAAAATGTCCATACGCCTTCCTGGAAGATGATGTATAATACATATGCAGTCTTGGTTCAGAAATAGAGTGCTTTTTGAAGACATTGAAGTTAATGACTGTGCATCTTACTGGCCCAGAGCGATCAATAGTGTAGCTTACAGTTCAAGTGATGCTAATATTCTGAGATCAATGTGACATTCAGCACTTGAGAGACCAAAAAATAACGCACCTAATTCGGCTTGGTTCCGTTTGCTATAATAAGTTAAGATGGCTGTCAGGTTCACTTCCGTCCCGCCACGTGAGCCCTTTTGCCCACTCTCACTCTTCACACGTATCTGCTCTCTTCCTCGTTTTTATCTCCTCTATGTCTCTTGGGTGCAGTACCCATGTGATCACCTCTATCTCTCCTCTCCTCCAAAAGCCTTTTTATAGTATACTAAGGTATGTAAATATAGTGCTTAATTCAGCGATGACTGAATAAAAAAAGAGACAGGAATCAGGAGTCAGGGAAAAGAGTCCCACAATGGACTGTTAGATCTACAGCACCCCCAACTGTTCATACAGGTTCACGGCACCTAACCCCCAATCACTCTCTGTGTGCCACAGCAAAAATGGCTGCCCACTGTTCTGGGTATGTGTGTCCACGGTTTGCAGTCTGTGTTCACAACTCATGTATGTGCATTAACTTGGATGGGTTAAATGCAGATGACAAATTCTGAGTATGGGTTACCATACTTGGCCTTCACATGTCACTTTCACTTATTCTCAGACCACCCACAAACTGTTTACTGGCCACAAAAATTGCAAGCAATCTCATTTGCCAGTGTAACTTCCTGGAAATAAAACAGTTGAAGTATTTGAAATATTGCATATCTACCTTATTTTGCAATGCTATTTTCTGTGAATGTGCGAGACTTCTAATATATTAGCCGCTTTAAACGCCATATTGAATTTAATGTGTTTGAAAATGAGGCTGTGATGGATAGACTTACAGTCTTTACAATGGCAGGCACTGTACAAAGGTCCTAGATCACATCATTTTCACAACTGAAAACTCTCAAAAGTTTTTATGGAGTTTTTGTTTTGTCAGTTGGACAATCGGTATGTTGTTAAACAACAGTACAATCCTTTGAACAAACTGTACTTCTATCCCTCACAACCTCATTTTCATTCCTGTCAAAAATGAAATATATGGCACTACCCTAATTAAGGTCTATAGGTACAATAATTGTAAATAACTAGAACAATAACAAAGTGCAGTAAACAATAAAACTATTTGCACTACAAATCAGTGTTTATAAGTATGACTATACATTAAAATCGTATAAGAAATACCAGTTTGCAATATCAAGCTGCATTACGAGCTGTTTTGTACATCTAAAAATAACATGAAGCAGATGACACTGGAAGCCTCACACATAAAATAGTAAAAATAGTCGCACCCGCACTTACGTTAAAAATAAGGTGGATAAACCTCTGTAAATTATAAATAAAAACAAAACAAAAACTGCGATTGGTCACTTTACATGCTGTTGTTTCCTGTATAAGTGGGCAGCTCTTGACCAAAACAAGCAACAAGGCTTTATGCAGATAGTGAAGAGTCTGGGTACTAAGCTCTTCTCCTTTTTCCGACCTATTTATTTTCCTTTGATCTCATTTTTGTGTTGCATAATGTAATTATTTACATCAGTGACAGGTTTGTATGTATGAGTAAATCTGTACCTGTATTTGTCTCAGCTCTTGGCCCCGGTGCTGGTGTAGTGGTGTACGCAGGACTGGTGGGGGCTTTGCTGCTGTGCGTGATCCTCGTGCTGTGTGTGGGCATCCTGGTCTATCGTCGGAGCTGCCGCCATTTCCATGGTGAAATCACAGATTCGTCATCGGCCCTTACTGCTGCCTTCCACCCTGGAAACTACAAACCACCACGACAGGGTGAGACATCAGTGTTTGCTTCCTCACTTTCTCTTCCTCATTCACTTTTTTAAAATTGTTCATTCTCACTCCTCTCACCCCTTCAAACCTATTATAAACTCTTTTTTCCGATATGTTAAGTTTTAATCCCTTCTCCTGCTGTCACCTGCTCTCACAAAAGTATTTAATCTGCTATAACTTGTTTATATGGCTCCTCTTTTAAATCCTCTCCCCTTTAATACTCTCATTTCTTAGGCAAATCCTCTCTTGTAACTTTGCAGCTAGCCAGAAACATTTCCTTCTCTCTTTCCGCTTCTCTACTTTGTTAGATAATCCACACCTACTGCATCCGACAGCCCCTCCTGACCTCACAGCCAGTGCCGGAACCTTCCGCGGGCCGCTTTTCGCACTGCAGCAGGCCACACTGGACTCTCAGCATAAGATCCCTATGACCACGTCTCCCCTGCTGGACCCACTTCCTAGCCTGAAGATAAAGGTGTACAACTCCTCTACCATGTCCTCCCTTGAGCTGCCGACAGGCCCGGGATCTAATGACGGGGAGATCATGAGCCTGAAGACCGTGGGCTCTGGACCTAAAGACTACTATGGACATACGCTGCCCAGGGAGCCCAGTCACAGTGCCAGCGCCACACTGGGCTCCCTGGGTGGTCGTCTCACCATCCCTAATACGGGTAATAGGCTTTAAAGGAGCCATATTTGTGTCTTTTTATAGGGTTTTTTCAATAATGTCCACTTCTGTTAGTCAAGTCTACTTGTGTTAAATACATTTATTAGTTTGTTGCACCAAAAAACTTTTATATTTTACACACACACACACACACCCATATATATATATATATATATATATATACAAATAGTATGTATTTTTCATAGAGTTTGCTGTTTATAAATAGGTTTTACTGTTCTGAAATCTCTGCAGACATCCTTATAGCTCACATTACAGTGCAAAATACTGCAATTATATACTGAAACTATTTAATTAAAAATGTATATTGTGTTTTTTTATCCTCCCTCTGTTCCCCCTTTCTTCTGCTAGGGGTGAGCCTGTTGGTTCCACCAGGGACAATTCCTCAGGGCAAGTTCTACGAGATGTATCTCATTATAAACAAATGGGAGAAAACAACGTAAGTCAGCCACTTAAAACCCTTAAAGCCCTGCCCCCATCCCACTGTCATTTCCCGACATATAACTCTTGCATCTATCTGTCACTTTGTGCAGTTGCAAACAGTTCAAAACATCTCGACAGCCCTTGCCGAGCAATATTGACTGCAGAAACATTTTGACCCCTGTGGCAGCGCTAGGGAAAAAAATAACATTTCAAAACTATGACACAGCAGAAAAACACAAACAAACAAATATGTCTTGAAAACACTGAATGGTTGTCTGAGCTCTGACTTTTTTGCTGAGGCTCTCTCTTTTTTCTTTCTATACTGTTTTTATTTTATTGTCAGATATGAAATATATAAATATCACTGTGCCTTAAGAGCTTTCAAACTTTGTCTTCCTCTCACCATTTGTATGCATCATACATTTTCTCAAAACCTAAACAATTATTGTTAGAGGCATAGCTTTGGCTTGTCTTTTTTGGCACAGTGAGTCTTGATTCTCATGTGGCTGACACAAGTTTGAATCTGGCATACAGCATTTTTGTATCCCATTTCCCCATCTTTCCTTTCCACAGTCATTATAAGTACAAGTGGCAAAAGTACAAAAAAAAGTGTCAAAACAAACAATTTTTTCAATCTTATATTACTCCAAATAAGGATTACAGAATTTGGGCTGTTGTGTTTTTGATGTTGTGCACTTTAATTTGGGAAGTGGCATGGATTTCAGACTGCTTACCTCTCTTGCTCCGTGTTTTGTGTCAGGTTGCCATCAGATGGTAGTCAGACGGTATTAAGTCCAGTGGTGAGCTGCGGACCCTCCGGCATGCTGCTGAGCAGACCTGTGGTCCTCAGTCTGCCCCACTGTGCACAGCTAGAGCCCCCAGATTGGACCCTCACCCTCAAAATGCAGAACCATCAAGGCGCCTGGGAGGTGAGCATGATGTCTAAAAGATGAGAGAGGCTAGATCATTGGATAATGACAGAGAATCAGTGAAGTAGGAGGGTGGGAATTTGAAAGAACAAGAGGAATAATGTGTGTTAACGGATGACAAGTTAAATCAGGATATATACTTTTGACAGACATCACATCATTAGACATACCCTTGGTTTCACAGACAAGGCTTAAAATGCATGTTTGAGCTGTTTTAAAATATGATAATGTTAAAATATGTCAGTACCATTGTTTTGTCTCAAGACGCATACCAGTTATGTTTTTTTTATGTTTATAAAAGCTGCTTAAATGTCCTAATTGAACTAAGGGCTAATCCTGGCTTAATCTAAGCCCTGTCTGTAACACCAGGCCATAGTGTAACAACTTTATTTTCCTCCCATCCACTAGGAAGTGTTAACTGTGGGAGAGGAGAGTCTGTCGTCTCCCTGCTACCTACAAGTGGAGGAGCAAAGCTGTCATATTCTTATGGAGCAGCTGGGGACATATGGTCTGGTGGGACAGTCGGCTCCCCCTCGGCCAGCCTGCAAGAGACTGCAGTTGGCCCTCTTTGCTCCTCGGGCCCCGTGCCTCTCATTGGACTACAGCCTAAGGGTCTACTGTATACAGTACACCCCACATGCCCTTAAGGTCAGTCTGCCTGCCCCTCTTAATGGGCCTTCCCAAATTTACTCTGCCAGCAAAATGTTTAGATTGAAAATAAATAAAAATCTTGTCTCCTTCTTCTTGCAGGAAGTATTAGAAGTTGAGCGAAGCCTGGGTGGGGTTTTACTAGAGGATCCCAAACCCCTTCTCTTTAAGGACAGTTACCACAACCTGCGGCTATCAATCCATGACATTCCTCATTCGCATTGGAGGAGTAAACTCCTGGCTAAGTATCAGGTGAGAGATTTTGTAGTGTTATTGGTTATATTGTTAGAATTTATAGTTTTTCCTTGTTTTGTTTTGTTTTGTTTAAATAAACCTTTTAGATAAGTACACTTGTATTAACTTGCTCCATCTGTAAAATGACTTTGATTTTTGTCTCAAATCCTTCTTGATTTTCAAACCCTCTCCTTCAAACACCTGTGGTCCATTGCATACGCTGCTTAGACTAGTCTTAAAGATAGTCACTTAATTTTTTCCTCAAGACTGGTCTTAACTTTTTTAATTCAGCTACGTAAATTGTAGTTTGGTCTACTTTAAAATTGAAAAGTAAGACTTATTACCTCTTGGCTAATTGCTAGTTGGTCAAACTAGTTCTTAAAACAGTCTTAAGTGGCTAAGTTTATGCAACTGCCCCCTGGTTCCTGTCTGACCACTTTATATAGATAGATAAAAAATAAAGTTCCATTGCTGGTGGCATTTCATGTTGACATTAACATACAAATAAACACTTTGATTCCTATATTTTCATATACATTTTTTAATGAATGTACAGGAACTGCTGAGCATTTAAGCATTATATGTTGTTTAAGGACTTATTTTTGTTATTGTTATTATTATTATCTAAAAAATGCTGCCAAATATGGACAACCCCAACCATTGGTTTAAATTTTTAAATTAGGTTTTTAAACCCAACAGTTGAGTTTGTCCATATTTGACACAACAACCCAGCATTTTTAGAGTGTATAGATTACATATATATATGTAATTATAATAATATACATTTATATTACATGTAAATTATAAAATTATTAGAAGTTCTAAATATTCTTTTATTAAAATGTTACTTCGTTTTTTGAGTATTTGAGCATCAGAATTACATCAGATTACAGAACTGAAATGAGTTGCTAATGGTATTTCACATTAACTTTATTGTTCAAATAGACAGTTTGATTTGATTTTAAATGTAAAGGAACTAGTAAGCAGTTAACTTTTATATATAACTAAAGGATTTTTTAGGACTAATTATTAT
>RJVU01026577.1:12652417-12669895 GCA_003731715.1 Anabarilius grahami
AAATTGTATATATATATATAAATTGTATATTATTATTAAAATGTTACCCATTGGAGCATCCTCAGATGTAATTCATGATGTTCCCTTTCACTAAAAATTTGCCTCTTAATTGTGTGTATTGTGTGTCCCAGGAAATCCCATTCTATCACATTTGGAGCGGGAGTCAGCGGCCGTTGCATTGCACCTTCAGTCTGGAGAGAGGAAGCCTGGTGGTTTCCCAGCTCACCTGCAAGATCTGTGTCAGACAGGTGGAGGGGGAGGGACAGATCTTCCAGCTTAACACTGACATCCAAGAGGTACAAAAACAGAATGTAGATATATTTTTATGCATGATTTAATAACTTGAAAATAATATATAGTAACTGGCGCTGACTTCATTTCCTGAATTTGTGCGTATGCTCTTCAGACCTTGCCCCCCCACTCACCATTGCCAGCAGGAGGTTCGTGTCTGCCTTCATCTCAAGTGGGCCCATATGCTTTCCGACTTCCCGTTTCCATACGGCAGAAAATTTGTGCCAGTCTGGATGCCCCCAGCGCACGCGGGTGTGACTGGAGAATGCTGGCTCGCAGCCTGGACTTTGACAGGTATTTTTGTGTGCATCTTTCACGGCACCCAAAAAAATCTGCATATTTATTTACACACGGTCGACGATGAGAATGGTTTCATCTCTTTCCACGTTTCTCCCTCAGGTATCTGAACTACTTTGCAACCAAACCCAGCCCCACAGGTGTGCTGCTAGACCTGTGGGAAGCTTGTCACCAGGGTGACGCAGACCTGGTCTCCTTGGCGACAGCTCTTGAAGAGATGGGCAAGAGTGAGGTCTTGGTTGTCATGACGACGGACGGAGATTGCTGATCGGCAAATCAAAAAGTGTGAAAAGGGACATATTTGCCACTAAAAACCTAGAATTAATGCAAGCGGATGGAAACTGCACTCCAGTACATCGTTACAACTTGCCTTTTACCTCAGTTCCTTTGTGCTCATGCGGAATATTCCAAGGATTGCAATGCGTATGAGCTGTGGTCAGGCGCTCTGGATGATCTTTGAATAAAACATATCTACATGTAGCAAATGCGATGATGCTGCAATCACAAAACAGAGATGTTGTTTGAAAAGGAAGTCAGTTCTATGGTGCATTTGCTGGTACGGTTCCGATCAGCTCATGATTAAATGATAGTTGCATCATACTGATACACACTGATCCTCTGCTACACATAGCAAGTGTGAAAGTACACGATCAAACAACATTGCACATCGAGCAGCTGGCTTTGTTTCCTAGCGACGGCTAGATGCTTAAAGACACTGAGATTCTGTGTCCGGTAAAACAGCAGTGCGCCAAGCTCCTCAGGAAACATGCTCGCACACAAATAAACAAGAGTAAAGGTGGAAACATTGAAAAACTAGGAGCTAAAATCATCTGCACTAAAATCAGCTTTCATAACGATTTCACTTGAAACAAACCACATTCTTTGGAGAGTTGCTTCACTTTAAATTTAGTTTGAAGCATCATTTTCTGTGTTTCTTTTGAAAAAGCATACAGGAATAGATTTGTGTGGAGGACCAATCTTTTTGCGATTTGGATTTTCTTCTTTCTCTGATCATACTTCCATTAGCCTCCGTTATCTCTCTCGTTTATATTCAGTTGATCATTTTTAATGCAGGAGAGCTTTCTGATAAACTCATATTAGTTTCCTATAGGGAACGGACTTTTTTAAAGTTATTATCCCTATTTGTGGATCATTTGTTTTTCACTCTTCTGTTCGTAATGTTCTTTTTTTAAACTGCTGCGTTGTTGCTTTCGTCTCTGACTGAAAATAGGCAGTAAAAACGTGCATTTAAAGGTTTTTGTGATGTACTTCACATGTAAGAGCTGACTTTTTTGGTCGTTGAAATTGAGATGGGATGAAATTGAAATGTTACGCTGAGGTTAAATATGCTTTGATCCTTCTTGGGAAAGCGTACTGCAAATACGCAGCACTGGTTAAAGAGTATGAAATTGTGCGGATGGCAGAAAGCCCTTTTGAGGGTTTGATGCCAGTCAGTTGTGCTGTTTAAATTATAAATAGTAGCCTTGAAAGGTGGCGTAAGTGCTCTGTTGATTGCAGTATGACCCGCTTGCTCTTTATTGTCTGTTCTGACTTTCGGGTTTTAATGGGTTTCCCTTGAGTAAGCCTGAAAGCCACGTACTACTTATTATCAGAAGTCATATAATCATTTGAAGTGGATGCCGGTCCATTTCTTTTATTTTTCTTGACCTTTTCTTCACAAGTGTTCAATTGTCTGGCAACAAATAAAACAAAAAGGAAATGTGCAGTATCTGTCCATGCCTGTAAAGGTGTGAATTAAATAACCAAGGTATATGTGTTGTGTGCGAGAGAGAGAGAGAGAGAGAGAGAGAGAGAGAGATGGAAAAATACAATGTTCCAGAGCTTGTTTGCACCAAACTATCAGTCAGTGCTACAGTGTATATGAATGAACAGGCTTCATCATATCTGTTGTCCCCTTTTCCCATTATAAGTACTATGCAAGTGCACAACAAAAAGTGAATCTGTGGACGTCTTGATGTCTCGTGTATGAAGTACGTGGAATGGGAATCTTATTACTTTCCCTCTTCTGATCACTGCTGTAACTAAGCTGGGGAAAACTGGACCTCTTAGGCCTCTCAGCCGTAATAAATGCAAGCAAAACGACTGTAATTGGGGGTCAGGGATCAATGACCTCTGTGCCGTTCTCCTCATTTGTTTAGGAAGCTTTTGGGCCGTCACTTACGTCCTCACAATAAACAACAGGAAGTTTGTTCAGAGGATTATTTTTAACCCTCTACATGATGAAGACAGCAAAGAACATTGAAAATCCCTGATGGATTGTGAACGCTGAAGCTTTTAAATGGCTCTGAAATGTCTCCAGTCGTCTCTCAGTCGATGTAACATGAAAACGCCTTTGAGCCTTTCACATGTGAAGCTGAATGGGCTTTGCTTCTCTCTGGATGGTAGTTGCTGTTCATGGATACTCAAGTGTGGCTGAACTTAACCTTTTTTTTTTTTTGTTCAGATGTTATTTTGTATCAAAGAAGGTACACAAGAAGTCAGGAGTTTTTTCCATGTAATGCTGTAAAGTAATACTGTACATAAATGTTTAGACTTCTTACTGTAACTAAATATAATTTTTATGCAATAAATTATATTTCCTAGTTTAACAAGACAAGTGTCTTTTTTGTGTGTCTACTTTTTGAAAGTGGTTATACAACTCAAATAATAACAGCGAAATGTGTATATATAATATATATACAGGTCCTTCTCAAAAAATTAGCATATTGTGATAAAGTTCATTATTTTCCATAATGTAATGATAAAAATTAAACTTTCATATATTNTATATGAAAGTTTAATTTTTATCATTACATTATGGAAAATAATGAACTTTATCACAATATGCTAATTTTTTGAGAAGGACCTGTATATATAATCATTTATTATACAGGATATAGAACTAAGTATTTAATTCTGATAGTAACCTGATTGTGGTATGGCCATTTGAAGCTTTTTAAGGACATTAAATGTATTATAGGGTGAAGAACTTTTCCCCTCAGTCTTTATAGACTTGTTACAGAGATGTGGTGAGGATGCACTCTTCCGTTTATCTCTGAGATAAAAGTGTTCATAATGCCCTGGAGAGGAAGCAACAGCAATTGAGAGAGAGTGAAAGGTTTTTAGTGTCTGGATATTGCCCTCAGCAGCTGCAGTGGGCTTTTTGGTTTGGGCAAGAGACCTGTTTCATCATTTGGTTAAAATGGTTGAATAGACATGTAATCATATATTGCTTTCTGCTATCAGTATCTATTCCATCTATCCCTGGAGCAATTCACATGCTTTTGTAGCACTTAACAATACACCAAATAAATTGCCAGACATGCATTCAGTCCAACTCTATTTATGAATCTGTTCCGGACAAGAAGTTATGTCATGGACATTTAGAAGATAAATGTTTTCATTTATCACAAACGCTTTAAAACTTAAACACTTAGAATATTTGGCTCGAGACAAAAAATCCCTTCAATACTCAATTTTGTCAGGGTTATAATTTTTTTTAATTTATTATTTAAGTTGTCATTTACCACCATCGTCTGGTAGTTAAAGGAACTACACACACACACACACACACACACACACGTTGGTTGGGTTTTTATGTCTTATCGGAACATTCCATATAGACATTATTTTTATAATGTACAAACTGTATATTCTATCCCCTAAACCTGCCCATCACAGAAAACTTTCTGCATTGTTACATTTCCAAAAAAAAAAAAACCACCACTTAGTATGGTTCATAAACTCTTTTTTCATGGGGACCAAAAAATGTTCCCACAAGGATGGAGACACACACATAAATACTATATAGCTTATAATTATAGGTTATTTATAATTATCTTAACAGGACAGTAAAGAGATTTCTCAAAGTATCTTATTTTATGTTTTACAAGAGAAAGTACTGGTTTGGAACGACAAGAGGGTAAGTAAATGATATTTCATTTTTGGGTGAGGTAACGTTATCCATTTAAACGAAAAGTAGATGCGATTTCTGTTCGCCAGTGTCTGGTAAGGTAAAAAATTGGGGCCCTAAAAAATCTTTGTACTGTATCTTTTGTGGTTACTGAAACATTTGAAAAATATGAGACCTATGTGAAAGTATTGTCGTGTTTTTCTCCACCCTTTAAATCGCTTTTGATAAACGCGTCTTCTAAGTGAATAGATGTAAATAAAAGCCACCACGTGGTGGAGCCTGAGCACAGGTAAATGATTCAAATAATTGCCTATGTATTTGTTGTGTGTAAATATAAATAGTATAGAAAATGATTCGGCGCAGTAGCCTATATGAACTTTTGTTTACATTTCGTTCTTGTGTGGATTTGGATCTTCGCTGTTCGCATCTGCTAAATTATTGGCTGGATTTTCGCCCCGAAAGCCACATCACCACCAGATTTACCCTGACTTTGACTTAACATACATATTCAGTCTAGCTCCTCAGTGCAGACAAGCTTATATATTCATTCTAATGACCCAAATAAAATTATAATCAATATGTGTTTTAACATTCAATATAAAAGGAAGTTCTCTGAGGTTCCTACTGGACTACAGACTCATTGTCCCTCCTCTCATTCAGAGTTTCTCATCTCTCTGACTGGCGCTTCCTCCTCTAATGGTCAGCTTTTCCAAGTTTCTGCTCTTGATGAAGTTTATCTATTAGGTCGATGTCTTTTGTGCAACCGTAATTCACAACATTTGGCAACATGTTGAAGGTGGTTGTTGAATCCGCCAAAGGAATTCCTAAAAAGACCCTTGGAATTCCAGATCCTATAGCAGCAATCATCTTTAAAGGTACGTAAGTCCGGCTGTTTTCCTCTCAAGAGGTTTTTATTTATTTTATTTTATTTAGGCCTATTTATTAAATGGTACGTTTAAAATGTAAACTTAACCATTGTTAACTGAGTTTAACTGACAAGTTTAGCTGATGAAGTCGATGCCTTTTTAAAAAATATTTACAAGATGAGGTTTTCTAAAGCAATTTAACATTTTATCGTCGTTTTAAATTTGTGTTATGTTTGTTTACATGTAAAAGATAACAGCAAATTTCCTTATAAGGGATTGGAATGACCCAACGTGAGGGAAAACCTGTCCCTCCCTACACTGTAAAAAGTGAAAACGTTTTAGGTTGTTATTTCAACCTAAAATATATTTTACTGTATGTGACCCTTAAAAATGACTTTCAATTGTGTAAACCTAATGTGTATCACTGCAGAGAGCATATTTTTCATTATAGTCCTGTTAAAGTAGCATGAATATCAATGTGATGATGTTCTGAATAACTGTGGGGCTAATATTATAAATAATATTATAACTAATGTAGTTTGGATGGTCATAAAAATAGTTTTAGAGACTTGACAGTTTTCTCATCAGCATTTTTCTTCTTTTTTTTAAATTTCAGGTGAAAAAAAGAAAACAAAAACAATTGACAAAGAATTAAATCCTGTGTGGAATGAGGTCAGTACAAGTCATAGTTTTTTCTCTTTTACTTGTTGGACACTAAAGTTATGTCATTTAAATCAATGCATCATAAATGTGGATAACCAAGACCTGATTTTGGCCATTTCAGATCCTTGAGTTTGATTTGAAAGGTTCTCCGTTGGATTCCTCGTCATTCATTGATGTGGTTGTGAAAGACTACGAAACCATTGGAAAAGACAAGTATGTGTGCATCCACCACTGATTTACTGCATGAGCCTTTTTGGATTCTAATAAGTCATAATACGGCAAATGTGGTCAAAGAAAAGATTATTTCTTTACATTGTTGTTGGTGAAGGTGGTTTAGGTGGTATTTCACACACTATTATTTCTCACATGCTCATTACTGCATGTAAATATGACTGTAGTTGAAATCACTGCAGTGTAAATTATAAACCTAAGAGAGTCTTTTATAAGAAAGTGGAATGGGTACTTTTGTAAATGCTCTGTGAATAAACATTTATAGGAGCATTGGTAATAGGTTTGAAAGATTAGTTAGTGCAGAGATAGACTTGAAAACCTTTAAAAACTCACTGCCACACCTAACAACCTTGTCTAAACTTGCAGTGTTATGCAGGCGAGAGACTCTTTAAAAAGCTTTGTTTGTCAGATACACATGTAGTCAGACCTATTGCTCAGTCTTAAGCTAGTGAACATTTGGTTTGGTTCAGAAGGCAGTTTTTCTTCCATGTGGCAAGTTTTACTGTGCAAAGTCTGCCACGATAATGAACTTTCCATGAGTCATGCAGCTGACTTCTCCATGGCGCTTTTTTTTTGGTTTTCAGACTCTCATACGCATCATACTTACTGGAGTTTGTATTATTTGTTGCCACAGGCTAGAGAGTAGCCTAGCAACAAATTTGGGAAAAAGTAAACTTGTGAAAACTTGTAGTTGGCAGACTACCTGAATCACCAATGTATTTACAGGCATTTAAGAATGATGAAATCTGCTTTTTAAATTCACAGTTGCCTTTAGCCTTATTTGGGAATTTAAAATAGCTTTTGTAGGGGAATTAATTTGGAGGAAATTTAGGAAGTATCATATATTAATCATAATTTATGACTCATAGGTAAATCATGTGGTATATATATTTTTGGCATGAAAAAATATAAATAGAAAGTTAAGATTGTATTTACTGAATATTTATAGAATTCTAGAATCATGTTCCAGAACAGGCAATCTAATGCAAGCAGCCTTCTGAAGTATTTTTAAGGGATATTTTAAAGAATGTTGGTAACCAGACAGTTGACGGTAGCCATTGACTTCCATAGTATTTTTTTTTTCTACTATGGAAGTCTATGGGGTCCATTAACTCTTTGGTTACCAACATTCTTTAAAGGGATAGTTCATCCAAAAATGAAAATTCTGTCATCATTTATTCCCCCTCAAGTTGCTGTATGAATTTTTTTGTTCTGCTGAACACATAGGAAGATATTTGGAAGAATGTTTGTAACCAATCAGATCTCGCTACAATAGGAAGAAAACAAATACTATGGTAGTCAATGGGGGGCGAGATCTGCTTGGTTACAAACGTTCTTCCAAATATTTTCTATGTGTTCAGCAGAACAAAGAAATTCATACAGCAACTTGAGGGGGAGTAAATGAAGACAGAATTTTGGGTGAACTATCCTCTTAATGCGAAAAGCCAGTGATAATGTACGGTCATCAAATGAACTCTAACAAGGCTATTAGCACCCTAACGCAAAGTAGTATGGTTTATTTTGTAATTATGACAGATGACTGTATTCCATGTATTACACAACATGCAGGTTAATCTCCATATGATGTTGAGTCCTGTCCACATGGTGAGTGTATCAGCTGTGATGGTGCCGTGCAAATAGGATGCGCCTATTACTAATGTGTATGCTTGTGATGTAAATTATTTATATTACACTCTTATTCACTTAACATTGTGAGTCTTTACTGAAGTCAGGCAGTACAGAAGAGTTGTGCAAGTGTTTGCATACATCCCCCCTCTGAAGTTGCTGTTTTTATCCCCTCTGCCTGGCACATAAGTCACTGGCCTAGTGTAATTGCTTCCAGCTGTTTTTCCCTCTGCTTCCTTCTCAGTGCTTTCAAACATTATGTATACGTTTTTGGATATTCTGTACAGCAACCAGAACTTAAAGGGGACATGGGAAATGTATACATACCTTTACGTTTACAACACAATTCATTAGACATTTAAACCACTTTCACAAATGATTGCCCATTTTCTTTACAGTGAAGCAGGATTGTAGAAAATGCTACAATTGAGTGCCTCTCTCACAACAAAACAGCAAAAAGGGATAGTTCACCCAAAAATGAAAATTCTATTATCATTTACTCACCCTCAAGTTGTTCCAAATCTGTATCATTTTCTTTGTTCTGTTGAACACAAAGGAACATATTTTGAAGAATGTGTTGAACTGAACAGTTTTAGGGCACAATTGACTTCCATAGTAGTTTTTTTTCCTACTATGGAAGTCAATGGTGCCCCAAAGTGTCCTGGTTACAAACTTTCTTCAAAATATCTTCCTTTGTGTTCAACAGAACAAAGAAATGTATACAGATTTGGAACAACTTGAGGGTGAGTAAATGATGATAGAATTTTTATTTTTGGTTGAACAATCCCTTTAACTAATGTTAAAAAATACAACTCTTGATTTTAAAAATGTATTAGTAAATGAATAGTAAGTGTATTAGCAAGTATTAGTATTAGTAATGTATTACCAAAGATTAATAAATGCTGTAGAAGTGCAGTTCATTATTAGATTATGTTAACTAATGAAGTGAACTAATGTTAACTAATGAACCTTACTGTAAAGTGTTACCTAAAAATCTAATTATAAATCCTAGTCAAAGACAAAAAACAGCCACTGCAAGTTTTGAATTCTTCTTGAAGGACTTTTAGATTCAGACATGTTTTCTAAATGTTGTGGAATAATTAGAATAGGGATATATAAATAAAAGGATGCTCTTTCATTCTTGACATCCACATTTCCCTCATGTTGAAATGTGGTGGTTGAGCCCACCCAACCCAAGTCCTGTTGCTGTGTCACCCTGATTCACCAGCCATTGCAAAACTACAAATGGTCTCTTTCAGGTGTCTTTGTGAGCTCTTAGTCAGAGGCTTTTGACTGAACTTGTCCAGGGTGAGAAAAGCTGAAGTGAAACAGAATAATGCAATCTATATTTCAAAAATCTCATCAGAGTTTCCCCCTTATTTTTGATTTTAAGTAGTGAAACAACGCCAAAGGAACAGTGTTTAAAGTGGAATTTTCATAATGTAATTATATATACAATAGTAGCAACAAAAGTACAGAGTTGCATAAAACACTGTGTCCAATATGTGTAAAAATGAAATTTGCTTCCCTGTTTAGTATTGTTTTCTTCTGCTTTCTAGATTTATTGGTTCTGCAAAGATCTCTCTTAAAGAACTGGCTGCAGGTCAGACCAGATCTCTTCCTTCCAAGAACATTCCCCTCATCAATGAGAAGAAACAGGAAATTGGGGTAAATGTTTTGTACAGTATAGAATACAAATAATGATGCTGAATAACTTAAAATAACTATTCTAACTGTATTTCTCTGCATTTACTACTTTAGGCAACTATCAATTTAACAATTGGTTATGAGCCTCCTGCAAGTACCGTTCCAAACCCAAATGATCAGAACATCGGAGATGCCCTCACTGGAGATACTGCAGGTTATTATTACTGCTGGAGATATCTTACATCTTACTGGCCGAAAATGCATCACCTAAAACGAAAAGAACGCTCTACCAGAGTCTGCCACATTGTCTCTGTGTGCCTAACAATAATAATGATTCATATCGTAATTAAACTGGACTAAACTAGTTCATTCTCTGGACTGCTTCTTGACTTTGGTCTGCTCTGCTTTACACTGCACTGCACCTATTTTGGCTAAAAACCACTTCCCACTTCCTTTTTGACCTGATATTTCTGTCCCTCTCACATTTGCTCAGTGAGTCTACAATGTATTACTTTCACATAACCAAAAGTGCTGTTTCAGTTCACATTTCATGGCTAGTGAGATTTACTTTTTTGTCCACATAAGCTGTTCTTCTTTTGGTAACCAGTTGGGATAGACTGCCCTGCAGAGCTGGAGGAAGATTGTAAGCGATTGTAGGCGTTTGTGTTTACATACAGTATGGAAATGATTGATGCAAATGAGAGACCGAAAATGCATCACCTAAAACGAAAAGAACGCTCTACCAGAGTCTGCCACATTGTCTCTGTGTGCCTAACAATAATAATGATTCTTATCGTAACTAAACTGAAAAACTAGGTCATTCAGAAATTGCCCACAATTACATATCAACACCTATACAGTATTCAGCAATTTGACAGGGCTTTGTTATTTGAAGTCAGCTAAAGTCATTTATATCTACATGTCTTAAAGGTACAGTAGCAAAAACATCCTGTCAGAGTCAGAGAGACTGTGGAACCTGAATAACATGGGGGGGGGTGTGTGTATATATATATAATATATATATATCTTGTCTTTACTTTTAGTTGGTGAAGAGGAGAAAGGTGTTGATAGTGATGAAGATGCAGATGTGGCCGAGCCAGGGGCACCTGGAGGTTCTTCCTCTGGGCAGCCTGGAAAAAAAGACTCAAAAAAATTGGTTCGTACAACTCGGAAGCGGACAAAAGCTCTCGCCAACAAACCCCAAGATTTCCAGGTACGTGTTCTTATTGCTAAATGTCATATCTGAAAGGTTGGTGAGCTTTTAGGGCTTTAATCCATTAACATTATTTTCACTTAGATTCGTGTTCGAGTAATTGAGGGTCGACAGTTACCTGGCAATAACATAAAGCCAGTCACCAAAGTAAGTGTGTGCGGACAGACACACAGAACAAGGATTCGAAGAGGAAACAATCCATTCTTTGATGAGGTATTTTGATTTTCTTTGTGCCCATCTGACTTCTTATTAATAAGAATACATGTTGCCTTGTTTTTGGCCACTAAATTGTTTTTCCTAGACTACAGAGAAACCTTTCATTCTCTGGACTGCTTCTTGAATTTGGTCTGCTCCGCTTTACACTGCACTGCACCTATTTTGGCTAAAAACCACTTCCCACTTCCTTTTTGACCTGATATTTCTGTCCCTCTCACATTTGCTCAGTGAGTCTACAATGTATTACTTTCACATAACCAAAAGTGCTGTTTCAGTTCACATTTCATGGCTAGTGAGATTTACTTTTTTGTCCACTGTGTTGTGAATATGATTTAATTTACATGGCTGTTTCCGCAGATTTTCTTCTATAATGTCAACATGCTGCCTTCTGAGCTTTTTGATGAGAGCATCATGATCCGGGTAAGATGGTTCTTGAGATGGTCCTGGCACATCACAGTCTCCAAAAGAAAAGGACATGTTCCTTGAGTAGAATTCAATCAACCAACCCTATACCTAATGGTAAAACCTAAGGAATCTGATTGGTTAAAAAAAATGTTGTTTCTGGATCAGCACGAGGAACATGTCTGCTTGAGCAAATCACATTAAATAAAGTATTTTAAAATCATTTTATATTTGCTGTTGAGAGAGTTTGCACTTTCATCTCTAGTTCATTTTATGTGTAGACTATGGTTGCAGCTTTTTATTGTATGTCTTATAATAGATATATTTCTCTCTTAAATCTAGGTGTATAATGCCTATTCCCTGAGAGCAGATAGTCTTATGGGGGAGTTTAAGGTACACTTTCATATAATCCTAATGTAATTTGAATATATTTACTATGTATTTATGGCTTGGTTAGAATCCTAATATCTAATTCATATCAAGCATTTGTGAAGAGTACTTTGATGTTTGAGTATATGTCTTTACAAACTCTTTCAAACACTGTTTTAACAGCTGGATGTTGGCTATGTCTACGATGAGCCTGGTATGTGAAGAATTTAGCTTGTTGGATTACAAACTGTTATATTGTGCAACACAATGAAAATTTGTTTAATGGTTAAACAGTTTAAGCTTTTTCACACCATAACATATACATATAATGTTTTTTTCTATCTGTGGTTTGTCCCTAACAGGTCATGCAATTATGAGGAAGTGGTTGCTACTAAGTGACCCAGATGACTCCATTTCTGGAGCCAGAGGTTACCTGAAAGTCAGCATGTTCATAGTAGGCACTGGAGACGAACTTCCAGTGAGTTCCTAAGTACATGTCACTCTGAAAGTTTAAAAAAATTTCAGGAACAGTTCACTCTGTTTTATAACTGTCAGTTACACCATTCAGAATTGAATTTCATTTGTCAGAGAGCCAAGAGTCCGACATATAGCGCAGTTGAACGTCAGACAACCTGAGTTTGAGTTAACTTTTTGATAAACTTGTTGATCAGGTGGAAAAGCGAGAAGCCAACGAGGAACTGGATGACATTGAAAGTAACTTGCTGCTGCCAGCTGGTGTTGCTTTACGGTGGGCTACGCTGAGTCTGAAAATCTACCGTGCTGAGGACATGCCACAGAGTAATCAAGACAGCAACACACCACTGAAATTCTATATGCTGCCATTTCTATTTGCATAGTCAGTAACATGCTACTATTGTCACTTTATGTTCAGTGGATGATGCATTTGCCCAGACGGTAAAGCACATATTTGGTGGAACAGATGACAAGAAAAATTTGGTGGATCCTTTTCTAGAAGTCAGTTTTGCTGGCAAAAAGGTAAAAACAAAAAAGAATAGATGTTTATTTTTGAAGAATTGGACTGATTGGTAAAGGATTGTAATGAAATGCTTCTGTTTTTTTTTTTTAAGGTTTGTACAAAGATTGTAGAGAAGAATGCCAATCCAGAGTGGAATCAGCTGATTCACCTGCAGGTTAAGGTAGGAAGGGTGATAACCTTGTACTATGTTAATAGGTTATGAATACATATAAAATTCAAGCAATTAAATTGTTACAGTTTCCATGTAAATTGACTATAATGCTTTTTAGAACAGTGATAGCTGAAGTCTAACATACAATACACAAAATGAGTGAATAGCACAGTATCTCTTCGATCTTTCCTTTTAGTTCCCATCAATGTGTGAACGCATCAAGCTCACTGCTTTTGACTGGTAAGTTCTTTATACTGTATGACTTTTAATTTTACAGAGCTGACACATATTTACACTAACCTTCAAAAGTTTGGGGTCTGTAAGATTTTTAATGTTCTTGAAAGAAGTCTCTTATGCTCACCACTACTGCATTATTTGATCAAAAATCTAGTGCAAACAGTAATATTGTGAAATATCGTTAAAATGTATTCCTGTGATGACAAATATATATAGAGATTTTATTTTTTGATGAATAGAAAACTCAAAAGAACAGCACTTTATTTCAAAGGTTCACTTTAAACATTCTACTATAAGTATCTTTTCAACTACACATGTCAACTAACTCTCATCTCAGACAGCAAAATACACTCTGGCCAGTTCTGGTTAGATTCTCGCCTGCCGGAGACTTACCACTCAGCCCGCTTCTGTCTGCAGCGATCGGGCCGGATGCCTGTGTACTCACTGCCCGATTCTGGCCCGAATCAATCGGGCCAGATGCGGCAGCCGTTACCTTACCGACACTGCCGCAATCAAGCCGGTATTGGACCGTCACTAATGCGCACAGTGCGCCAGACACGGCCCGGCTCCGTTTATATATCTACCATACTGTTCATTAATTTTTCATTTAAATTTGATACCCAGCCAAAACGTTTACTCACATTTTAATTATATAAATTATAAAATTTATAATTTTATATATAAATTTGGGCAGTCGTGGCCTAATGGATAGAGAGTCGGACTTGTAACCCAAAGGTCATGGGTTCGAGTCTCAGGTCCGGCAGGGATTGTCGGTGAGGGGAGTGAATTTCCAGTGCTCTCCCCACCTTCAATACCACGACTGAGGTGAGACCCTTGAGCAAGGCACCGTACCCCCAACTGCTCCCCGGGCGCCGCAGCAATGGCTGCCCACTGCTCCGGGTGTGTGTTCACGGTGTGTGTGTTCACTGCTGTGTGTGTGCACTTGGATGGGTTAAATGCAGAGCACAAATTCCGAGTATGGGTCACCATACTTGGCCACATGTCACTTCACTTTTCACTTTAAAACATTATTAGTAGACTGTAGTAGACTGTTAGAGTTACGTAGGTGGTAGGTGTTAAGGTAAGGGTTAGTAGAATAAGCATGTAGTTGCAAAGTTACTTATAGTTAATAGAATGTCTGTTGAGGGGACCATTAAAGTAAAGTATTACCCAATGTAAAAGTGTTTACAGTCATAAACATTTTGAACAGTAGTGTATAATCATGGTGCTGTGAGCTACCAGTTGGCTAACATGCACATTGAGCTGTGTTGCTCATGTCAAATCTGTATTGTGTCATTTCCCAATCCTTCTGTCCCCTGCTTCTCTCCATCGTTTCCTGTCCTCTCTCTTCAAAATACTATTTTCTTCATATCCTATTTGACTCTTGCCTTTGACAGGGATCGGCTGTCAAGGAACGATGTTATTGGGACCACCTACCTTAATCTGACTAAAATAGCATCATCTGGGGGGGAAATTGAGGGTACAGTAAGATTTGTTTGATTCTTGTGAGGTGCAGGTATGAATTAATATAGATTTCACTGTAGAATATTAATGAAGTGTCATTTATTTTTTCCGTTACACTACAAACTTTATTTTAAAATAGCAAAACTTTCAGAAAAAGTTTACTTTCGAACAATATTCTAAAACTGTTTACATATGTCTAAAACTCTATTTCTTCATCAGAATCACACTCAGAAAATGGAATGCCTCCTTCCTTTAATGGTATTGTGAATCTTATGGCTTTTAATGTTATTTAATTTAACTTTTAATTTATTTAATTTTTTAATTGTATTATTTTTTATGTTAAAATACTTAAAAAGTAAAATAATCCAATTTAATGTTCAACATTTGACATGTCAACTTCAGGCTCCAAAGATGCGAATTTTACATGTCAGTTTTGACACCAGATATTTATTCATATTTCTAATATAATGGAATATCTATATTTGTGTAGTTTTTAAATTTCAGTTGTCTTGATTTATTAGTCATCCCCAAAGCATCTTTAACCGATTATTTTTCAGTAGACACTACAGAAGCTGAGCTTGGATTTCTTCCAGCTTTTGGGCCTTGTTATATTAACCTTTATGGAAGTCCAAGAGAATTTACTGGCTTACCTGACCCATATGAGGATCTGAATTACGGCAAGGTGAGTGTTCTAAAGAAAAATAGTGTGCTGGGGAATTGGTGAGAGCTACGATATAGAACATAATAAATACTGGCCAAACCCAGCAACAATCTTAGAAGGAAAATATCTCTGCGACACCTTGACTTTGAAGATAATATTGTTATGCAGTGTTTGCTTTGCATAAAAAAATGAGCAAACAGTACATGCAGCCATTCTACATTCACACCGTCAATTGTCTGTTGCACAATCTGTGGTAGTTGTCAGAGCTGTTATTCTAGCTCTGTGTGTTTCAGGGTGAAGGGGTGGCCTATCGGGGAAGGGTTCTGATTGAGCTTTCCACTCAGCTGGATGACAAAACTGACAAAAAAGTGGAAGACATTTCAAACGATGACATTTTGGTGGCACAGGTAACAGCAAGCATTTCCACTCTGTTGCATCCTGGAATAAACATTCATCTAAAACTAGGGAATTTCTATTAATATGATATCACAATCATTATTTTTCAAAATAGAATGAAAAATTCTTGTTTTATGTACACTTACTGTGCAGAAGTACCAGCGGAGAAGGAAGTATTCCTTATGTGCCGTGTTCCACAGTTCCTGTATGCTTCAAGAACCTGGAGAACCTATTCAGTTCGAGGTCAGCATTGGAAACTATGGAAATAAACTGGACTCTACATGCAAACCACTGGCCTCCACTACTCAGTATAGCTGTGCTGTTTTTGATGGTGAGGTTCTCATAATGCCAGTAGCTATAATAGATACAAATAGTCCAAACATGAGAGCCGAGACCTGCATTATTTTGTTAATAATTTTTGTATTTTTCCCACAGGAAATCACTACTATTACTTGCCCTGGGCTGATTCTAAGCCAGTTGTTATCCTCACATCTTTCTGGGAGGACATAAGTCATCGTTTGGATGCGGTGAACATCATTGTCTTCATTTCTGACCGATTGGTACGATTTTAATGTATCTTCATGCCATGCAGTGATTTAGCAAACAAATAAAGGATTCAGAGCAATAACATATTTTATGCCTCTTGCTTTAGCAATCCAACATCATCTCTCTGAAGACGGCCATCCTGGCTAAAGTGTCTGACTCTCGCCTAGCTGAGATTTGGCTGAAACTTATCACCCAACTCATCGATGACCTTTCCAGGTAAATTCCAGAGGATAAACTTTCTTATCTCCCTCTTTTTATTATTACTTACAACTGCCCTTGGAGCAGTGTTTATCTTAAAAAAAAAAAAACTGTTTTCATAAACTATATGCCATATCAGATTAAAATGGACTAAAATGAATGAATATGACATAAAAATACTGACTGAATTAAAAGAACTATGACTATAAATAAAAACTGAAAAAATGAACAGTGCCTTGTGACTAACTTTATTTGCCTACCATGTTAGACATGTGATTTACTTGATGGTGAGCCTGATGACATGTGATTAACTTGATGCTGTTGCAATTAGTTACCAGGTACCAGATTTGGAGGGTAAGCCGAATCTGACAGCGCTTGATATTCAGATCAAAAATCTGCGTGATAAAACCATGTCCAGTGTCAAAGAGGCAGCCATTCGCATGAGGGAGGAGGCTGTTGATGTTAAAGCCACAATGGCTGATATAGAGGACTGGCTGGAGCGACTACAGCAGATCACAGAGGAGGTTTGACACTACCTCATTAGACACGAATGTTATGCTGCCTTCACGTGCTATATGAAATTTGATAATTCCCACTTCTGAAGTCGTGATGACGAGCTCATCGCATTCAAGTTTCGAAATGGGAGGGCGTTCGTGTGCAATTTTTACCTAGGAAACTCGTATTTACGATAATTCCGAGAGCATGTGAAGGCAGCGTAATTCTACTGAATGCTTTTTTGAGTTTGTAAGTAGAAGAGAATGTTGTATATCCATGTGCAAAGCATCAAATTAATTTTATAGTCAAATGTACATAATCACAAGCCCTGGAACATTAACATGACTGTTTAAATTCACAACACAGCCTCAGAACAGTATGCCTGATGTCGTCATATGGATGCTGAGAGGAGAGAAACGTGTGGCCTACGCCCGCGTCCCAGCCAATCAGGTGCTCTACTCCACCCACATCGACCAGGCCATCGGCAAGTACTGCGGCAGGACGCAAACCATCTTCATGCAGGTAGAAAGGATCATTTTGGAATTGAAATTTAGATTTGTGGCACAACATAAGTGTAGTTGACACATGCCCATGATTTC
>RJVU01026577.1:12685715-12740516 GCA_003731715.1 Anabarilius grahami
TTCATTTTCAGGAACACTTCTGGAGTCTTGATAAAACCGAGTTCAGGATCCCTCCTAAACTGATCATTCAAATCTGGGACAATGACAAATTCTCCCTGGATGATTACTTGGGTGAATGCTCTAGTTCAAATCTACATATGTACCCACCAGATGTTTAATCTTTCTCTTTTTGAGGTTTAAGCATTATTTTGGGTTTCTTTAGAAATGTTTGTGGTAAGTTTGATGATTTTGAGAATTGGTATATCTGCTGGATCAGATTTCTGATATTTCTTAAACAGGCACGGTGGAGCTGGATATGCTTCACCTCATCCCTCCAGCCAAGACCCCTGAAAAGTGCTCTCTAAGCATGTTAACACAAACAGGAAAGAGCCTCACACCTACATCACTCTTCTCCCAGAAGTCAGTGAGAGGCTGGTGGCCTTGTGCCATGGAGGATGATGGCAAAAAAATCCTGGCTGTGAGTATAGCTTGCAAGCATACGGATAAAAATAAGACATGTAACATGATGCATACTGTATATGCACAGTACAAATAGTAAAGACTGTTGTCTTTGTGGCATTAGGGTAAAGTGGAGATGACTCTGGAAGTGGTGGAAGAGAATGAGGCAGACGAGAGGCCA
Source organism: Anabarilius grahami (assembly GCA_003731715.1). Lineage (NCBI taxonomy): Eukaryota > Metazoa > Chordata > Actinopteri > Cypriniformes > Xenocyprididae > Anabarilius > Anabarilius grahami. Next base: position 12,686,335 of record RJVU01026577.1, read on the forward strand.
GCTGGGAAAGGAAGAGATGAGCCAAACATGAACCCCAAACTAGATCCTCCAAAGTATGAGAATATCTATGTTTGGTCATTTTCATGTTTGATTATATGATGTGAGTAATACTGTACGTTTTAATATATGTAAACAGCCGTCCAGATACATCCTTCCTTTGGTTCACAAATCCATGCAAGACCATGAAGTTCATCATATGGCGCAGATACAAATGGCTCTTTATTGGACTCATTATTCTAATATTGGTGATCCTGTTTTTTGGAATCCTCTTGTATTCCTTACCTGTAAGTAATATTATTATTAGTAAATGAGCAAAAAAAATAATTCCTCAAAGTAACTAAGTATATGATTTGCATTTTCTAAATTTGCCCTTTTATTCTTCCAGAACTACATTTCCATGAAAATCGTGAAGCCGTTTTAAATGGAAAATTTTTAGATACCGGCACAGCAACCTGCAGGGGGACACAGTCAATGGAGAACCAGCAGAAATTTTATTTTTATGTATTTTCCTCTATTAATGTATAACATACTCCAAGTGCTATTCTTTTCTTTGTAGACAACACTGGGTTGGCAGATTACAATGCTGCTAGAAGTTGCACTATATTTGTTTGACTTCTCTACTTTATATATATATAATGCATAATGGTTGATTGAATGGGATGTATACAGTGCATTGTAGAAGGTGGCACTTACAGTCAGATTTTAAGCACTAAATTCAGATTTGTCTGCTCCTATGTTGTTCATTACTCATTAAACAATTATTTCTTGTATTCTTTTATCTTGTGTTCAGATACCAAACATAATATTAGAAATATTAATTGCATTGATAATATATGATTAATAATAATTAATTGGCATTTGCATGAATAATTTCCCCCCACAATTAATTAGTTAAGTTGGTGCTTAGAAAATATTGATTGTCAACCTCAGGAGGATAAACTAAATATTATGAACTGGTCTATTTTCCATTTGTTTTATACGAGTGTTGCCGTTTGAAAAGTAGCTACTTGTGACAAAAGGGGGCGCGCTACGGCCTGAAGAAACAGTGACGGACTGTTTCACCCACCAGTGACTTTTAAATAAAATAAAGCTTACAGTACATCAATTCACCCACCAAGTGTATATATGTAATGAACTTTAAATCAAAATATAGCTTACAGTACATCAATAAAAAAGATGCAGTGAGAGACTAGGAAACAGGCTCCTGTTGAACTTGAAAAAACGGTTTTCAATCACGTGATAAGAATCTACCCAATCAGTAGCAAACTTTACGACCCGGAACTGAACTGATGCCTCCTTCACCAGTCCGTGTTTAATTCTATTTCACTGTGTCTTTCTGTCTTGGATAGTGTGGTAAAAGCAGTAAACCTTTGCATAAATAGGTGCAGTTTTCCCGTCTGGTGAAAAAGAGCTCGAATATGTGCGCGCAGCGATACGAAGACAAAGCAGAAAAAGAGTGCAAGTATGATTGTTTGATGCGTGATCACAGCGAACAGTCTGACAGTAAAGCAGCCTGTATAATATACAAATATTAACATGAAGTACTGAAGCAGTATTGTTGTTTTTTCTAGCAATAGTGATGGCGGCTACCTATAATGTATTAAAAATGTGTGCTGTTGATTTGAAGGCTTCAGCTGTCTGATAGACGGGTGTGTTTTAGCTTTGATTACAGTTATTGGTGTTATTATGAAATCGTATAATATATGGATATAATGGATGCTTAATAAGATTTTTTTATTTTCCAGGCTGATATATTAGCCTAGGAATCCATGCAAACATTGACCTGCCTTTTGTTATCACTCAGCTAGCTTAGCCATTCACAACAACAGAATAAACCTGATGATTATGAACCTCATTTATACACACATATTCTGCATAAAACAACCCAGTATGTCATCTTCACTAATCTAGAAGTTATAATATTAAATATAATATCAATGTAATTGTTTATATCAGGCTTTTTCAACTAGGGCTGGTTATCGCAACAACAACAATAATAATAATAATAATTTAATTGTGTTACATAATCGTGAATACGTGATTATGAGTGGGCGATATTTGGCTGGATATATATGCCATATTGCTATGATATCAAAATGTTAGATACCGTGAGATTATTGATGTCAACTTTCAAAACCACAGCATATTCTAAAAAACTTAACATAAACAAATGGGAAGCAGACTGTTATTTAGCCTGCTTCACTTTTTACAGTAAATCTAGTAAACTGCCTTTGAAATGTCAGCTTTCTTGTTTTGCAGCAATCCTTTTGGTTAATCTGGTTTATCAGTTGTAGATGTTTTTTGTTTAGTTTTTCAGTAGAGATGTGTTCTAAGACCTAAGTTTCAGTTCTAAGTTTCACTTTTCTTTTTACAGCAAGTAGTCTGGCTGGAAGTGTGCTTACGGTGAATATGGATGCAGATTTGAACCGGTGAGTTGGTTTTACTTTTGTGTTTTTTAATAGGTAAAAAAAAACTGTCTAAAGCATTTTTGTCTGTTTCCTTTGACAGCCATGAGGATGGTGATGTGTCTGAGGGTACAGGAAGTGATCTTCACGAGGCCATTGAAAAAGAGGAAAGTAGTCAGGCAGACGCGGGGAATAGCGAAAACCTGTGTGAATCAGCAAGAAAATGTACGGATCAGAATGATGATCTGGTGGGACACATACAGTCCTCTGCACCAAACTGTGGCATGGACTCAAAGGCCATTGCTTATGCCACCAGTAGTAATGATGCAAGCAGTCAGACGAAGCCAAGCAATGGAGAACAGGCATTTGAGTCAAACCCACCAGATGCCAGCCTAGGCAAGGAGACTTGCACATCTACAGAGAAGTCAGAGACAAACCTCAACTTATCCGTAAATGACACAAGTGACACATCTAGCAAAGATGTGGAGACGAGTCCAGCATGCAAAGTGCTTCTGCCCAGCAATTCTGAGGAAAATGCTCCTGCCTGCTCCAAATTGCAGGAGTCCCATTCAGGAGTTTGCTCAGTAGTGGAGACCAAACCCCCAATCCCCAGTCCAGAAGCTGTAGAGAATGTCACAAACGAATCTGAAGAGACACCCATGGAAACGGATGATACAGAGGGGCAAAACTCTGGTGCTGGAGCTTTTGTTCCTGAAAATGGTGATAAGGTTGAGCCTGAAAGTAACCAGACACAGACGTCTTTTTCAGAAAGGTATTGTGATTTTGGGAATATTGCTATGTATTTCCTTAACTGGAAAATGGTTTTGAAATTATATAGCAACTAGGGCACCAATATTAAAAGTCTGCCTGTTACTGATAATTATTTTTGTATACTGGCCAATATTGAAGTTCTATACTATTTTTTTTGACATAGTTAATTAAAAGTACCAAAAATGAAAATGATACAAGTGAATTTACACATCACAGTATGATTTTTTTTTTTTTTGAGATTTGCTAAAGATTACACCGTTCAAAAGTTTGGGGTTGTTAAGATTTTTAAAAATGTTTTTAACCCTCTGGTGCTTTTTGGGTGTCAATCAAAAATGACTGAATTTTTTTTTATTTCAATGAAATGATTGTACTATATTTTAGTTTGATAATGTTTTTTTATTTAATATTTAGAATTTTTAGAGGATTTTTGGTTACTAAATTATATTTATGCAGTAGTTATCCATTCATGTTTTGAGGACCTGAAAATGAAATTTCCAACTTAAACTGTCATAAATCTTAAATGCTTTGAAACACAGGCTTAAATTTGGTCTCTTTTTAAAGATGACACTTGGCAGATTATTGCTAACAAATGCACAAAAATACCATTACATCAAAGCCATAAATTTAAACAAACTGTTCCAAATTTGAGGTTGATATCTCAAAAACTGAGCTTTCAGTAAGAATTTGTTTGTGAACAGTATGAAACGTTTCCAATGGATAAAATTCATCTCCAATTCATTTCCAATGTGGTCATTTTTGAATGGTAGCATACATTTGTTAATGTTTTTAAATTATTAGTGTTTTTAAAGTGGTGACATAGGTAATCTCAATGTAGAAATAGGCAAAATTACCGATATCACTGAAATCATATGACAATATGAAATAAACAGGATGACAATAATAATGCAATTTTTATTATAATAATGATTATAATGCTGTAAATTATAACAATGCAAGCAGTGTTAATTTTGACAAGAAATTTTAATTTAGTTTTAGTTTTAGTCTTTTGACTATAATTCTTTTTAGTTTTAGTCAAGTTTTAGTCATCTGATTTGTTTTAATTTTAGTCTTATTTTAGTCGACTAAAATTGCTTGGTATTTTAGTCGACTAAAATTGCTTGGTATTTTAGTCGACTAAAATAAGACTAAAATCAATAACAGATTTACTAGACAATTTTTTACCGCTGGTATAGGAAACAAACTTAACCACAATATATAAAACACAAATTCAACTTTATTTCAACACAACTGTGTCTTTATTTCAATTCAAAAGCTTTTATGCAGCAACATCTAACGGCCGTTGCAGTGACGCGATGACTTTACCAGTCGGCGATTGGCTCTTATTTAGAAGGCGGGACTTATTCCGCCATATTGCGCGTTACACTTTCTCCAATTCAAAACAATACGAGTGACTCGTCTTGTGTTATTCTATAGTCTTTGCGCGAGCTCAGTCAAAGACTGAATACATTCTTCACGTCTCAATAAGTCAGGCTCTGATTGGTTCTCTTCTCATGCAGTCTCGCCTGTTCCGTTTTGCCGATTGGTTCTTTTGTTCATTCCTCGCATCTCTCCCGTCTGCTGATTGGATTTTCGTCACAGTCTATTTTCGTCTCGTCCTTTATTCGTTGAAGATAATGTCAATCAATTTAGTCATAGTTTTAGTCTTCATCAGTGACTTCTTTTTTAGTTTTCGTTTCGTTTTCGTCAGCAAAAATATATTCGTGACGAAAATAATGACGAAAATATTTAGTCAACGAAATTAACACTGAATGCAAGTAACACCATTTGTTGGTTGTCTAGTGAGCAAGTGTCAGCAGAGCAGAAAGAACCTGAATGGCGCGGGACCCCAGTAGAGGAGCTTAGAAGAATGCCTCGGTGTGGACAGTCCCTGCCACACCTCAGGGCAACATACAATCACAAAATACTCATCAGGGTAAGCCACGCTGCTCTTCACAGCACTCTGCAGCGACACTGTGATATTCTCGGTCAGCGCCTAAGGGCTTCCTGTCAGTTTGAGTCTATTGCCGCTGTGGATGTCCAAGCAGCTCTACGCTTTTCCCACACAACATAGAACTCAGTGTTTTGATGTTTCATTGAAAGGATTTGAAATGGGTGGATAGTACTTAAATTGTCCTTACAGAAACTAGTTATTACTTTATATTTTACGTCACAAGCATTTGAGTCTGTAGCAGACTTTTAAATTTTTTAAACTGATTTTTAGAGGCAAACAATGAAAGCAAAAAAAAAAAGTTTTAAAATATCATGACATACTGACCTGATTAAATAACTGTTTGTTAAAGTGATTAAAAGGTCAAATTAATTTGTAAATACCTAGTCTCTCGCTCTGCTCTGGTTTATAGACAGACCTGCTCAAAGAAGGACAAGTCCCCGTTCCATATCCAGGCAAATACAATGATTTCTGGGATGATGTGACTGTAAAGATGCCTTGTTCAGAAAAGAACCTGTTTCCTGTGGAGAGTGAGGTAACGTCTTTTTTTTTTTTTATCGGTGCCATTTAGAAAATTTATTGTGGTTTAAATTGAGAAATTATATAGACTTTGTCCACTTTTATAAAAGTGGACTTATTGAATAGCTAATACTGTTTATTAACCTTAATGTAAAGTAATTGTTTAACATAATTACATCATACATCAAAAGTTTGGGGTTGGTTAAAAAAGATTTTTAAATGTTTTTAAAGAAGTCCCTTATAACATTAGTTTTGTGAAATAATATTATAATTTAAGTAACTGTTTTTATATATTTTAAAATGTAATTTATTCCTGTCATGCAAAGCTGAATTTTCAGTGTCATTACTCCAGTCTTCAGTGTCACATGATCTTTCAGAAATCCTTTTAATGTGATGATTCGGTGGAGAAGTAACATTTCTTATTATCACTGTCGAAAACAGTTGTGCTGCTTTATCTCTTTGTGAAAACTGTATTACATTTTCGTTCAGGATTTGATTAATAGAAAGTTCAAAAGAACAGCATTTATATTAAAGAACACAGTGTATATGTGATGTGTATGTCTTGTTTTCAGGATGGAGGTGGAGTGCAAAGTCGATGGGATTTGATTCACACTGCTTTGGGAGGAGATTTTAAACGTTCACATGACATTAGGGTAGGTTTTAGTTTATCTCTTGAAAACTTTATGGCCATGAACTGTCAAATGTCAACATGTGTAGGTATAATGCCTAAATATAAGAGTTGTGCTAAATGAGTAAGTGATGAATCCCACCAGAGGGTGGCAGAATTGCTCCAAATGTGAAGCATCCTTGTGTTTTTTGCTTTTGCTTGTCTCGAGTTGTCTTGTAAATGTTATAGTTTGACCAAAATTGTAGTATTAACTTATTTTAATGTGATTCAGTGGCTTCCCTTTTCTTAGAAATGTAAAACATCCAAAAATTTGAGGTTTGCATTTTTTTAATGGTTATTAAAAAAAAAAGAAAAAAAAAGAAAAGTGAACTGTTTTAATCTAACAGGATGCAATATTGAGTTACAACACAGTGCATGCTAAAAGATGGGACTTCACAGCTTTGAACCTACTCTGCGATAAGGTAAGGAATGCATTTTGTATGTGTGTGTACATGTAAAATAGAGATGACCAAAATATTGTTGATAGTGTCCGTTTGTCCATTGGATTTGTGCCGATATTTCATCATGTTAATGTAAGAAGCATTTGACTTACCCCATCTGGATGTAGTTCAAAGCATCCCAAATAATGTGCATGCAGATGGTTGATTTGCATTTGATAGTGTCATTAGTGGAAATGAAATCAGAAAGTAATAAATTAAATCTACAACTTGCACAAACCACTAATGAGTTTAAACAATCTGTACATGCACAAATAATGAGTAATTTAGTTTTACATTATGCTTGTACAGTAAAACAGAATTCAACGATAAAGCCAGATTAATTGGGTTCTCTGCCAGTGCTAGAAAAAAACAACAATATACTTATGTCAAGTGGCCCCAGTTGGTTACATTTCATTTCATGATGCTTTTTTGACAATCTATAACCGCACCTGCCATAAAATAAAAGTTCTAATGTTCAGGCGTTAATGAAGTGAGCATCATAAAGTCTGATTTCTTATGGTGTGTCACATTTGGGACCAGAAGGCCCCATGATACTAAAAATGTTCCATCATTGTTTAGTCTGACTGAATTTACTGGCACACTAAAGGCATTACGCTCTTCAGTCAAAGAGAAGAAGCAGGTTAGCCTCCAAGTGGATACGCACCAAGCAGTCTGCGTCTGCCCCTTCTGCTACCTCGTCCCTGGGGATCTCTTTGCATCCAGCAGTAGTCAATTAAGACAGAGGTGGGCACTCAGCATAACGAGCAGCAGCTGGCAGTGTAAGGCCAGGGAGATGAGGGTCCTGTTTACTGCAAATAAACACACTCAACAGATGGACCACGGTCTTCCACATAGCCAGAAGCTGATCTTGATGGTGGCTCTAATAGGGAGATGACTTAAGAACGCTTGAGGTTGAGTTCTCTTGTTCCACAAAGAGACTTGACTTGAAACTTTTGGCTGTTTTCTGCCACAGTACTTGTTCTTTGCGGTCTTGGCTAACTTGGTACATCAGTTTGCACGTTTTTTGAATTGTGTAGGTACAGAAGGAGAATTCAACATCGGTTTTTATTTTTGCTTGAGTTTTAACTAGTGGAAAAAATTGGCACCGGTTTTCTGAAAGCCCTGCTGCCCACACAGGTTAAAAAGAAAACTATTAAAATATTATCTGAAATATTATTATTACATTTTTTCACAATAAATAAAATTTGTCATGATTTCTGACTTTAGGCAGTGTTAAGAAAGCAGGATGAAAATAATATTGTAATATTACTCTATACTTTCTGTAAAAATCATTGCATTGCACATTTTTAAATATAATTACTATCTTAACAAGAAGTTAAGCACAGATCAGATTTTTAGAACAACAGTTTGAACTGACAGTACGCAAGATTAAAGGTGTGTTCACATTTGCCGTTTTTCGGCGATTCACCGTGTTGACCAACGGAAAGCTGCTTGCAGGATTTCTGTGGGTCTTAAAAATGTTTAAAATTAGAGCAGAAAGTCTTAAGTTCATAAACTTAATACAAATATCCAAACATCTTTAAATCTAGATACATTTTCTTGAGATGCAAATGTAAATTGAAGTTTTCAAAAATGGAAAAGTCTTGTTTTTTTTAAATGGATCAAAATGAAGCAAGTTTATGTTTGAAACAAGAACAAATATCTGTCATTGAGTTATGTGAACTTCTCTTTGTATTAAGGTGAATTTTTTTCTGAGCCTATTGGCAGATGTTTGTTCTTGTTTTAATCATAAACTCGCTTCATTTTAATCCATTTCACTGAAAACAAGACTTTATATTTGATATATTGGATATCTGTTTGAAGTTGTATTTTCAAACTCTGAAGTGTTGCTAAAACAACTTATTGGCCCTGTCCCAAATGGCACCCTAAACAGTCCGCACTTTCGTGACGTAACGCCACTTTGACTGTAGGGAAGAAGTCTGCTGCGAAGCATGCTTCATTGCGGGCTCTGCAAAAGTGCGCATCGAGGCCGAATATCGACCGCAAAGGGGGCCCTCGCGAGCACTTTTCTGAAACCTAAAATGACAAATGGGACACCCTAAGGTCTCATGGACGCAGTTGCCATTATATGTCCACAAGACCGTAAGTGCATATGAAGTGTGCCATTTGGGACAGGACCATTGTGTTTCTCTCTAGACATTTACATTTAGAGAACATATTGACATTGTTTTCCTTTCAATTTATTCCTTAAATTTTCTATTGTCTTAAAGTCTTAAATTTACCCTCATAAAACCTACAGAAACCCTGTGCTTGGTTTGCGAGTGACTTCTGTGTGAGCTGTGCTTCATATTTTACACTATTGACCATAGACAAAGAACCTTTTTTGACCTTGAAATTTCACTTATGTGATCGCACCTTAATTTCTTGTACTGGTGATTACCGGCCCAATCCAATCACTGGGTGTAACTTTAGTAGGTGGAGCAAAATTTTCAGACAGTGGCCTGACAATACTTGTTGCCCATCAGGCACCAGTTTGATTTATACTATATTATTGTTACATGACTGAGGATGTTTTTGAAGCATAGGATTATATGGATCTTTTAGCAGACACTTTCTTATCCACAATGAAAACACATTTCATACTTGTACAGTTGCTGGTTTGGTAATGGTAATAATTTTTGCTTTCCATAGTTTTAACACAGTCACTGCGATTACAAGCACATCTTTAACCACCTTAGTTCTGTCTATGCAGTCTTTCTCAAGGGTGCTATAAATAGCAGACTTTGTTTTATAGTCAAAAGCCATTTCTTTATTACAGTAGTATTCTTATAGTTATGGCTTCAGCCAAGACGTCAGAATGTCCCCTCCATGCTTAAGATGATTTGATAGAATAATCTCAGACCTGTGTAAATCAATAGCTGTCTGTGACTTTTATGGCTGAATCAAATTTAATTAACCAGAGCCATTAAATCTATAAGGGAGCCAATCAAAGCCATTAGCAAAGTGCACAGCGTTCTAATGAAGCACGCTTGAGTGGACCAGCTCCTTAAACTGTCCACTTAAGAGCTTGAGCTGTGCCTTTGCTCTTTGGCTCAAGCACCATGCATCTTCATGTTCCTTAGTGTTTTTCCATCTCTCTGTTTTTGCCATAATAATTTTGTTACTGTACTCTTTTGGTGAGCAAGCATCAACCCTTTAGGGCGGTCCCCACTAATGAGATGCATAAATGTGAGAACAATCGCTCTCGTTATCTATAAATTTGTCTCACCGCTTGAAGCTGTAGTTAAGTATGCTGGTGCCCATACATGCATACTTTCCCCTGTGTAATGGTTATCTGTGCTTTTGTACTAGTGCCGTTCTCTAAATTGTCTGGGGTATTATTGAATATTATGCATTTATATACAGTATAATATCATTGCATTTTAATTAAATGCATAAATATTTATTTAGATGCTTTCTTACAGTTCTGCTTGAGCCAGCTCTCTTATTTCCCTGTATCATCAACAGAGGGCACTGGTATGTCAGCCTGGAGAGCTGGCAATTGATTTTCAATTTAAGAGATCAAATGAAACATCACTGAACAGCGGTCAGTTAATAACTGTAAGAGAGTTCTGAATTGTGCATGTCAAATGTGTGCTTGTGCTAGACTGTCAATTAAATCATTTTTACAGCACAATATAAAGCAACAAGACCACATCAGAGTGTAGGCATCTTTATGCAAATCTACATAAAGGCCATACTGAAAATATGGCAACTCTCTGTTTTGGTTCAGTGAGAAGGAAATGGAGCATCAGCGCAGGCCTCGTCATTGTATTTTGTCATTTTAAATTTTCAATATCATATTTTTAGTAATAATAATTTTGTATATTATTTCATGTTTAATATATGAAATAAGGAATATATAAACTTTACATGTGCAGTAATTGTGATTAAATGCATCTTTTAAATGCACCAAGAAATATTCAGGGTTCCCATGGTTGTGGAAACCTTGGAAATAACAAAGGAAGTTACGGAATGTTCTTTTGTGAATTTACATTTCGCAAGTGAATTCTAGTTATGCATTGGCTTGCATTTTGTGAGTGCTAGAGTAAAACTTGCTGCCAAGCCTGATGTCATCAGTGTGTTTGTTGAGGGTAACTGCCTTTGTGACTCGCTGCCCGACAAATTCTTCTGTCTTCTGTTTCCTGTTGGACGCAAAGTGGTCTTCATGTGGGCCGAACTGTCTGTCCAGCACAAAATTCTAGATTGGTCTTTGTCTTATTGGAGTCTTAATGATGAGTATGATCATTTAAATCTTAAATCTTGATCATTTAAATCGTAATTATCTTCACCTGAACCTGAGATGTGAACATATTGAAAATGAATCTCCAGCATTACAGTGGTATTTATCAGTTTTTCAGTGATGACATAGTCTAGCAATTTGTGGTGAAACAAAGATGTTAAAGCAATATTCTGCACATAAGCATCAAATATTACTCCCATTATTTCACAATTTCAATTAAAGCTCAAGACCAAAAGAATAATTCACAGTATAGTACTATACATCACATCGTCCCTACAAGATGTGCAAATAGGAAGCCTTTCTGATATCTTAAAATTGTGTCTGTTACCGCAGGACTCAAATAATTGTCTCAGAGTTGAGCAGCTGCTGGGATTTTGATTGACAACAGAGGTGTAATGGCTATGGAAAGCTGCAAAATACAAATTAGGAACTGTCTTGTCATAAATTGTAGTTGAGCCTCAGCCCTACCCTGAAATGAAAGTGTCAGAGCAGTGGGCTCTGATAAATTCACTCTGCTGGCTCAGTGCACAGAACTCCACTTCAAGCCTCCTAGCCCTCCGCAAATGCCTTCGCCTACACAACCATCTTATTTCAGTATCTCAGAACTGTGGGATTCCCTGCAGCATTCACACAGTGTGTTTGTGTAAGCATACTGACATGCAAAACAATGCTTATGTAAATCTTGCTAAGAATGAAACTAGTTGATTTTCAAGTGAGAAATTCAGGTTGGTTTGCAAAGGATATTAATCACCCTATTATTTTGTTTTACAGTTCAGTTTTTTTGAGATGGTTCACCCAAAAAAGAAAAAGCCCCCCCCCAAAGAGGGCATTTGTTGTGTACCTCACCGATTCTCATTGTATGGACAAAAACATTTTCAATAATCTTGAAAATGTATGTTCTTGTTTAAAAGAAAGAAAGAATCATACAGGTCTGGAGCAACATGAGGGTTGAGCAAACTTTAATTTTTGTGTGAACTATCCCTTTAATGCCCAAACAACTCTGTGTAAAATACCAAGCATAATATGTCATGTACGCATAATGTAACATCACCAAGAAAAATCTGCTATTCATTCTCCTTTTATACCCTCACAAATCAAAAAATAAATAAATAATAATTCCTCCCTCAGAATTCTTATTGGTTGTATTTTGATGGAGATTGTAGTATGTTATCTAACAGGTTCTGGTTGGGCAGGATAAGGGGGAATGAAGGAGGTCATTTGATTTAGTGAGGTCTAACTCCTGCAACCTCAGCTCAGGCCTATCCGGGCTGTCAGCTCTCCTCACTTATTAGACCCAGAGGAGCACTTTACGATGTCAAGCAGGTCATTACTTATGACAGCATTTAGTCAGGCCTCCTTTGAGGGCGTATAAATGCTCCTTGGTTAAATTGTCAGACGAGGCTTCCCGTCCAGAAGAGCCCTGCGCCGCCTCTCCTTCCTCAACCCATTTGCATCTGTTCCAGGAATCCCATTTAATCAGCTGAGCACGGCCAGTAACCTTGATGAAATGGGCCCATGACGAAGCGCGCTGCCAATCGCAGCCAATATATTTATAAATAAGTGTGTTGTAAATCTGTGTGATGATAAAACAGTAGCGTATTTATTTTTGCTGAAATCATACAAGGTTGCTGAGCCAGCGTGCGCTGTTTTGACACCCTCGGCTTCAGACTGAATATCACGAAGCGGTGCTGTTTGTCTGACCAGAGATCTACGGTGGCGTTGGTTAGCTTTATTTTAACCAAGATGAAAAGTGCAGTGAGGGCTTTATTTCCACCTCAGTGATGTCATTGACCAGTGGGAGCTCTGCAAAATTACGTTTTTGTAACCTCTGTGCTATAGATCAAGCTTTGTTACTACCTCTTCGGATATGAGTGAGATTTTTATTTTTTTTTCCTTGCAATGACTACACTGACAAACCAAGGGATTTTATTTATTAAACTGCCTGAATTCAGCTGTTTGGATGCTCCAGGCAATAGAAAGATAAAATGATTGCTGGGATTGCCCATAGGAACTCCACTAATAACCTTAATATTACGTTTATTGTGTTTATATAGGGCACTCTCAGGTTCTATGCGTTTTCTTTGCTACAATTGAAAGCAAGGTTTTGTTTTGTTTTTTGCCGAAAGCCAGCAGCCCAGGATGCAAATAATTTCTGTTCACCTATTGATTCCATTCTGACACCAAGGCTTCCTATCGTATTTTTTCCTGACATCTGAATAATACTGTCTATGACAAGTCGACAGCTGGGTTCAAGTGTCTTATTCAACAATATGGCTCTTTTTTTCTGACAGTTGTTTTCCATTAAATGGTGTTTTAGGAAAAATGCCCCAGGAGCAGAGAAACCCATGCAAAAAAGGCTTCATTATTTATTCTGTTTTGTACCAGACAGTTGACATTTGATTTTTTTTTTCTTCTTCTTCTTTTTTTCCCCTTTCTTATTAGTTTGAGGACATAACATGGTAATGTTGTCAATCTTTAATTGTTAATAGTTAACGGTATAATTCGTTCTCTAAGCAAGAGGTATCACTGCAATGAAGGCATTCATAAGATTGTGTTTATTCACAATTTAATAGACAAATATACACTACCGTTCCGTACACTACACACTAGAAATTAATACTTTTATTCACCAAGGATGCATTAAAGTTATCAAAAGTGACAGTAAAGACTTTTACATTGTTACAAAAATTTCTATTTTATATATTTTTAACTTTCTGACACTATTTATTAATGAATCCTGAAAAAAAATGCATCACGATTTCCACTAGCAATATTAAGCAGCACAACTGTTTTCATGTATATATATTAATGTTGAATGTAGAGAGGATTCTTGAGCACCTAATCAGCATATTTGAATGATTTCTGAAGGATCATGTGACTGGAGTAAAGACTGCTGAAAATTTAGGTTTGTCATTCATCACAGGAATATTACATTTAAAAAAAAATCTATTAAAATAAAAACCAGTTATTTAAATTGTAATAATATTTCACAATATTAGTGTTTTTACTTTATCTTTGATTAAATAAATGCAGCCTTGGTGAGTATACGAGACTTATTTTAAAAAATTAAAATTAAAATCTTTCAGACCCTAAACTTTTAAATGGTAGTGTACATTTAAAGTATGAACAGACCTGTTTCTTTATTTGTTTTTGTTTTCTCTTTCAGGGTTTGGAAAGTTATGAAGTAAAGCATCTATTTAACGTCACATTTCCAAAGATGGTGAAACTGGTTTTGGATACGCCCAAGATTTGCACCCAGGTAAGGCTACACACAATCAAATGCTGTCCTCCACATTGGCTGGGACAGACACTTGGGGCAGAAATAGATCAGTAGTGATAATCATGCCTGGCTGTTAAAGGTCAATGGGCCCATCGTTCTGCGGTGTAAAACCAGTGGCTAGTGAAGGACACTTCCACAAGAGCACAACGGCCTTATTACGGGCTAAACAAATAGAAGCCACTATTAGACATTCCATCAGCTTTCCAACAACCATTTGTAAGATTTCAAAGTTCAATTTAGAAAAAAAATGTAAAATAGAGTTACAGGTTAAGCTAGAATATATTAAAGTATTTCTAACCTAAAAAAACCACTAATAAATTTAGGCAAGTCAAGACTGTTTCCCCTTCAACAAGCTAGTTCTTACTCAACCAATAAAACAGTGTTTATGTAAGATCCTGCACAGGTCTTTTGCCCTTAAAAAGGAACATCTCTCCTTGCTCAGCTGCACTCTTTTATTTATATACATTTTTATTAACGTTTGCATTGATTGGTCATCTATACTTCCCTTAAGAGTCTTTAAGTCCAATCAGTAGAGATGGATGACGCTCTGTGAAAATGCTGCTGGCTGATGGTGGGTTACAGCAGGGCGCCTTAATTACTCCTGGCCATTTGCTTAATGTAATTCTGTCTCCCTGTTTGGTCAATTGCTAAACTAATTATCTTTGCCTCTCTCTCCTCTTCCTTAGCCAATCCCGCTGCTTAAGACAAGGATGAATCAGTCCTTGACCATGTCACAGGAACAAATTGCCTGCCTTCTTGCCAATGCCTTCTTCTGTACATTTCCCAGACGCAACTCACGCAAGTCCGAGTATGGCAACTACCCCGAGATAAATTTTTACAGGTACTGCCTCCTCTTCAGTGGGGTCGCTCTGGAGACCTGTATTTTGCAGGTCCAGTTATTGATTGTCTGAGGTTTTAGATTTCCATCCAAATTAGGGTTTATGTGTAGGCTGTGAGGTAACTCACGACATGATTTAATTTTGCTTCCCATTATCTAGTGGTCTGTTTCTATTACATTGACAATGGATCTTTTATAATGTGGTATGTATGGGCCTCAAAATTCAAATTCAGTGAAGGCTCCACTTTATCAAAATTACACTCCTACACATTCACAAATCCACACTGTGTTTTTCATTTACAATGAACATTTGCACTGTTCTCACTTTTCCATCATTAAATGTGACCCGTGCTGGTAAAATGAGTCGGAATGCGCACAGGCTAATTTCGAGCTACAGGCAAAACAAGTGAAAAAAGTCAATTTTGGTCGAAATTGAGGTTTTCACAAAAATTTGTTCATTAAGCCCTCGTCTAGCAATCCCAATGCCCCAAATAGCAATTAAACATCTAAAAGTATCTTTATTTGTACATTTTCTGAGAGGAGTCCCTTTCCTTTGACCATGAAAAATGACTGGCGCTTCTCTCAGCACAAGTTTGGTATCGTTGTAAAGTGCAGCATTCCAACTTTGTGAATATTCATAGTGAATTCTCGATAGCATGAGTCTGTCTGTAACAATGAAATGTGATTTTCAAACTCATGCTAATGTAAACAAAACAATCTTCCTCGCGCTGACTGACAGATCCAAAGCGTGCGCACAACGGCTCCTCTCTCCTGATATACACACATACACAGAAATACAGAAAAAAGATTTTTCAAAAAAATCTGTCTTGGCGAGTATTCACACAAACATTATCTTTTATGAATGAATAAATGAATGAGGCATTTATATAAAACATATATATAAAACATCTGATGTGTAACATATTAGATACGTGTGGTACAGTAGGTCTTAATATAAAGGCTGTCTGTTTCTTTAATTTTAATCAAACAATTCATGGAAATCATGGAAAAAGAGGTTTAAAATGTGTGTGTGTGTATAATATATATATATCACTATATTGCCATATTGGGACACCCCTCCAAATCATTGAATTCAGGTGTTCCAATCAATTCCATGGCCAAATCAAGCACCTAAGCATGCAGACTGCTTCTACAAACATTTGTGAAAGAATTGGTCACTCTCAGGAACTCAGTGAATTCAAGTGTGGTACCGTGATAGGTTGCTACCTGTGTAATAAGTCCATTTGTGAAATTTCCTCACTACTAAATATTCCACAGTCAACTGTTAGTGGTATCATAACAAAGTGGAAGCAATTGGGAACAACAACAACTCAGCCACGAAGTGGTAGGCCACGTAAAATCACAGAGCGGGTTCAGCGCATCCTAAGGCGCACAGTGCGCAGAAGTCGGCAACTTTCTGCAGAGTCAATAGCTACAGACCTCCAAACTTCGTGTGGCCTTCAGATTAGCTCAAGAACAATACGTACAGAGCTTCATGGAATGGGTTTCTATGGCCGAGCAGCTACATCCAAGCCTTACATCACCAAGTGCAATGCAAAGCGTTGGATGCAGTGGTGTAAAGCCACTGGACTCTAGAGCAGTGGAGACGTATTCTCTGGAGTGATGAATCACGCTTCTCTGTCTGGCAATCCGATGGACGAGTCTGGGTTTGGCGGTTGCCAGGAGAACGGTACATGCCTGACTACATTGTGCCAAGTGTAAAGTTTGGTGTAGGGGGGATTATGGTGTGGGGTTGTTTTTCAGGGGTTGGGCTTGGCCTCTAAGTTCCAGTGAAAGGAACTCTTAATGCTTCAGCATACCAAGATATTTTGTACAATTTCATGCTCCCAACTTTGTGGGAACAGTTTGGGGACGGCCCCTTCCTGTTCCACCATGACTGTGGACAAGTGCACAAAGCAAGGTCCATAAAGACATGGATGAGCGAGTTTGGTGTGGAGGAACTTGACTGGCCTGCACAGAGTCCTGACCTCAACCGATAGAACACCTTTGGGATGAATTAGAGCGGAGACTGCGAGCCAGGCCTTCTTGCCAACATCACTGCCTGACCTCACAAATGCACTTCTAGAAGAATGGTCAAAAATTCTCATACACACACTCGTAAACCTTGTGGAAAGCCTTCCCAGAAGAGTTGAGGCTGTTATAGCTGCAAACGGTGGGCCAACTCCATATGAAACCCTACGGATTAAGAATGGGAAAGTTCATGTGCACATAAAGGCAGGCATACCAAAACTTGTGGCAATATAGTGTATATATTCCTATATATATGGGTTTTGACTTGGGTTTGTGCCAAATTTGGTGGTATTACCATGGATTTTAAAGTATGGTTGCTAGGTGATTTTGTTTTAGAACCTTCAAAAAACTTTAACTTGAGTTTTCTCAAAATTGACTATCAAACAGGTGTAGCTCAGTCAGTTTTTGTTGGATTCCAACAAATAATAATACATTTTGAAGGAATAACAGTAACTCGTTTTGAAAATTTGCTCATTGCAACTTATTTTGCCTGCACAGGTCACAAATGTTTTAATATTGAATCATCCATAAGGGAGTGATGATCCTTCACACTCCAGTTACAGTTGTAAGTGTGTTGTAAACACAGTCTTTGTCATATTAACTATTTTAGAGTTTCAAGACTTCTGCTATATGGCTGTTGTTAAAAATAAGACTACTTCTTATGGTCTTGGTTGACTTTCCAACTCTTCATTCACTGTTGTTTGCTTTGATGGATTTCCTCTTGGCGTTTTACAACGTGAAGAGAAGACAACGTGTAGGAGTTTCTCTCCCCTCTTAAATTGCAGCTCTACAACAAAGCCACTCATGTGGTACAGTACTTAAATCAAGCCTTTACGGGCTGATTAAAACAAATGAATGAGATGCTAGAGAGACTGATGTAAAATGCTCGGCCATCCATCTCTCGTGTGTCATCGTGGCTACTCAGATGTCTTCCTCTGATGAGCAGGATCCCCCTGCTGCCAGTGCTCATCTCACTGCATGGAGATGTTGTTGGTATTCAACAACAGTATATTGAAGTGTACATATCTGTGACAGTGGGGATAAGATGTGTCTTAAACTAGGTAGCTGTGCTGTCATATGGCCACTCCTATAGTTTTTGTCATATGGTCAGTGTTACGACCGTCTAGGGGTCGGCCGCAACAGGAAGAGAAAGAAATGAGTCTCACTACCAGAGAGATTCCAAAAAGAAAAGATTTTATTTCTTACAGAGGGTTTAGCGTCAGGGGCAGACAAGGCCAAAATAATAAACAAAAGAATCCTTTTTTTTAAACCTCTACAATTCCTAATTGAAAATAAAGAAAACAAAATACAGTTTAAACTTACCTATCTCCCTAACCAAAAACAATATGAAAATGTGTACAAAATAAAATGGCGTCAAACCCCCTACATCCCTCGA
Source organism: Anabarilius grahami (assembly GCA_003731715.1). NCBI lineage: Eukaryota > Metazoa > Chordata > Actinopteri > Cypriniformes > Xenocyprididae > Anabarilius > Anabarilius grahami. The sequence continues at coordinate 12,704,873 of RJVU01026577.1, forward strand.
TTGGGCACAGATATGTATAAAAGTATTTACAGGTAATATTTACAGAAGTCCGTAGCGAACAAAGCAGAATCAGAATCCAGTAATCGATAGTCAAACAGGCGTGGGTCAAATAAACAAGAAATAACAACAAATAAAAAACTACAGTCAGTCACACTCACAAATACAAACCCCAAATAATCACTCACAATCAATCTCTCTGGCACGACACTCTAGACTAACAAACTATACGAAGTAATGATGAGATGACACGATGGCACAATGATGGCCCCTTCAGTGTGTTTGGGGCGGTCTTTATATCCAGATCAGGTGAGGAGGAGAACCAATTGCAGCCTCCAACAGGTTATCACAAGCCACACCCATCTGTAATACAAACATGCAGGCACATACACAGCGAGAGAAAATACACAAGACAAACACAGGACAACAGGATGGGATAAATGAATAAATAACTCTGCTCATAACAGTCAGATATTTTGAAGGGCTCATAATATACAGCTCCCTGTCACAAAGATTCAAATGATAAAGGTAATATTTATTTATGCTGTAGCAGGTAAAATAAGTGTGTTAAATATGTACAGGTTTATAAATATATTTATATAAAAAGATTAGTGTTCCTAACCCTTGTAGGTCCCTTAATGCACCGACGATTTTGTCCCTCGGTGTCAGATTGACCCCAAACTTTTACAGAGTGATTGCATAAGGAAATATAAAAAAATTTTATATGATAAACTGAATATCATTTTTTTTTTTTTTTTTTTTTTTNTTTTTTTTTTTTTTTTTTTCTCATCTATGCATTTATGCTGTGTTTTTGTGGATATTTTGTATTTTTCTACCTATTTACTGCACAATTACTTAACCATGTCATAAATTGGCTTATGAAAAATTGATTTTTAATGAAAAAATCACTTTAATGATGAACTTAATTAAATCTAAATTGTATTTCGACATTGCTCTGTGTTAGGGATAGAATACTACCATCTAGAGGTTGGTGGAAAAACTTTAGGAATTATAGTTAAAGAAAGAAAGTGCAATGACCACATATCTCCAATAGAGGTCAATAGGGACTGTGTGTGTTTGGGTTTATGTGTGTGTATGAGATAGAACGTTCGTTCGACTTTGTGTTTATGGTCAATGACCAGACCTTTATTTACATGTAACATTTTTCTGATTTAGGCCAGTTTTGTTGATTTTATTTGCCAATTTCTATAAAAATGCCCTCTGTTGCAGCCACATACGTGTGTGTGTGTGTATGAGATATAAAGTTCGTTCCACTTTGTGTTTATGGTCTAGGACCAGACCTTTACGGAAATGTTGAACATTTCAGATTTATACTGGATTTATTTATTTATTTTGACAAATGAAATGGAAAAAAAAAAGTTTATTTTTTATTTTCCCATTCATTTTCAATGTGGGGTCAATCTGACCCCGAGGGACTAAATCGGTGATTTCTTTTTTTTTTTTTTTTNTTTTTTTTTTTTTTTTTTTTTTTACATACCTTTATAACAACCAAATCAAGCCTAGATTTTTTTGTGCATGTTTAGATGGATTATTTAGGGAAAGTCACAGATTTTCATGCCCCTGAGATGAAGGGAACACTTTTTAAAAACGAAGGAAACTGTCAGCGGGGTCAGCTGGACCCCAAGGACCCATACACGCACAACAATAAATAAAACTTTCTACACATTTGTAGCTGTGGGTAAAAAAAAGTACTTTTACCAAATGTAATATAAATATTCTGAATATTAAACCTTGACCTGGCCGGTATGAAAATGTGAATAATGTGCTGAAAAATATGACTTCAGAATTGATTTTTTTTTTTTTTTATGTTCATTTTTGTAAATCTTTCATGTATTCCGCAATTATTAAATCTACTCCATGGTCTGACACAGCTTACCACTAATGTGGGTCGAGTTGTCACTGGAACACTTTTTCTACATAGCAAAAGCCATTTATAGAAAAAGTTGTAATACTTTGGCGCTGTGTTTGTAAAATAATGACATGAGTTTTGCCCTGTACTATCTGTTTGATCCAACAATGGAGTTCAGGAAACCTGTTTGAAAACTAATTATTTTAAGTTTGTGACGATAGTGTTGCAGAAATTAGACTCTTCATCTTTAATATGGCTAAAATGTCGTCTTGTAAAAATTCCAGTCAAATATTGTCTCTGCTGTAATGAAGTTGTTTTCATGCAAGTCAGAGTAACAAAACCATCCTTTAAAAGCTCTTTGGGAAAACCGTCAGTGGTTCATCATGCCGCACACTTGCAGAAGAACGCAGGCCTCTGTTTTACTCTGTCATGCTGAGATGGCTATTGATTCCCCAGGCACTTCAAGTACTTATACAACCTCCTAGACTTACAGAGGATCTAAATATAATACATTTGGCTTACATTTCCAGCCATTACCTTATTTCTGCCTTTATTTTCCCTGCTGGACATACTTGAAGTGCTCTAGATAATGAAGGTCTGAGCAATATCAGCATTAAATCTAATTGGTCATTCAGGTGAACACAGTGATACAAACTGTACCAGCATTCTACACTAATAAACAAGTTAGTGTATGTTGCTATGTTTTGTTTTTTTAAACATTGTGTTATTTAGAACAGTGTGGGCCGTGGCTACAGCCATGCCACAGAAAACAAGTTTCAGCAAGACCGCATAGTATCCAGACGTGCAGATCGTTATGGTGCGGCCCACTTTAATTGAGTGACTGTCCATCAGTTTACTCATTGGCTTGAGCACTGCCGCTATCAAGCACCAGGCAATTTAGAGATTGCTTGTTTGGCAGAGCTGTCAAAGTCTGCCCTCTGGGAAATGACATATAGGCTGGCTGAAGATATATTTACTTTAGTTTCAAAACGTGCACATCAAAGCAAGCTTTCCTGCGCTGCGGTACACCTGTAAAACTATGAATACAGATCCGCCAATCTGAACAACTGACATGGTTTCTTGAAAGATTCAGATTAATTATAGCCTGCTTGGAAGCTAACAAATTGACTTCTACTTGCCATGTTTGTCGGTTATGTCAGACTTGCATTGTGTTGTACAATGTACATCGACTGCATTCATAGAATAATATTTAGGGGTGAATAGGATAAACTGTGTCAGTTTTTACTTAACTCTGCTTTTGTAAAGAAGTAATGGTTGTTATTTTGGATGTCTGCTATCATCAACTCAAATTTGACTGCTTCAATATTTTTGACTTAGATAACTTTCTGGGAGTAAATCATTGATCATAAGTTTGAGGTCAGTTATTTTTTTATTTAAGTTTTTGAAATAAATTAATTTTATTTTGGATTAAGGATGCATTCAATTGAGCAAAAGTGACATTAAGGACTTTTATGTTACAAAAGATGTCGGTTTCAAATAAATGCTGTTCTTCTGAAATTTCTATTCATCACAGAATCCTGAGGGGGGAAAATCACTTTTTCCACAAATTAGGCAGCACAAATGTTTTCAACATTGATAATAATAAGAAATGTTACTTGTGTACAAAATCAGCATATCAGCATTAAAATGATTCATTAAAAAACCTACTCTTTAGCCAAATAATTATGGATTTTATACATTGGCAATTCACCAACATGTTTGTCGTTTTTTATTTTTATTTTTATAAACCTGGACACACAACTCATTTCGCCTGCCATGCTCTTTTCCCTTGTGCATTTCTTATTCGCAGGAATCAACACAGCGTACCCACCGACACATCTTACCCTACTCTTCTCTACTTTTTTTCCTATTTCTTTTCTTTCTTTTCTTTTTTTCATTTCGGCACCAGAAATTCCCAGCTTGTCATGTTATTGAAATCAGGTTTATAAAATCGTTTAATAGGTGCTTGTCCTGTTGAATCAATCATATTTTCTCATATGTTTCTCATATTAAAGGTCAACAATCAGTTTAACTAAAAAGCAGCTATTTTCTGTCAACAACAGGTTGCCTTCCGGGCTATATTACATAGAATCAGCTCCACCATCAAGAAGACTATATATAGGAAGCTTCAATAACTCTGTCTTCCTTCCCAAAGGGCTTTTAGTGCATCAGCTTTTCCTCTGTCATTTTATTTGTTCCACCCTTTTTTCCTGCTTATTCCATTGGCATCAAGTAAGAGGATGGATGAATGCAAGTGGAAGATGGTTAGCTTGAAGACTGCAGTATTCTAAATGGAGAAAGCCATTTGCTGGGGTAGGGGAGGCATCACGGCTGATCACTGTAAGGGCTTTTGCTATTTGGGACTTTTAAAAGCAAGCCTGCAGTTCCTTAATGTCTTTAAAAGAATGAGAAAGTGTTCCTCTCTCCATCCTTTGTAAAATGGGACATGAGCGCAGCGCTGAGCCCGCAGGCGCGGGTCCGTATCATTGTTGTCCTGACAGAGAGCCCATCACAGGCAGGCTTGCTGAGCAAACAGGACTTGTGAGATGAAGCGTCAAAGTCCGATCACACGGAAGGCCTACTTCTCCTCACGTGTTCCCAAGAATGACGCACTAACCTGAAGAAGTTAGCGATGAAGCTCACATACGTCACAGTGACTTTGGGAACTAAAACGTCTCCCTCTAATGGTCGTTTATGACTGTGTGATAATTGCCCTCTGAAATTAAACATGGATGGATTTTGCTAGTGTATGTACCTAATCAACACTTGTGTATCTTTATCTTTCGATAGACTGTTTGAAGGTTCCAATTTTCGCAAGATTGAGAAGCTCAAAACTCTGCTGTGCTATTTCAGAAGAGTCACTGAATCAAGTAAGTCTGCCAAACTGTACAAATATCCACTTAACGCTCTGACTTTAATGTGGTACAATTGATGTTTATTATATTCCTGTTTGTTTTTTTTTCTACATTTTCAGTGCCCACTGGCCTTGTCACATTCACAAGACAGTGCTTGAGCAATATTCCAAAATGGGAAAGGTACACAAGTTTAAATACATATTTATCGTGCTTGGTGTTAGGGGTGTAACGGTACACAAACATGATGGTTCGGTATGTAACTCGATATTGAAGTCATGGTTCGGTACAGCAGGTAAATCTTTTTTTTTTTTTACTGTTTTATTGAACAAATTATGTCTCTCTCTTTAAATAAATTCAATTATATTTTCATAAAGATAAAAAAAGTCTATCTCAGCTAATACTTAACAGTATACAGGGAGCCCTTTCTTGCACATTACTATAATATTAAAGGTTACAATTAATGCATATATTTAGTGAAATGCTCCCCTCTAGAGTTAATTTATCTGGTGAACTAACATGCTGTAGATACTAAATGACTTGCCTGAGGTAAATGTAATGCTATGAGATATTATTTTCAAGCTGTTTTATTGATGCCTTTCCACGGTTGAAACACTGGTTGAGAGATTACACGTAAACATCTATGCATAGATTGTCTGTTGTTCTTCTGCTCTTTTTCCTGTTGTGGCGATTAGCAAACAGCGTTGCATTACCGCGCATGCCCCCTTCTGGATTGGAGTGTGTATCGCCTTTGACTGACTGTATTCGTCGTCTCACTGCATGCACTGAACCGTGACGTCCATACCATGATGAATACATGTACCGTTACACCCCTACTTGATGTACAATGTTGTTGTTGGGTTTGTTCATTACTACTTATACTTATGATAGATATATGTATACAATTTTATGTATAATTTTATTTTTCTCTGTTCTATGTGATTTGTCCCTTTGAGGGATCAATAAAGCTTATTTTATTTATCTTTATAGTTCACAAGGTAGAAGCAGAAAAATAGCATATAGTGATTAAAAAAAAAGTATTAGTTTCAATTTTTTTTTTTGAATGTGCTGCAGCTAGAGGGCTCTCTGACATTTAAAGTAGTTCACAGAGATCACTCCTTTGTGCTTGATAAATGAACTTTGGCACTATGTAGTCACTTTGGCCAATTGCTTCCTCTGGCAGTGCAAAACCGCCTCTCTGTTTTAGAGTAATCTTACTGCTGAGATGGTTGTATTTCAAATTGCTTTAGTCATGATTGTAACCTTAAACTCCTAGTTTACTATAGCATTTCTAACCTGCCTCTATGTATGGTGCAGTTGTTTAACAGTGGTTATTTTGCCTGTAGTGTTTTGATGGAATTTTATTTTTGACCTTCAGCTCAAAGACACAGCTCACCCGTCTTCATATCACCTGTAAGGGCACCATAGAGAATGAGGGCTATGGGATGCTTCAGGTGAGAATGTCATGCATGGGTTGTTTAGTTTTCACTGTGATATCTGTCAAACATGAGATTACTTTGACTGACACAGAATACCTTTTCTGTCATCCTTCCTCTCTCCTCAAGACATGCCTGCATAGTTGTTAATTATACTTTTTTTTTCATGTTAAATGTGCTCTTTCTGTTCCATCTGTAAGTGATTCAGATGGTTTATCCTGAACAAAAACACACACAAACGTGTGCACACAAAATAGTATTTCCCCAAACTATCATTGGGAAATTCTATGTAATTGGGACCTCCTTCAGTTTGGCTTACATTTTTCATTATTTCAGTTTTTTAAGACAAATATATTTTTGTTGGTATATCTTTATAGATCCAATTTTGTTGCTAGTGTTTTTGTTTTTAAGGAGCACAAATTGCACTTTCTTGTCGAATATCATATTCATATTGGGTATGAGTGCCATGCAATGAAAGCAAAAAAAAAAAAAAACCTAAAACATCTCAGTTTTGACCCAGCTGACTGAGGTTCTGCAGATCCGTCGGACTCGATCACGTCCCTCCCTTCACCTCTCGAGTTCATCGCAGAGTCTGTATGCTGGGGTCCTCTGCCCTGCTCTCCTTTTCCCATCTCTCCCCAGTTGGGGCAGGGCACACCCTGACAGCTGATGGGCACACATGAACAGCCCTGGGAGGTCCCAGGAGCCCGGGGTCCTGCCGGCCGGATTGACGGATGTTTCCGGAAGGGTGGGATGGTCTGACAGGTTGTCAGTAGTGCTGAGGAGAGGCGGGGCAGTCGGAGCTGGAGTTGAGTGACCTGATCAGCGAGATCATCTGGCAGCCTGCCAACCTCCCTCCCCTTTTCTTCTCCATCTCACTGAGGAGGCTGTGGCCCAGTGAGTCCGTCCTGACAGCCTGCAAAACACAGCCTCAAAGGGGTCCTGCACTTCCCTTGTTTACCTTTTCAAAGCTGTCCTAGGCCAATATTAGCACTGCTACCCACACTCCCAGTCTTTGAAATATAAAAATGCATAACAATAGGAGACAGCGCTGAAGAAATGTCCTTCACAACAGAATTTAGCAGTGCCGCAAAACAAGCACTCATGCATTGTCTTCCTTACTTCCTTCTCATGCTTTTTATGTTCATGGCTATTTTTTTTTATTTTTTATTTTTTTTCATACAGTATGATGTGCAGAAGTATGACAAATACAATATTATTACATGTGACAGAAGCTTTAAACTGTTTGCCTGGAAGCTGTGAACACATTTGTTTGAGTTATATGACCTAGCTAATGGCCAATGGTTAATAGATCCATTATTCAGAATAGAGGGAGTGGTGTTTGGCCTTGGCAACAACCTGAAGGGTCACAATGGACAGAAACCATGACAGTCCTACATATGTTTTACCTCAGTGGGGGGGGAAAATAAAGATTATATATATATTTTTTTCATTTAATCATGTTAATTTTATTTATTTATTTTTTGTTTTACATTGGTGAAAATGTTTTAATCAGATATTTATTATAATGTTTAATTATTTTTATTGATTTTTCTTATATTTTTTTTTTTACCTTGGTGAAAATGTTTTAATGAGACTTTTATCTAAAGATTTATTTTTTTTCTCTCCAATTATAATTACAATTTCATGGCTTCCAAAAAATCTTATATCCAGTACATTTTCACAATTCTTTCGCCACCAGCAAGACTAGCAAAAAGTTAATTTTGTATTTGTACATGCACCAAAAATTGTGCACAAATTTAAGGTCTCCTGAACTGTGCAGAAAATTCTCTCCTTTTACTTTACTCATCTTTTGTAGTTTTACGCACAGCCGGGTACAGCACTCTATTTTCCACCCCTGTGCGTTTTAGCACCCTGTCTCTTACCAAAACGTATAATCTCTGGTGACATCCTGGACAAACAGCCTGGCTTGCAGTCTCACCATTTGAATGTTCAGACAAATATCATAGATCTCTGTACCATAACACAATTTCACACCATGTTCAAGGATGAAATTGTTTTTTGTTTTTTTTACTCTCCAGGCCAGCTGAACAATTTTGCAGCGGATGAATATGTGTTTCTATTTGTGCTGCAGGTGGACTTTGCAAACAGGATGGTGGGTGGAGGGGTGACAGGTATGGGGTTGGTCCAGGAGGAGATACGCTTCCTCATCAACCCTGAGCTCATCGTATCACGCCTCTTCACGGAAGCCCTGGACCACGACGAGTGCCTCATCATCACAGGTCAGCACGCACACACATATGCACAGGAGTGGAAACAGTTCACTCCTCCCTCCCGTCTGTCCTGCACACCCTCACACATCCCTGTCTGATTGATGTCAGCCATCATTGAAGTATCTTGTTCCTCCCTTCTGGCTGTTCAAACACCTGTTTTCTAAAAAGTGTAAAAATATTTTTGAACTTGGATAAACCTGTGGCTCATTATATAATAGGTTGGCATGGGAATCATGAGGAATTTAACGATTCTACTTCATTGGCACATGGGTTTTTAACTTTTTTGTTCCAAGTACCCCCCCCCAAATTTTGTTGTTGTTTTTGCGAGGGACCTCTTTCAGAAAATATTGGCAGCTGCATTTGTACTGTGTGATTTAAAAATATTATCATGATGATATTACATTTACATTTACATATAATCATTTAGCAGATGCTATCCAAAGCAACTTACAAATGAGAACAATAGAAGCAATCAATCCAACAATAGGGCAACTATATGCAATTGCATATAGCTTGAAGTTTACAGTGTATCTTGTAAAAACATGAAAATAAACAAATTAAATTAAAATTGAGTTATATAGTACTTTTCACAAAATTAATATAATTTTTTAGAAAGCATAATAACAATGATTGCAACAAAATTTCGGCCGTCAATACCAATACAATAATGAATCCATTTAAAACACTGGTTGGAGATGACCACAAGTAATTCAATGGTGCATTGAGTGAGTCAAGTTGCGCTTCGTTCATTGAAAAGATTCTTTCACAATGATGACACCACTGTCACAGTATTTTAAATACTTTGTTTGAAGGTAGATTGTAGACATTCAAAAATTAGGTATTTATGTTTGATGCAGGCTTCGATTAAGGTGAAATCAGGTTTGTTTCCACTAATGAAGTCAGTCGTTGTAATCAGAGATCTCTAAAACTATATATAGTGAGCTGAGTAGCACATTGCATGTTTTTGCCGCAAGTAATTTGCCATTTCCCACAGAAGCTTGTGTATACATTCAGCTCCATTCTTCCCTCCCCCCTGTCTTCCCTCCTCATCCAATTTGAACGTAAATCCATTACATTGATTCACGCTGGACTCAGGGCAGCCCTGTTATTCCTCATTTCTCTCTAGCTGAATTGCCCTATTCTTCACCCTCCAACTCTTTGTGCTTGAGTCAACACGTTAAGTGACAACCCCCCCCTTTCCCTCTCACTTCATATCTCTCCCTCTTCTTCTGTGTCTCTCTCTGTCCCTACGCTATTCTTCCATCACTCTGTTCCTCCTTTATGAACTGTGCTCTTTGACTGAGTGGCAGCATTGGAGAGGAGCCCAGGTCATGTGTAAGTGTCCTGCATCCGATACATTACAAAGAGTTTGTTTTTTCACTTCCTCACTGGTTGTTTGTAACATCTGAACCCTGCTTTTCCCTTCCTTCATCTGGCCCTGTTTAAACCTGGTATTAAGATTCATTTTGGTCGATCGGAACAGAAGTAGATGAGGAAGACCCATACCTGTTTACATCTGGTATTTTAATTTAAATTTCTTTTGTCCACTTTCAACCACTTCTGTCCTGATTTCTTCGAGGGGAGGAACTATGGGTGGGTAAATGTACTGTATTATTTTTTTTTTGTTGTTGTTGTTTTTTTTTCGATCTTTCGATCTAATGGACAAAATAAGCTTGCGCAGTTTACATATGAACTCGACCGGAGACAACGGAAAAACATACGGAGAGCAGCAGCTTTTGTTTCTGCTCTGATAGCCGTAAGAGCCCGGCGAATGCTGTGAGTGCGTGTTAGAAATCAGGAATGGTGAGAGAACATTGTGCTTGGTACGTTTTTTTGTCTTCAAACCAAACTTGTGTTTCCAGCCAACAAAGTTTAAACCCCGTCTCGGTAGCTCGCTTCCCATAATGTTTACTCATTAGGTCAGTAGACAGAGAGTAGGTGGTCTTTTGTTGCTGTTCGAACGCATTTGACCACATGAGCATTTCCACTACAAAAGCAATCCAAATGCGTTTTTGATTACCTCTGCAAGTGGTCGAAAGTTGACAAGTTCAAAACTTTTTAGACCCCGTTTACGGCTGTATTTACTGTCGTCCAATTGTTATCCATTAGACCAAAACGCATCTTGATACCAGGTGTAAACAGGGCCTCTGTTGCTGCAGAACAATACGCACACATAAGGGAAATCAAAAGTACCTGTTCTGGTGCCAACTGATATGAAAAAAAAAAAGTAGTATGAGTCAATTCAGTATTAGTAGTGCTGACTCAGTTTGGTTATCTGATGGCTGTCAGTTGTGATTACTATGGATTCTTAAAGACTTTTGAGGATAAGTTTGGTAATGAATCAGTTTGAGAAGCAGTTTAAATGATTGATGAGAACTGACTCAAAAGAACAACTTATGGTATAAATCAAACAATACCTTGGCTCAATCAAAATAATTTTGTAAAGATCCTTTTGATTGCGAAGGTCATGGAAATGTCATTGAAAATTAATTTGTCAAAAAGTGCAGTGTAAATGCTGCCTAAAAGTACTGCCACTTTGCATTGTTTATTAAAGGGTTAGTTCACCCATAAATGAAAATTATCAAATGAATTACTCACCCTCGAACCATCCTAGGTGTATATGACTTTCTTCTTTCAGTTAAACACAATCAGAGTTATATTAAAAAATGTCTCTTGCTCTTCCCAGCTTTATAATGGGAGTGAATAGTAACCAAGATTTTGAAGACCAAAAAAAGCACATCCAACCATCATAAAAGTAACCACATGACTCCAGGGGGTTAATAAACGCCTTCTGAAGCAAAGCAATGCGTTTTTTAAAGAAAAATATCCATATTTATAACTTTTATAGACTATAATCACTGGCTTCCGGTAACATCCATCCGCGCGTTCACGAGAGAGTCAAGTTCCTCTGGCATATGGCGTAGGATGTAGGAGTACCGTAAGCTGAGGTGAGAGTAGACGCCTCTCACGGATCAAACAAATAGGCCTGGGCAACAAACTCAAGCTCCTCCAACATTTCTCTTTAAAAATTCTCATTTTAGACTTCTAATTCGTGACCGATGTTTTGTTTTGCTTTATGCTCTGCGCTTCTGCGTTTGCCAATACGTCATGCGTGAGATCAAACTTCACTCTTTCGCAGGAATCGACTCTTATACGGAAGTCGGTGATTCTAGTTTATAAAGTTATAAATATGGATGTATTTCTTACAAAAAAGCTTTGTTTCAGAAGGCCTTTATTAACCCCCTGGAGCCATGTAGATTACTTTTATGATGGATGGATGTGCTTCTTTTTTTTTTTTGGGCTTCAAAATCTTGGTTACTGTTCACTCCTATATTTATTATATAGATCAGTGGTGGGGAACGTTGATACTGGAGGGCCATTGTCCTGCAGAGTTTAGCTCCAACCCTGAAAAAAACGCTCACCTGCCTGTAACTTTAATAATCCTGCAGACCTTGATTTATTTCAGGTGTGTTTAATTAGGGTTGGCGCTAAACTCTGCTGGACAATGGCCCTTCAGGATCAACGTTCCCCACCCCTGATATAGATATATAAAAAATAGTAAAAATTATAGTATATATCTTTCACCTGTTCCAGAGAATCTGTTCACATAGTTGAACACTCTTCTCGTTTTTGAGTTCCAGGTGCACTGCAGTCACAGCCATGTAGAAATGTTGCGCTGTGATTGGCTGTTGCCTACTCTCTCACCTGCTGTCATGCTGTCATTTCTCATCCACCCATCCCCTCTGACGTCTTCCAAACAAATCACAGGACACAAACCATTGATCAATCAAAATCTTGTGCCTTTCAAACCTATGTGTCATTTTCTGGAACACTAGAAAAAGATTTGATAGTTATGGAGCAGAAGTGGCTATACACCATTGAGAAGTCATTTTCAGAGCTGTTCTAGTGAGTTAAAATTCTAGGAAATCAGCCTCCAAGTCGCTGTGAACTTGGGAGCTTTCCACCCTGTCACAAAATACCCTCACTTGGAATCAAGCTCAGATATTAGTCATCTCTCTCTCTTTCACTTACGTCCTCTCTCTCTTACCACTGCTGCCCTCTCCTTCCACTTAATGGTATTACCTCTGGCCACAATGAATGACTGCGGGAACGGCCTTCTCTAATGGATTCAGCCATTCCATCACGGTTATTACAACAAACGAAATATTCATCGTCATCTCTGTTTCTATTGCACTGCAACTCGCCTTTGCAGCAAATCATATCCTGCCAGTAATGCATCATGACACGGGCTCCTTAATGCACACTTTCTGCATCAGTACAGTTGGCAGAAATGCTGAAGCGTCGATACAGAGTCTGGATTTTAATCTTGTGATTGCTCTTTGTCAGAGTGCCACTGAAACTGGCCACAAACACACTAATTAGATCAAGGTGAGGGTGGAGGATTCTGGAGGTCTTCGTGATAGTAGGGATGCACAGTGTCTGGAATTTACAACATTTATTTATAGAGAACATTTAAATGCAATATAAATTGATCCAAAGTGCTGTACAGTGTACAAAGTAGGTCTACAAAATCAAAAGAATAAAAATACAATTTAAGAGTGTCCAATGAAGGAGCAGACCTCACATGATAGGGGAGATCATTCCAAAGCTTGTGCCCAGCCACAGAAAATGCCTGATCACCCTTTGATTTGTAGCGACACCGTGGCACAATTAAGAGCAAGTAGCAGGACAGTATGGCCCTAGCAGGACAGTATGGCACAAGAAGATCACTAACATACCTAGTGCACTGCCGGACAACGCCTTTTATATATAAACATAAGAATTTTAAAATTAACTCTGAATTTAACGGGAAGCCAGCGAAGAGATGCTAAAATAGGGGAGATATGGTCCCTCTTTTTAGACTTAGAACAACTTGCAATCCTGATAATGAAGATTAAGGGAGACCAGAATAAAGACTTACAATAATCTTATTGTGATGTTATAAGTGCATGGATCACAACTTCTTAATCTTTACTTAAAGATGCTTCAAATTTGCAATAGATCAAAGAGTCAAAGATCACTCCAGGGTTTTTGATTTGTTTGCGTACACTGATTGAGTGATGACCTAACTGGGCTTCCAGAGCAGGGGAGGAATTTACAGGACAACCTAGAATTAAAACCTCTGTTTTTATCCTCATTTGGCTGCAGAAAATTATTGTCATCCACCTCTTGATATCGTTTACATAATAAAACAGTTGTGTCAAGCTTTACTGGAAGGTAAAATGGAAAATCGTCCACATAACAGTGATATGAAACGTTGTATTTCTGAAAAATGTGAGCCAAGGGACGCATATAAAGGGAAAACAATAAAGGTCCCAAAATGGATCCCTGGGGCACACCACACAAGACAGGCACAGATGATGAGGAAAAATTTCCTAAATTTACAGAAAAAGTCCTATTTTCGAGGTAAGAAGCAAGCAAACCAATGTAATACAGTGCCTTGGATACCATACATTCTAGTCGTTCAAGAAGAATGTTATGGTCAATGGTATCAAATGCCGTGCTCAGGTCCACCACAACCAGCATTTCACAAGAGCCTAAATCCAGAGCAAGATTTCTTTTTTTTTCTTTTTTTTCCCAGGTTATGGTTGCTTAAGAAAGTAGTTTGATTTGAGTGTTCTGAAAAAATCAAGAAGAAAAAGTTGTTTCTGATAGAACTGGAAAACTATATATAGTTTTCTAGAATTAAATAAACTATTATATAAGTGAATATATGTATACATACTACTACTACTACTACTACTACTCCTACTACTACTACTAGTAGTAGTAGTCGTAGTAGTAGTAATTATTGTTATTGTAATAACTGCAGATTTAAAGAGGCCATATTATGCCCTTTTATAGTCTTGATTTGTTTTGGGAGTTTAAATATGTTGTTTGAACATTCATGAAAATCTATAAGTTTTCATACTTGAATGTTAAAAAAAACAACACATTATTTTTCACAAATAATTGTGAATTTCACAAAAAATTGTTGCTGCATATCTCTTCCTAGTCTGTCGGTAGCGCTCAGGGCTGCGTTTCCCAAAAGCATCATGAGCCCATGTGGATCGTGGAGACCATTGCCACCAGTGTTCTCTATGATCAGCATAGCTCACAATGCTTTTGGGAAACGCAGCCCTGTTTAGTTCCTTTCTCTGTGAAGCCCCTCTTTCCAAAAAGCACAATATTATCCAATTGGTCGGCTGGACCAGTGTGTGTGTCATCTGCTTTGAGTATGTTTCAGAAATGTCACTCCATTTGCCATAACCATGGCATTCAACAGACTACTAACGCAGCTCATCCAGGCTTCTTTTTTTTCCACCATATGCCTTGGGTGGGAATTATTTAAATATGGGATATTGTATATGTTCCTGGAAGAAAAACTGAAGAATACAATTGAGGCATTTCAGAGAGTTCAGACCTTCTTCATGCTCAAACAGCAACATTACACACTAAAGAAAGTTGAAAATGTAAAAAAGCACAATAGCTCCACTTTAAATCTCACCTATATGCTAATCACAAATTTTTATTTTGCGATTAACTGAAATTATTTCTGTCTATAATATGGTGGGGACAAGAAAATGTTATGCATACTGTTGTTGGAATTGACCCACTTCTTATGTATTTGTTTTATTTATTTGCTCTTCTTTTAGGCACAGAGCAATACAGTAAGTACTCTGGCTATGCAGAGAGCTTCAAATGGAAAGCCAATCACAAAGATGAGATACCCAGGTAACATTATGGATTACTGATGATAATAGCTTTAGGAAACACCTCTTAAATAGGTTCCTACACTTTTATAATGTAGTTAGCTATCCTAAATATAACCAAGCAACCAAGATAGTAAAAATGAGGAAAGCCCTGAATAAAATAAACATCTTTTCCCATGCTCAGAGACGGGTGGCAGCGGAGGTGCACCGAGATTGTGGCCATGGATGCACTGAAATACAGGAATTTCATGGAACAGTTTCAGCCTGAGAAAATGAACCGGGAGCTAAACAAGGTCAGCAAAGGCTTCAAGCAAATGTTGTGCCGTGTTTTACACTGATGACATGAAATGGCAAATCCTTGACCTCTGTCAAGCTCTAATGGTCTTTGATTTTCTTAACCTTGCCAATCTGTGTTGCTTAGAGAGTTTAATGAGGCTTGACATGAGTTGTCTTGTCTTTTATTCTGCAGTGATTAGCTTGTATTTGTTTCACTATGATAAAAGGATGTCTTCTTTTTTCAGGCATACTGCAGTTTCATGCGGCCTGGTGCGAACCCTCAGAACCTCTCTGCTGTTGCCACAGGGAACTGGGGATGCGGTGCATTTGGAGGCGACACTAATCTCAAAGGTACATGCAGGTCCTCGCAAAGTGAAGCTATAATTTTCAAGATGGTCTTATTGGACATTTAATTCTGAAATTTCATGCACCAATGTTCATGCACCAAAAGCTCACCATTACTGATATTCCAGCCGTTAATTATTGTCATGTTATGGGTGATAACTCATAAATGGCTGATATTAAAAATCCATATAGTTTTGTCTAAACTATTTTATGTAGGCATCACAACATTATAATGTAGAGTTTGAAATGCTGTATGTAATCATAAATAGTTGAGTATATTTATCTCTAGATTATAATTTTTTTTTTTTATTCATTTCTGGTTTTGTTGTGTTTTGGCATTCAGACAAAACAGAGAAGCTCTCTCACTTTGTTTTTTGACCCAAGACATGTTTTTTCCACTTTCCTCTTATTGATCAGCTGACACACATTTATGTTTTCTATTACAAGTGCAACTGATTTTCCAGCCTCATCCATAAATTCATGGCAAGCTTGTGACTTTGCCAGCTGCTCATTTTCTGTTGTAAGGATGAAAGCCCATTTCATGAGATGATTCCATCTTTGATAGTTCATCATTGTTGAAACCATGTGGAGCTAGTTAGTTTCTCCCATTGACCTAACACGCAGTAAATTCATCTTGATGCTGGGTTATTTTGGGCCAGTCTGTTTAGTTTAGCGCTGGTTTGACTACAGATTACCCATTGTAATTGGTTGCTCTCATTTGTACAGCGTTCATTCATCAGTGGGCTACATTCAACCTCTTTAAATATTTAAAATCTTTAGACTCAATTTGAAGCTGGGTGACTAAGATTGAGTCTATTAATAGGGGTTGTTAGACATGGATTATTTACCTTTTAAAAACAAATTGGATGTGTCAGTCATTTTCTCTACAGCTAGGAACATGGAGCAAAACTAAAGAATCCCCACTATACCATCAAAGATGTATTACACCATATTTTATTCATTTGGGTTGGGCAGCTATCAGTATTTACTGGGAACCCTCAGATAATATTAACAATATATCATAGAGCATGCAGCAGTTGATTGACCCTTCATTGTGCTAAATAGGGTTTGATATACCATATTCCCATGCATGAGTAAATGTATGCATGTCATTTCTGTTTAGGGATTTACTGCATGCAGTAAAGATAAATGAATACGAAATATGAAAGGCTTCCTAAATGGTTTTAATGGCTTTAGAAACTTTTGCTCCCTGTCGACTGAATCTGTTTGTCCTTCCAGCTCTGCTGCAGTTGATGGCAGCTTCTGAGGCTGGGAGAGATGTGGCCTACTTTACATTTGGAGATGAAAGACTCATGAGGGACGTCCATGACTTGTACATCTTTCTTAAAGACAATTGCGTCACAGTCGGTAAGAGGCCTGCTACATTTTATGATCTTTGACACACATTATATAAATGGATGTTTGTCCTGTTCTTATTGGAGGTGGACGTAATATTAGATATTTTATTATGAATGAATAAAAAATAGACAGACTGACAGATGTTCAAAAGTTTGGGGTTGGTAAGATCTCTTATGCTCACCAAGGCTACATTTACAATAAAAACAGTAACATTGTGAAATATTATTCAATATTTAAATGTCAAAGCTGAATATTGTATAAATATTAATATATAGATATATATATATATATATATATATACACACAAGAAAAAAATCATAAATACAATTGCTAATTAAATATGACAATACATTTAACAAATCCTGCAATATTGAGCCATTTGTTTTACATAATTAAATGATACCATTAGTGCTCTTCAGTATTGTGAAGTTCTGCCTCAACTGACCCCGCTGTTTCTGTCCCATTTTTCCTTTCTGACGTTTATTGAAACCTTTTTGAGAAAATGCTGTCAGCCATCTATTGTACTAAAGTGGAGACGGCAGTAAACTCGTGCGCTCTGTGATTTATGAATGGCTCTGGACTTGGCTGACGCCATGATGCTCCCCATCCCTCAAATCTTTTTTTTTCTCTCTCTCTCTCTCTCTCTCTCTCTCTCTCTCTCTCATAGGCGATCTGTACTTCCACTTAAAGCAGTACTCTAATGTGGTGTCTAAGCATGGCCAGTGGCCTAACATCAATCTCTATGGGTACATCATGGATAAGGTCAGTACAAATATGGAAGCGGAGTCCAACCCTGGCCCCAGCGACAGCAACTTGACCACTGCGCCTTCCCCCTCTCCTGCAGACTGCCATTAATGCTGGTCAACGGCTAACTGAACCTGTCTAAATGCCTCAGTGCTTTCTTCTCCTTTAGATAGACTTTTTGGGTGATTGTCTGAGACATAGGAAAGCACACTATGCCTTTCTTTTCTACCAGTAAGTATAGCTTTCAAGTCACTATGAATAAGGCGACAGGAAGTATAGCAATAGTCACTCTGACTGTAAATGCTTATTTCTGGTGAACATCATCAAGGTTTGATCTCGGGGGAGTTTTTCCTGGAATGTCACACAAACTTACCTGGGATCAAATTTACTGCATGATCTTGTGGAATTAAATGATCCATTTAAGTTGGGTGACAAAGGTGTAGTCTTGTTTTTTTTTGTTTATATCCAGAAACTAACAGTGATTCAGAATAAAGTGTTTTGAGATGATTAACAAAATATGCATGAGAAACTCTTAAATGCACAATAAGGTCCCCCGTGACACTTGATTGCAAAATGTATTGCACAAGATTTTTTGCCGTAGAGGGAAAAGTATTGCTGAAATATGACAAGGTTTGATAATGAAAGATGTGAAAAAGTAATATTAACTGTTGAACAACAACTTGTATAATCACACTAATGGAACTGCTGCAAATTCAAAGTGTGTGAAAACATATAGTCTCTGCATGACGTTTTTAGCAATTTATTACACTCAAGGTTTTTACTGTTTCATTTATTGTTTTGATTAAAGGCACCTTTAAGAAATGGGGTTGATATTTAAAGGTAGTGAATATTTTCATATGTTTTGCTCTTTATTTTATTATGATTTGATAATTAAAATTGTTGTTTCAGACACTTGTTGGCCATTTTTTTTTTCAAGGTGGAAGAAAACCTCAGCTTCAAACAGCTGAATGCACTCTTTCTTTCTAATGTAATAAGGCAGCTTAGTTTTTCCACTTCTTGTTTCTTGATGCTGGCTATATACATGTTCATGACTTCTTTGACATGTTAATCAAAACATGTTAATGCTTTTACCCAAGTTGACACATTGATCAGTGCAGAGCTAGTACACTACTTCTGCTTTATGAAGTGTTCAATTATTTATGCTCAATTACAGTTTCAATGGCAACTATACAAGTCATAACAATGAAAAAAATATCTTAGTCTTTGTTACGGTATGTTAACATTTATCTTTAATATGTCTTTTACGTTCACTTTAAAAGTCATGTTTTATTTGAAAAAAAAAATAATAATAATCTTTCTTTTGAAATGTAAACACTTCAGTCTGACTCTAATCTTACCACTCTAATATGACTCTAAGCGTACCGACTAATAGACCTAGATTGTAGCTTTGTCCAGCATGTATACACTTAAATTGTATAATGCCACTTAATTGGACCATGTTAAAGACCTCAAATTAGAGTTCCAATTTGACCTTACTGACCTCTTTTGATCACCACCTTTGTTATGACTGTTTCTAATCATCCTTTAGATGCTTTTGAACATTTTAATTAGTTCAATCTGGAGCCCAAGTATCACTTGGTGACCAAAAGATGGTCCCTTATAAATTCACTATTGTTTCAAAATGGATACAGTATCCCTTGATTTCTCAAATACTGAGGTCATTAAAGGGTCAGACTTTAATAGAAATTTAAATGTCAATGAAAAGAGTTAAGAAGCACTACGTTCCTGTCAACATTTGTTTCATAAAGAATGCAATTGCGGGCATGGATGTATCAAATCATGTTTCTTTTTTTATATTCTAAATGACGGCTGCCTTTAATAAGATCCCTGGTAAGGGAGGCTCTTGGCTTCGTCTGTTTCAAGAGCTAAAGTCAGAGAGCACCAAAATGGCATTTTCACTTATAATTGCATGACCTTACTTGTGCTTGGTTACAAGACGCTTTTTGTTTGTTTCGATTATAGCACTGATCAAGAGCAGAGAGGGACAAATGTAGATGTTTTATTATAATGACGTGTACAACAGCACCACAATATCTGACTCATATGGCACCTTGTACTATTCTGCTGTTACACAGCACTTTTTGTGGTCACAGCTTAAATAAGTGCTGCTCCATATAGTACAATTGTGCTGTCTATCGCAAACTGTTTGCATCTAATGTTAAAATCTCTATTTAAGAGTCCGAATTGTTGTATATTTTTCCACATAAAAAAAGGTCACGCATGACTCGTGAAAATCATGCATTTGGCATTTTCTTTATGCTGTATTTTAATCATGTCTGCTTTACTTCTGAAACAACCATGATAGCAGTCCAGTGATGATTGATGACAATGCTTTCTTTTTTTCTGGTTGTTGGCCACTAAGAGTGATGAAACTAGTTTTGAGGTACTGAGGGGGAGGGAAGGCAATTAGCTCAGACTGTAAAATCCGCCAACATAAAGACCATCAATCTAGATGACTGAAACCACGTTCAAGTGAATTCTGCACAATCCCTACGAAAATTAGGAAAGCGTAATTGTCCAATGTGATTAAGGATCAGAGGTTACTGAAAATATCAATGTTCTCATTACACCATGGCACAACTTAATTTGAAGTCATTTTTATAAATATTTAATTGAATTTTAAACAGTGGTTGCGAGTTAAATATATACGTGTCTGTTAATTCCTGTTTAAGCTTTATTAAAAGGAAAGTGCATTGTAAGAAGTGGAAGAGCCAAGTCTCAGCATTTCCCTGTATCATAGAAGCATCAGGTACAGGCAGAGGTCAAATTGTAAAAGAAAAAAAAACTCAAGGGGGATGGTGTGGTCATCGGCGAGGGGGGATTGGGTTGGGGCTAATGTACCTCAAACATTTTTATTTATTGGTTTAAAGAGTAGTAAAATAGGCATTATTTATTAAATTATTTATATCATTGTAGTATTGGACTAACCACCAGACTCTCTCTCACACATACACACACTATCCATCGCTTTATATAGGCTACCTAAAATGGTAACTTTGAAGTGTTTAATCATTATCAACATATATTTTTAATAAAAATAATTCTATAAATGAGTTCCAAATGACACACAAGATGTGACATGGAATGATGGCACTTGGGCGGACTGCTCCTTTTTACCACTGTAAAAAAAGGATGTTTCTTTAACTTAACTTTTTGAGTTATCTTTTTACATTGACTCAGTTAAGTTGTATTTACTTAGAATTTTAAGTGTTTTCAACTTGACAAATTTAGTTATTTGATCTTGTAAAGTTTAGTTGGAATCACTTTACGAAAGTAAAGTGAACTTACTTTTTTAAGTTTTCAATACCACAGCTCATGTTCATTTAACCTAATTTGACTTGTTTCTTAGTTAAATAAAAAAATGTTTAAATTGTTCTTATATCAACTGTAAATAATTATTTTATTTCAAATGTTTCAGCCATGTTTTGTTAAGATCTTTTTCATTCAAATTCTTTTCTATTGCAAATAATAGTTGATCTGATCTCAGCCACTGAAACATCAACTGCAGTCAATTAAATTAAATCTCTCAAGCTCTCAGCAGATTTTGATTAAAAAACAGCTTTTCCAGCTTCAGATTCAACAAAAAGCTTCAAGCTGCAGTGCATTCTGGGTGCACAAATCAAAACTCATCCATGGTTTCCAGCATGCATTGCGGCATGAATTTTAGTAATGTCATCTGTACAAAGAAAAAACTTTTCAGTTTTTAGTACATTGTTGTCGTGTAAACGTGTTCGTTTTTCTCTTGCTGCAGAAATTGTGTTAGCTGTGGCAAAAATAGCAAGGGAAAATGTGGTCAGGTGATGTTGACCACATGATGATGAAGAGGTTGTCATCATCTAGTGGTCAAATATTACACAATGTTTTGTTTTGTTTTGTTTTTTGTTTTGGGGTTTTTTGATCATTAGGATTTAATGCAGTTAATTTTCAACTTAAAAATAGTCTGTTATAGAATGTATTGCGACATGAAGCATGTCACCAATGTCTGTGGTTGGAATGATGCTTGAGAAGCCCAGCAGCGGTCAACCTGAAGCTTTCACTTGCATACCCACTGAAGCTAAGCAGGGTTGAGCCCGGTCTATATCTGGATGGGAGATCTCCTGGGAAACTGGTTAGCTGCGGGAAGAGAAGCCAGTGGGTTCTAATGCCCCAGTATAGTCGTAATAAACTGTACTGTATAAAGGGTGTAACCATGGTGTAAAATAGTCCATACAGCACATCACATACTGCCCAACGCCCCAGTACAGTCGTCATAAACTGTACTGAATAAAGGGTTAAAATAAACTCCAGATAATAAGGGGTGTAATCCTGGGGCAAAAATAATCCCTACATTACATCACATACCATGCAGGTAGTTAGGTAGTTAGTTTCTGTGATGTAAAGCTGAATTTTAATCAGCCATTGCAGTCTTCATTGTCACATGATACTTCAGAAATCATTCTAATATGCTGATTTATTATCAGTGTTGGAAACAGTTGTGCTGCTTAATATTTTTTGGAACCTGTGATACTTTTTTCAAGATTCATTGATGAATAAAAGGTTAAAAAGAACAGAATTTATTCAAAATAGAAATCTTTTTAATATAAGCCTTTACTATAACTTGAAATCAATTCAACATATCCTTACTTAATAAAAGAATTAATTTTACTTTCAAAAAAGAAAGAAAAAAATGACTGACCCCAAACAGTAGTTGAACAGTAGTGTATATTGTTACAAAATGTTTCTATTTTGGAAAGATTATATATTGATCTGATTATCTCAATATTGTGTTGTCACCATTGTTGAGATTCATACGCTGATTGCTCATATCTGTGTTTCTCATTGCAGTTTACTGTTTTCTGCTTATAGTTTTGTTTTGTTTTTTTCAATCTTCTAACTGATTTCTGCAATAAAATGTGATCTCATGTTGCAGTAAAACAGGGTTTGTAATTCAAATGTATTAATGCATAACACAATCATTACATTCAAATGACATCAGAAATTCATGCTATTTTACAATGATTATAAAATCATCATCTTATCTCAGTTCAGCTTTATTTGCTGCAAACATGTTTGACAAACACACTGTCACAGCAGCCAGAGAAGACAAACATATGATAAGAGTTAAGAGCCCAACTAATGGAAATACAATCACCATTACGGTGACGTCAAATGAAACAAACATGAGCATCAAACTTCTGTTAATTCTCTAGAACTTCTGTAGATGAATGACAGAAATAAAGTCAATCTGGTTAGTAATATGTGGAGCTGGTTAATTTCTTTGACTTAGCTGACATTGCTATGTCCTGCTTGTGGCTCAGATCTGGCGAACAGGAGCCGTCCGCCCAAGTGACATCATTCCACACCATGTGGCCCAGATCATCATACCACGCGTGGCAGATGAAGGCCGGATCTGGGCCGGCACAAAGGCTGCATTAACACTGCAAGTCTTAACCCTTTAACTGCCTGCTCGACCAAATGGTTGAGCACATTTTGAGTCACTATATTTCTTTGAGAGGAGTACCTAACTTAACTCAAGCTGATTGAGCCATCTCTACCATCTGGTTGAGGTATGTAATGCCAAAAAATACACTAAATGTCAGAGTGTCAATCAACAGCACTTGTCACAACACTTCCTCTAACATGGATGTCAGAAACAAAGAAATCACTCCTGCCATGTGAACTGTTCTTGGTGAAAATTTGCAATGTAAGCTATTTTTTTGACATATTACACTGTAAGAGCCCTAACTTTACAAAATTATGTTACTTGGTGCCATGAAAAAACTTTAGTATGTTTTTAATCATTTTTCAAAAACATGCTCAACCAAACGGTTGATTTTTCACTTAAAGGTAAATGCAGAAAAGCTGGGGTAATCTTTTCAGATCATCAATTTCTGCAGTCAGAATGGACTATTTGCTGAGAAATATAAACTTCTGATAATTATTAGCTATGAATATGACAGCTATTGTTATTTCTTCATGAATATGCTGAGATAATTCCTTAAATATGTATTTTTTTGCCATTTTTGCATATTTTTTGAAGTAAATATAATGAATTCATAGAATTAATGTGTGGAAATCATAATTATCAGAGGCAATTACTTCTTAAATGACAAATGATGGTATACTAACACTACTAAAATTGTAAGAGATTGTTATTTATGTGTTTGTTGTTGCTTTTTTTACAATTACTAGATGGATGTCAACAGTTATTTCTATGGTACAAGAACGCGCACTCTTCAGGCCCTTGTCCCAGAAAACCCCCAAGATTCTGATGCTGATCTCAGTGATGTTGATGACCCAATAGAGTATCCAAATTATCACCCTGTCTGAGAAGAGAAATGTTCATATGTCTAAAAAAAAAGAAAAATCCTGTTGCACTACCACACTTGATGGCGTTTCTTGAATCATAAAAGCCTAAAATGCCGTTATATTACTATCTTTTGCTATTTTGTTTTTAGTTTTTGAATGCAGAAAGAATGTAATGTCTTTAGTTTTGTTACTTTTAGTTATTTGTGTTATTTATTTTTGTTTATTGTTAAAAAAAACAAGAAAACATCTGAAATATTTTATGGAATATTTCAATAAATAAACAAGATTCAATACATAAAACTATTTTATTTTGATTATGTTTTAAATAAATAAGTATTATAGTTAATATTTTCTGATTTTCATAATATGTGTATGAATTTATTTATTTTACCTTTAAGTGCCATATCAACCATTTGGTAGAGGCCAATATTTAAAAAATGATGGGATGTATTGAAAAAAATACAGTGAGTGTGGTAACTAGTGACATAATGAGATAAAATGCCTTTTTCTTGGTGGGGCAGTTAAAGGGTTATTGCACAGATCCGATCTCCAGAGGTCTAACATTGGATAGTTTGGACAAAAAAGAATAGAGTTATTTCTGAATTAAATGCAACTATTGATTTATTGAGTTATTATAACGAACAATTACAGTCTTTTTTAGCTGTGTCTTGAATGGATGGTTCATGCAGTTTTAAACAGCGGAGTATGAACAGAGCCCATAGTTTTTCATTAAATAAAATAAATAAACACATGTACATGTAGCTAACATAGCCTATATGCATGTGTGCAATATCACCTCGGTAATGACATTGTCAATAATTCACTTTGACAACGATCCCTTGTGGCATCAATGCACTTTAGCTATGTTTGTCATTCAGTCTAACTGCAGAACACAAGATCCAGGGGGCGAGGTTGGATCCAAATCCAACTCCTCCCACTTTACATATCCCTAAACCTACCCATATCCACCCCCTGGATCTAAACCTACCCATCTCCACCCCCTCGATCTGGATCCAACTCCACCCACATTTCATATCCCTTAATCTACCCGTCTCCGCCTCCTGGATCTCATGTGTTCTGCAGTGAGGGGCTACTGGAGCAATTGCACAACTGTACATAAAATATTGCAATCCACACAACATAATGGGAGACATATCAGAGGTCAAAAGATGACGAATTGTTGGTGCGCATCTCACTGGCTCTGAGACCAGGACAGCAAGTCTTTGTGGTGTATCGAGAGCCACGATATCCAGGGCAATGTCGGCATACAACCACCTAGCAAGAACCACATCCAACAGGAGTAAGTGTCAACGCAAGAGGAAGCTGTCTGAAAGGGATGTCCAGGTGCCAAATGTGGGTTTCAATGGTGCCAGTAGTGCAAATCTTGGGCTATGGTCTGTGGACAATGTGAAATATGTATTGTTCTCTGATAAGTCCACCTTCGCTGTCTTTCCCACATCTGTAAAAGTTGCAGTGTGGAAAAGCCCCGAAAAGGCTTAATACCCAGACTGTTGCATGCCCAGAGTAAAGCACAGGGGTGGATCAGTGCTGGTTTGGGCCGCAATATCATGGTATTCCCTACTGTGCTTGATGGGCACATCACTGCCAAGGACTATCGAGCCATTTTGGAGGACCATGTGCACCTAATGGTTCAAACATTGTACCCTGAAGGGGGTGGAGTGTACAGTATTAGCATGATTAATGCACCATTACACACAGCAAGACTTGTGACAGAATGGTTTGATGAACCTGAAAGTGAAGTTGAACATCTCCCGTGGCCTGCACAGTCACCAGATCTAAATAGTTTTGAGCCACTTTGGGGTATTTTGGAGGAGCAAGTCAGAAAACATTTTCCTCCACCAGCATCACATAGTGACCCGGCCACTGTTCTGGATGAGGAATGGCTCAAAATCCCTCTGGCCACTGTGAAGGACTTGTATCTGTCATTCCCAAGACAAATTGATGCTGTATTGGCTGCAAAAGGAGGCCCTACACCATACTAATAAATTATTGTGGTCTAAAACCAGGTTTCAGTTTCATTGCCCAACCTGTGTCTTCAGCATGAATTTGATTT
The DNA here is from genome assembly GCA_003731715.1 of Anabarilius grahami. Taxonomy (NCBI): domain Eukaryota; kingdom Metazoa; phylum Chordata; class Actinopteri; order Cypriniformes; family Xenocyprididae; genus Anabarilius; species Anabarilius grahami. Next base: position 12,731,061 of record RJVU01026577.1, read on the forward strand.
GAGCTGAGTGAATGAGTCACCCAGCCCTATAGCCTAATTGTGAGAGTTTTTAATTGTTCTACTATAAAAATACATAGTATAAAATATAATTGTGTATATATAATTTCAAACATTATTCATCTAATGTGTCTGAAAATATCCCATATGTTTATAGGAATATAATCTGCCATACAAATTCAGCAATTTCAAAGGCATTCTCAATTAAATTTTGATTTGTGCCTAACTCTGACATGCAGGTATATATCTGATCCCTACCAGAGTCTTTTGCGCAGCACAGCACAGGTGCTTTATCATGCATTATTTACTGTGTCCATTAATGCAATTGTAGTGAAATGGATATTTGCCCATAGGTGTGAAGTAGCCTAGTTCATGGCAACGTAAAATGCATGATAGCAAAACTGTACAAAGATAAAACCTAAAATAAATTATACATAAAGGTACTCTAAACCAGCTGTTATTTTAGATGCTGCAGTTTAGAGCTCAAAGTGACCAACTGCAGCGCCGCATTCAGCACGTGCATGCGGATTATGGGACGGATTTGACGTTGGAGAGATTATAGGACAGAAAAGAAACTCCATCCTGAATCACGCCAGACAGACTGCTTCTGAACTCCACCGGACCATCTTCATCTGCACGCAGCTCAAGGTGAAATTTATTTGGTATGACGTAGAGATGAAGCTACGTGGACGCCGTCGCGTGTGTCGAGCGAATGGAAACATGTAACCTAGATGGGTAACAGCTGTAACCAATCGCCCAATCGATGCGTCTTTACGACTGTTTGCTCATATATTTGCATCGCTTAAATGTATTGGAAGTGATTTTGGCAGCGGGATTTTACGTCGTTCAAATCAATTTGTCATTGAATAGGTGGAGATGAAGGACGAGCTCTATTTAAAAGCCCTTTCCATAAATAGAGCGTTTTAACTGCGCAATATGGTTATGACAAGAACACTTGCTGCATCAACGATAATATTTTTAAATGTGCCCTTTTCAATAAATGAAGTTTTACTTGTAAAGTAGCTAATACATTGGACTTTTGGAAAATAGCCTATCATAAAAATACACTCACATGTCACATCACATGAGATTTTTATTGTAGTCTACATTAAGCCAGTCACCCCACAACAACCACATACAACTGGCAGAACCAGAAAGATCACATTGTTTGACCATCTTTAATTGAGGGACCATGCTTATCGACTGGCTTAACCATCCAGAACACGCTGGTGAACATCATAACAGAGCGGTTAGACCAGCACCAACTAGATTGTTGGTATAAGTTGGTGTTTTCAGGGTTAAATCACTCAAACATTCATTTTCTAATTTTAAAAATGTTTAAAACATTCTCAGGAACTTCCAAGAACAGATAATCGTTGATTAATTCTGCCATAATATATCTAATACACTTTGCTGTTTCCTATTTATGAAGGTTTGCAGACATGAGTCAGCTAAGGTCCCTGGCTGGTGCTCTAAGAAACAGTAGCCAATGGATGAGGGGGCACGTGGGGACAGGAAGGCGAGTTTTTGACCCACGTCGTAACTGTTCCAGCGGGGCTCCTGAGCCTTCATTGGCGGCCTGCAGCTCTAGCTATGTCGTGGAGATGTACTACGCTTGGCTGGAGGATCACAAAAATGTTCATGAGGTGCAGTGAACATCTACTAAAGACACTCGAACTCTGTCCCAGTTCAGAAACCCAGTGTGCTTTCTATTAATATAAGAGCACAGAGCACTGCATTCTATCATTCATTTTATATACTGAGTTACATTCCCACTCTGTACATTTTATACTTTCACATTTACTTTAGTGTTATTATCACTGAGTTTTTAATATTTTGTAAATATTTAGTTGTTTTTGTCATATTTTGCAATATTTTGTCTATAATAACATTTTATTTTAATTTTAGTTCAAAGTAATTTTTTTTTGTGTGTTTTGTCTTTATTAGTTATTTTTCTGCATTCAAGGTATACATTTGATTAGTTCATGCATTTTCTGAGAATCAAACCCATAGCTTGTTTCACAGACAAGGATTAAGCCTAGTCACAGACTAAAAAGCATGTTTGAGCCGTTTTAACTGAAAGCAACTTGCACTGACATCTCTTAAAATATGTCAGTGCCATTGTTTTGTCTCAAGATGCACACCAGTAATGCTTTCTTTTTTTTTCTAAGGCATGTTTATTAAAGATACTTAAATGTCCCATTTTAACTAAGGCCTACTTCTGGCTTATGGTCTAAGTTCTGTCTGTGAAACCAGACCTATATGTGGTATTTTGCAGAATGTTTAAGCTGCTTTGTACAATAAAAGTGAATGGGGACTGGAGAAAATAAACAGCTTGGACATTTTGCTAAATATCTCCTTCTGAGTTCCACAGTCATATGGAATTGAAATGACAATATAGAGAGAATGAATTATTTTTAACATAAGAAAACCCTTAAGCTTTTTGTTTTCAACTAATAAATAAGAATATTTGACCTTTTGAAATATGTTGTTATATTTGCAACAGTCTTGGGATGCATACTTCCGTAACGCCCAAGCCAGCAGTTCAGAGGAGTCTGGAGAGAAGCGTCTGTCTACACTGCTCCAGGGAAGAGGCCAGTCTCAGACACCTGCCATGTCAGAGAAGGTGGTGGAGGATCATTTGGCAGTCCACACACTTATCAGAGCCTATCAGGTAAGTAAGTAGCTCTGGTTTAAGGCCAGCTCACATCAAGAAAGAGAAATATAATGATAATTATAAATGTAATGTTAAAAATCGCAAACTATGACAATAGCAAAAATAACAAAATCTGCAACATAGCTATAACAATAACGACAACGATATCATTGGAATCGCTTTCCGAAAAAAAATTTCCAATCACAATCCACCCGACTTTAAAGAGCTTGAGCGTTTAAAGCACCAGATGTCATAACTTCAGCGTGCACCAATATCATCCATTTGTGTGGATGTTAATATAGTTATCATTATCTTCATAATTACCATTCTTGGTGTGAACGGGCCTTTAAAGGCTGGTTCACACTGTGCGATTTATAATAGTCCTTTACGATGGTTGCTTGTCAGACTGTACGGACATGATCCTCATGTCACACTGTGGGATCTCAGTTGTCATTAATGTCAGACTGCACGACATTTAGGATGCGTTAAAAATGGACGCGCGCATGAAAACTTGTCCGGAGTTATACATCATCAAAACATACACATTCGATGATAGTGAGCTGCGTTACACACGGGACTGAAATGGTGGCTAACAACGACATCTCTATCATTAATTTTGATCACAGCTTGTCTTGAAAAACGAACACAATTTGACGTTCGTCGTAGAAGTCACACTGGAGGATTGTGCGTCGGAGGTAAAATTTGATCGCGACGCTCATTAACCGGCTGTCGGTGAACATGTCAAACTAGCGATCAAAGACTACAGATTTTAGGCTAATCCTAAAAGATTCCTATAATCCTAAACAGAAATCTGTAGTCTTTGATCGCTAGTTTGACAAAGCCGGGAACACACTTAACGACTAGCTGAAACATTCTAAGACTGAGCTCAACACACAAAGACTGTTTCCTTCGACTGAAGCAGATTTAAATACTTACACGGAATTCAAACACCAACTGTAAACACCGACTGAACGCAACTGGCTCTGACTCGGCGCGTTTGGGCATGATCAGTCGTAGGTATCAAATTACATTCATAATCGGTCTTACAATCGATAAAGCCGGGTTCACACTGTGCGATCTTGGCCACGATTTGGTTGTCTGAGACAGATTTTGCAAATCCTAAAAGATTCCTATAATCCTAGCCTAAAATCTGTAGTCTTTGATCGCTAGTTTGACATGTTCACCGACAGCCGGTTAATGGCCGCTGCGATCAAATTTTACCTCCGACGAAATTCTGGCAGTGTCAGAAGATTTGGCATACAGTCCTGCAGTGTGACTTCTCCTACGACGAACGTCAAATTGTCTTCGTTTTTTTCAAGACAAGCCGTGATCAAAATTAACGCTAGAGATGTCTTTGTTAGCGACCATTTCAGTCCCGTGTGTAATGCAGCTCACAGTCACCGAACGTGTGGGTTGATGTAAAACTCCGGACAAGTTTTCATGCGCGTGTCCGTTTTTAACGCGTCTTGACTGTCCTACAGTCTGACATAAATGACAGCTGAGATCCCACAGTGTGATATAAGGATCATGAACAATTGGTCTGACAAGCAACAATTGTAAAGGACTATTATGAATCGCACAGTGTGCACCCAGCTTTAGACAGGATCAGAATTTTAGGGGATATCAGTTGAGAGAATCCAATACACAAATAATTATTTTTATAAATGAATCCAATAATATTTACTGGCACTGGACTGCAACAAATCAAAGACGTGCCAGTACATCCGTACATTTTAGAGTGTGTAGTTATGCAAATCATGTGAATAATTCAAACCTAATTAGACTAGCTTTTTTTCCCTTTTGAAAATGAAAATATCAAAGAGATTGCTTGAATCAAAACAGGTGGTAACATTTTCCCTGCTTCCTCTAATTAATTAGATGAAGTATCATAGGGATTTATTAAATTCTGTCTTTTGGCAAAGCCAGCATTTTCTTTCCATCTCCTGTTGCTAGCCTGTTGGGATTGTATGTTTAACTTATTGTGAATCCTTATGAGATTTGTTAGTCATGTGACACGCTGGTTCATATTTGTGTGGGTCACATATCCCCTAGTTACTTCCTGGCTCAGTCTTGCTTCTGGTTCTTTCATGCTTTTTCTTTTGGTATGGAGAGAGCAAATCACATTCAATCATTGTGTTTTACTTTTTAGGTACGTGGTCACCATGTGGCCAGGCTGGACCCTCTTGGCATCCTTACTGCCGACCTGGATTCCTTTGTTCCCTCAGATTTGATCACGTCAATTGACAAGCTTGGTAAGATTATATACATTTAGCATATTTCCCACTAATATTTAACTTTATAATTCTTGTAAACACTCACTTCCTTTCACTGTCCTACTTAAAGAAGGATCTTTGTTCTGAAGACATTTGATAAATGCTGACTTAGTTCCTTGCTTGGGGCTCATCCTTATGAGTGTTTTTTTGTTATTATTCTCTGTATCCCCCTCACCATCATTCAATACTGCAGCTGCTGAGTAATACACTTCTCTTTGAATAGAAACTCCTAATTACTGTTAAATACATTGTATTTTAGAGACTTTATGACATGACTGTCATTTTTTTGTCCAGTCATTAAAAATGCAATTTATACTGTATATATAGTGACTTGAATAGATATTGTCATTGACATTTTATGTCTGTATAAAATGTAATTTATTTGTATTTATATTTAGGCCTATTTTATTTTTGATGGGCATAAAGACCTGTGCTGATACCAAAATGAAGAAAAAGCTTTAAGAAAAATAATAATAAAAAAAAAAAGTTGAAAAAAAAAATCAAGAATTTTGGAATAATCATTCATTATTATTTTTTTGAATTTTTTACAAGCACATTTTTACCAATTCCAAACCACATACCCAGACTGTTGTATGCATAATGTGCATAATTATTAAGCAGGTTTTCTTTTACATGTAAAATGGGCCAAAAAAGAGATTTAACTCGCACTGAGTCCGAAATTATTGAATGCCCATGAGAAGGATGAAATACTATAGAAACTGCAAAATTAAGGTGTGACCACTGGACAAGAAACCCTCATTGCAGAGTCACAAAAAACAGGATGAGAAGAAAAGATGCGTGTTAACTGCAAAAGAAGTTTCTGGTGGTTTCACACTTAATTCTTCACCTTAATACTCATTCTCTAGTGCCACCATTTTCCAGAACTGCAAACTACCTGGAGTCTCCAGAAGTACAAGGTGTGGGGTTCTCAGAGACTTTGCTAAAGGCAAGGAATCCTGAAACATGACCCCCACTTAATAAGAATCACAAGTGTTGTAAAATACATGAAGACGGATTTTTGAAAGTTTTATGGACAGATAGATTGAGAGTGACTCTTGAGCCACCAGCACCAGTTCAAGTCAAACAACAGTGGCGAGGAAGTCATGGTGTGAGCTGCTACTAACAATGACCAAGACAGACCTTTCAGGATAGGAGACAGACTTAAAATGAACTCCCAAAATGTACTGCCAGATTCTGGAAGATTCTTCTAACAGTGGTACAAAAGTAATTGGTGCTGGCCCCTCAAGAGTCATATAAAGCCTATTTAAAGCCAGTCTTCATGTATTTCACAACACTTGAGCTTGAGATTCTTATAAAGTGGGGGTCATGTTTCAGGATTCTTTACCTTAGCAAAGTCTCTGAAAACCTGACACCTTGTACTTCTGAAGACTCCAAGTAGGTTGCAGATCTGGAAAATGGTGGTGCTGCGGACAAAAGGGTTGCTGGTTTTGCACCTAATTCCTCACCCTAATTTTTAAAGTCTTTTGCAGTTAATATCTTATCTTCTCAAACTTAATCTTAATGCTTAATAATTATGCACATCTGAATATAAGTTTTTCACTTCCAGCCCTCATTAACAATTATATATCACTTATAAATGATTACATACAAAATATAGAGGTAGACCCTCATTACTGCATTTCAAGATAAATAAATCAATTAAAATATCATACCTTTAGCTTTTTGTGACAAGGTAAGGTTAGCTCAGGTTGTAAAATGTCAACTCCTCAAAAACATGATACTGTGTTTGATATTGAATGACATGATATTGATAATTCATGATATTTGTTATAAAATATTTTAAATGACATTTTTAAATGATTAAGTTATTAAATTACAGTTCTCTTGAAAGTCTTTTCTTTTTTTAAATCATATAAAACCAACATAAATATACAAAGAGTTTATTTCTAAGAACTTGAACGTGTTTTAAACTAGATTTAAAAAAAATATATATATATTTTCTTTATCATGGACACTCTTACAGTATATGTCATTGACCCACAGACAGGTCTGAATCTTTACTGTTTATTTTGCCTAACGTCAGCGCTACAGTTCTTGCTTGCTTTACAAGCCAGCTCAAGCTACCGGAGCCGTGTAATGTAATTGGTGGCTGACCTTGCCAACCCCAGCCACTGTGTTTATACGTCACTGTAGCAACAAAGCTGCACCCATCCGCTGCATACATCTCCTTTTTAATTATGAAAGGAAAATTAGATTGTTGGAGCTGACTGAAAAAACTCTTTCATTGCAAAGTGAGGACTTCCAGTTATTAGACCATTCATCAAATGACAAATTGTGAGCCCCATATAATTAAAATGCAAAATATTAACCATTAAATATGCGGAATGTATAGAATATGTGCATTCTCAGCCAATAAAACCCAATGCCGTGCTGTTTCTGAGATGTTCCTGCATGTGTATAATCTTTTAGATCAGTCTTTTCATTTTAGCTGAGGGCTTCCGAAGACCATTGGAAGTCGCTTCCCCAACCTCATAATCAGAGCTGATAGCACTTCATGTTATATAAGGATCAAGATTATTGTAATGAAGTTTAGTAACACTGCCAGTACCAGTGCTTGCGTTTTGGTTATTTGGTGACTCATTGTGCTCGATTAATGGAAAGGGGGAGAGAGAGCGTGGATGTGTCTGCTTTTAGGCGCTGTAGTCGTGTGAGTGGTCAGCAAACAATTCCTCATTTGGCCATTACAGGTTCCCCAGTCTCAGACAGCGACAGGGGCTGGAAGGGAGAGCTATGCCCCAGACTCAATCGCAAGCACAGGTTAATGTTATCTGAGATAAAGGCCCATAAATCTTCCCCTTTGCTCCTGTCGGGTCCTATTGCCTTTAGTGTCGCCAGAGTAGAAGGATGTAGCACATGTTCTCACAACAGATCGAAAAAGAGAGAGTAATAGCCAGTGAGAAGACCTCTCAAAACATGCCTCTTTTACCTCACTACTCTTTCATTGTGTCGGTCAGGTCAGGTTTTGTCATAGCTTTTCCTATAGCCTATGTGCAGCTAATGAGGGCGTGTATTGGACCAGAAGCCTCTTAATTTCGGTATGATGCATCTTTCCTCTTTATCTGTACTGTGGCTTTAATTACATTTGCACCTGTCTCCTCTTGTGTGTGTTCCTCTCTTGAGGAGACACAGTCTTACTGATAGACCCCAGTGTTATCTACAGGATGCATTTGCAAACTACTATGATTGCCTGCATTGCATGGTTTTCTTTCACCGTTTACGGGTGTAACTAACCATGAAATTGGTAATGATGTTAGTTAGGTTTGACATATCAGGGCTCCAGGGCTGTGATTAAAATGGTTGAAAATGTGTCAAAAATAAAGATGTGCTACAATAATTTAAAATCTATAAAGCTTTTTGTCGGTCTTTATATGGTTGATCATGAAGGAGCTGTTTTTCTCTGCTTATTCAGTGTTAACATGAATATATCCACACAAAACAAATGATCACCAATGATGACTCTTTTGAGACGTTTTTTTTTAACGAGTCATGAATGAAAAGATTCACGAAACAGTCGTGTTGTGAGCAAACTATTTAAATCAGGTTCACTCATTAGTTCACAACTGACTGCTGCACTGAACTGCGAGTCATTCTTCAGTTATGTCAGATTCGAAACAAACCATTACTGTGATGTATACTTTAAGTTTTTTGTGTTTGTGTGTAAATGAATAATGGTATTCTAAAATAAATGTTTTAAGATTCAATTGACTGTAAAGGAAACTGTGTTTGAGTAACTTCTTGGAACTATTATCGACACATCTTTACTTCACTGTAAATCATAGTATTTGTTTTAAAAAGGAACATTGTGTGGGTCTTATTACATTTCATTACAGTATATTTTTGTTGCCGTTTTTGCTTTAATATGCTTTTCCTCTTTAATCTTTAGGGTCGTACGGCTTGGAAGAATCTGATCTCGATAAATCATTTCAGTTGCCACTAACCACATTTATTGGGGGAAATGAAAGCACACTCCCACTGAGAGAAATCATACACAGACTTGAGGTGGGTAGATGCTGGATTACTGTGATATCACCCAGTATTTGAGAAGAAACACTCCTTCCTCATTTCTCATTAGCTGGTTTTGTGACTGGATTGATTCAGATATGACATTCACTAGCTATTCTGAAAGGATGTAATTTGGGTAAATATGACAAGCTCATCATTTATATTATGATGATGTTTAATTATACTTCAAAAATGAATGCGTTAATAAATGAAAGGGTAAACTGAATTTGCTTGGAATTTTCCAGACATCATACTGTGGACATACTGGAGTGGAATTCATGTTTATCAACAATATGGAGCAGTGCCAGTGGATCCGACAGAAGTTTGAAACTCCAGGAATCATGACATTTTCTGACAGAGAGAAGAGGACCTTGCTGGCCAGGCTGGTTCGCTCAACACGGTGCATATCCTTAAAATAATGTACTGGGTGTTGTTTTCTTTGTTCTTTATTAGAGACTTATTTTTCCTTGCATAAACCACATTTTGGGAAATCATGGTTGTCTGTGA
>RJVU01026577.1:12740573-12770828 GCA_003731715.1 Anabarilius grahami
TTGCATTTTATTTCTTTTTAATTTAGCAAAATAAAGCTGACAATGAAAATGTTCTATGGTAACGATTCAATGTTCTAGGTTTGAAGACTTTCTTGCTCGCAAATGGTCTTCAGAGAAACGCTTTGGTTTGGAAGGCTGTGAGGTCCTCATCCCTGCCCTGAAGATGATTATTGACAAGTCCAGCGAAGCTGGTATAGAGAGTGTAATTATGGGAATGCCTCACAGGTATCTTGAAAACCTGCTCCATTCAATCTCACACTGCTTTTATGAATCCACCCCAGCAATAACAACACAACCTCTCATTCACACAGGGGCCGACTGAACGTCCTGGCCAATGTAGTTCGCAAAGATTTGGATCAGATATTCTGTCAGTTTGATCCCAAACTTGAGGCTGCGGATGAGGTAATATGATTTCATCAGATGAAAGATGCTTTTGTCATATTGGATCTTGTCTATTGTGCTTCTGATATACATTTCACACTCCAGGGTTCAGGAGACGTGAAATATCACTTGGGGATGTACCATGAACGGATCAACAGGGAAACGGATAAGAATATCACATTGTCTCTGATGGCCAACCCCTCTCACCTAGAGGCGGTAGATCCTGTCGTTCAGGGCAAGACTAAGGCAGATCAGTTCTACAGAGGAGACACCGAAGGAAGGAGGGTTGTACTTTTATCTTCAAATTATCTTTAAAGATGGACCAATGCAAGACATAACCACATATTCCGCTTTCTCCTGCTGTATAATGGCTCATCATTTGGCAAGTTGGATGAATACAAACCAATAACAGCATTTTAAAGCCCTCAATCCCTTTCTTTGCAGGTGATGTCCATTCTCATACATGGTGACGCTGCATTTGCGGGTCAGGGAGTCGTATATGAAACCTTCCATCTCAGTGAACTGCCTTCATATACTACTTATGGCACCATCCATGTTGTGGTCAATAATCAGGTTAACATCAGATTTTCCTATTACAATTGACTTGAGGAGTAGCCTCCTGCATAACCTTAACCCCTGACCTTTCAGTATGTTGTAGATTTATGAGTGTTATCTGATGTTGCCAGATTGGATTTACCACAGATCCCCGAATGGCACGGTCCTCTCCCTACCCAACGGACGTGGCTCGTGTGGTCAACGCACCCATCTTCCATGTCAACGCTGATGACCCAGAGGCTGTGATGTATGTGTGCAAGGTTGCTGCTGAATGGAGAAGCACTTTCAACAAGGATGTGGTGATTGACCTGGTAAATACTGTGAAGACACGTCATACATATCATTAAAATATCATTGAACGTTAAGATAAATCACTTGTTAGGACTGCTATTATGCTTGAATACACAAGATCCATTTTCCTTGTTTCAGAATCACAATCTTTTCTATTACACTTAGGGGTTTCAAACAGGGGACCGTGAAGGTACTGCAAGGGGGCCATGGACAGATATTTAAAAATATATATAATTAAAAATCACATCAGATTATGTCAATGTTTAAAAAGAAATCAGAATTTTTGGCAGAGGAAAAAGATTTTAACATTGCCTCTGTTTTTGTGGTCACACTTTCATTAGATAATATTGCCAGTTACTTTGTTTTGTAACTAATTTTGTTGGCAGAACAAAAATAGACAAAGCTAAAGCATGATCAACGGTTGCACATCCCGAGCAATGCAGTAGTGGTGTTTCTTTTGTGAATGAATCAGTGTTTTTGAACAAATCGGTTGAGTGAACAAAACAATGACTCGCTCTTAATGAAACATTACTGAATGAATCAGAGTTTTTGAACAAATCGGTTGAGTTAATGATTCTGTGACAATCTCTTATTGTAACAATGTAACCTGCAGAAAATCTTACTGAAATGTCCTCACTACTACAGACCAGTTCACACTACAAATAAACTATAATGATAACTTTAATGTTAACTTTAAATTTAAAATAGGAAGGATTTTTATTGGCTTTCAGTGTCTTTATCATTTGTCAGCTGGGAAAAAATTGCTCTGAAAGTGATTCCAATTTCCAATGATATCGTTGTGGTGTGAACTTAAAACTTTATGGTTAAAGTAATATTTATTTGTGTTAATAGCCCTTAATACTCAGAATGGCAGCCTGTCTGAAAAGTGCTAACACTGAGAAACCACAATTTTTGTGCCGTTGAATGGCACTTCGGAAAGGGAAAGCTACTTGAAGAATCGCCTTCAGGAATAGCCTGCTATGAGGCCATTAGCTAAGAATATATGAGATCCCGAGTGGCATAGCCTCACGACTTATTTTGAACACTGAGGAAATTTATTTGAATACTTACCTGGGAATTAAACCAATTGAAACTATATCTGAAATATATTAAATAACCTTTTTATTCCTAACTGATAAAGATGTAGAAAAGAATGGAAAGATTTGAAAATGGGATAGACATCAGATCTTAAGTAGACACTGGTAATAGTGTGTTTTTTATACAACAGTAGTAGTTGTTTGGATTAATGATACTGAACTTGTATCTTTTCACATGTAAATGGACATTGGTGATGTGTTTTATAGGTGTGTTACCGGCGGTTTGGACATAATGAGATGGATGAGCCCATGTTCACTCAACCCCTCATGTACAAACAGATCCGCAAACAAGAACATGTGCTGAAGAAGTATGCCGACAAGCTCATCTCTGAGGGAGTTGTAACACTGCAAGAGTTTGAGGTTTGTGTCTCCCTCTATGGAAATCTCATTATTGTGTCATTATGTAATGTGAAAATATCCACCTGCTGTTGTTCCTCCCACAGGTCACCTAATTGACCTCTTTAACTCATCTAAAGCATCTTTTCCACAGCTGTTGTTTTCCTGGCCTATTATGGAGTGATGGGTTTCCTGTGCCGTTTGTATATTATTTCCTGACAACTGATGGAGGCTGTGTTCAGATGCACAGCCAATGTCTTTTCGCTCTGGCTATGACACGTTTCATACTTCACCCGATGACCCAGGCTCTCATTCCCTGGGCTCAAAGCTAGGCACCCCTCCCCTCCCAACCACCCTCAGATTTGTGTCGCCGTAGAAACCACAATCGTCGGACCAAACCATCCCTCCAGTGCGGATAGCTGACACCTTGTCTCGCCCGGCGACAGCTCGTTTTATTTACAACTGCATCCCTGTCACTCTTCACTCGCTGACATAGCTCTGGGGATTTCACTTAGAGAATAAATTGTGACTGGAATCTTGCTGTTTTCTCTACGCCGTAGCACATAGGTGCCATGAATCATTAATTAATAATTTGTCACAAATGTGTCATGTGTCTGGGTTTTTGATGAATATAGTGGATGGCGGGCTAGCGCTGTGCTGTGAATTGTTTTCAGGAGGAGGTTGCTAAATATGACAAGATCTGTGAGGAGGCGTATACCAGCTCTAAAGATGAGAAGATTCTACACATCCGCCACTGGCTTGACTCTCCGTGGCCAGGTACATTTTGAGGACTTTATATATGCTAGGTGTTTCAGTGAAAATATAAGATTGATTTAGACCAGTGTTTCTCAACCATTTTGACTCCAAGGCCCTCCAGTTTGCACAACAATATTTAAAAGTCCTTAGTCCTAGTTTAAATATTGTTTTAATCTATGGGCACTCCTAGTTTTTGTAAATTCAATTAGTAACTAAAAAAGGTAAAATTAAATCTAAAATAATTACATTTCAAAAGATTCAGAAGCTGACTGGTCTTCGGAGTTACCACTCTTTTTAACCAATGAATTTTCCAGTCATTTGTGATGTATTGGATAAGCATTAAAGGGTTAGTTCACCCAAAAATGAATATGATGTCATTCATTAGTCACCCTCATGTCGTTCTAGACCCGTAAGACCTTCATTCATTTTTCGGAACACAAATTAAGATATTTTTGATAAAAAACGATTTATTTAAAACGTGAGTACAGTGGTTCTACCTTAATATTATAAAGCGACGAGAACACTTTTTGTGCACCAAAAAAACAACATTTTCAACAATATTTAGTGATGGCCGATTTCAAAACACTGCTTCATGAAGCTTCGAAGCTTTTGTTTCAAATCAGTGGTTCGGATTGCGTAAACGAAGCCTCGTTTACTGAAATCACGTGACTTTGGTGCTCCAAATCAATGATTCGAAACAAAAGATTCGTAAAGCTTCAAAGCTTCATGAAGCAGTGTTTTGAAATCGCCATCACTAGATATTGTTGAAAAGTCGTTATTTCGCTTTTTTGGTGCACAAAAAGTATTCTCGTCATTTTATAATATTAAGGTAGAACCACTATAGTCACATGAACTGTTTTAAATATGTCTTTAGTATCTTTCTGGATCTTGAGAGGTTCAGTGACATTGCTGGCAATAGAGGCCTCACTAAGCCATCGGATTTCATCAAAAATATCTTAATTTGTGTTCCGAAGATGAACGAAGGTCTTACGGGTGTGGAACGACATGAGGGTGAGTAATTAATGACATAATTTTCATTTTTGGGTGAACTAACCCTTTAAGTATAAGGATTTTTTTAAATTGAGAATTTCTACTCAACAAAATATTTTAGAGCTTGGCATAACTAATAAAATGTTTGTTCTTTATATAAATTACCATGGCATTTTAAGATAACTTGTGACTTTTCCAGATCTAGAAATCACATCATATTATCCAGGTTTTCCAAGACTGTGGAAATCCTGTAAAACAAATTGTTCTTGAGGGGGTGAATTAAAATGAGAAATATATTAGTTTTTAGTTGTTTTAGCTGATTTTAAGGCTTGTTTTGTCTTATTTTAAATTATTTTAAGTCATCTTTAGGCCCCCTCGAAAATTGTCTCCTAGTGAGCCCCAGTCCCCTGATTGAGAGCCATGGATTCAGACCCTATTGGTGGTTATATGTGCTCTGTTTTGTTTAAGACTTCTTCAAACCAGATGGAGAGCCAAAGAGCATGAGCTGCCCTCCCACTGGACTAAGCGAAGAGATGCTCGGGCACATTGGTGCTGTAGCCAGTTCAGTCCCTCTAAAAGACTTTGCCATTCATAGTGGTGAGTTTCAGGTATTTTGATTGGTAAGCATTTAATTCAGTCTTTTTGTGGCAGTGTTGAATGCCTCAAAGAAAATCACTGAAAATCTTTTGCTTGACAGTTTGTAATCACTATTGACTTTTGTATTCCACAGAATACAAGAAAGTAAGTAATACAGGTTTCAAAAAGACATGGGAGTTGACAAAATTATCACTTTTGCTTGAACTATCACTTTAATTATTGCTGTGGAGTCCCAGAGGCTGTTTACTAGCAGTCAGTTCAACTAGATTATATCCAACTGTATATAAGCTTTAACCACTAGGGACAAAACACTGGAAACTGACATCAAAGCATTATAGGATCATGGTGGTAATGGTGTGGAACATCAGCAAAGTTCTGACAGATGATCCTTACACTTCTGATATAGGAATGTCTCATTGCTCCTCACGGGTCATAATTTTCTTTCCCTGAGCAGAGGACGCATGGGAGCTGTAGTGGATTGATGGAGTTGCACTATGGGACCATTGCACTTAAAGAGCCAACTCCAATCTGGCAGCCTTAAATTCTGCTAAATCACCCTAACTACAATAGCCCTCCAGCTAAACTCTGCTTATTGCCTGCCTCTAAGCACAACTACCTCAGAGCATCAAACCATCTCACCGGCAAGCGTATTTCTGACACAGAATGATGCTTTATTCCAATGGGACATTGTGTATGAAAAAACAGGCTACTCTGATGGGTTTGCTATTTTATGAACTGTTTTACTGTTGAACATGAAAAAAAGTTCTAGTTTTTCTGTGTGTGAATAAAAATGCAGCAGACTTAATAATGTTGGTTTGACAAAGCTAAAACTTTTCTTCAGAGACCTTTTTTTTTTTTAATGTAACCTGTAAATGTAATCCTAACACTTTTTAGAGCTACATTCACCAAACTCGACAGATGTTCAGTCTGTTCTAAACGTTTCTCTTGGACAAAGAAAAATCCTATTGACTTCCGATTAAAACTTTTACTGTCTAGCTCTATCTATCAAACAGGGCCAACATTAAAGTCTGTCTATACAAACTTTCCTTTTCTAGGAAATTGTGTTTACAACAAGTCACACAACAAAAGGTACAAGTTTATGACTTTCTATACATTCTATATCTGTGTTAATTCAGGCTTGTCACGTATCCTTCGAGGCCGAGCGGATATGGTTGCAAAACGCACGGTGGACTGGGCCCTGGCAGAGTACATGGCCTTTGGCTCTTTGCTGAAGGATGGTATTCACGTGAGACTCAGTGGACAAGATGTGGAAAGAGGAACATTTAGGTAAGACATTCAATCCATTTCCATTGGAAATTATTGTGGCCGCTCCATTTTGTTCTCTTTTATGATTTATGGAGGACACAAAAATTGGAAGTTCAGCTCATGCAGTTGTGGGGGACCATAAGTTGTTGTCATACATTTTCTAATCAGGCCGCTTTTTCAAAGCCGCTTTGTAGTCTTTAACTGACTAGATTTCTGTCACTAAAAATAGCCAAGTATATATTTTCTGCCTTATGGCTCCATTAAAACTAAAATGTCAACACATTGACAAATGACGTCAGATTGTCGCACACAGATAGAGTCCTCTGGGAGTGGCAGAGAGACACCCACATGGTGCCGTCACGGTACTGCTTCTGAAGGAAACCCGTTTTATGTCACCCCACAGCAGTACAAACACATACTCCCACGTCTGTTCGTTGTGCAAGAAATTTTGCAGCCAGGTTTGTTTGAAATAGTCCACACATCAATGAAACTCCAAGACCTCATCGCAACTGAATTTATCACACCACAAATGGCATTATTTACTGGTTCACTTTACAGTTTTTGACTCTACATTTTCTCTCAATGGGCTTCAATGGACAGTTTTATGCTTTGCTTAGAACATAATGACTGGAAGATTCGACTGAAAAGACGTCAACAAAGTAGCTTCTGTGTGTTATGAGCCTTTTTATCAAAGTAGATTGTCTGCTGGTGCATATATTCTTTTTTTTTCCTCATGCAAAGGCTCTGGGAGTGAACATATTGGTGTGCTCCAGTCTGCTGGTTCTGCTTGTTACTCAGGGAGTTAATGGCTATGAGTAATTGATTCAGTCTACTGTGTTTGGGAATGCACTGAGTACTGTGCTCTGGTCCCTTGATTGATGAAACCAACACACAGCTGATGCACTGTTTACTCCCCAGATTCTCTGTTTTTCCAGAGCTAACCCACAGGGACAGGACACTTTAGTTTAAAGAGCCACTTTTGATTTACATTTGTGATTAAATGAGCAGAGCAGACAGACCCCAATTACCCCGAACACATTCCTTGCGGTTACATTCTCCATTTCACAACATTATCTAAGAAAGGAGCCCGTGTTTGTCAAATGTGATTTGTTAGGGAAATACATGGTTAATACTAAATGTTATGTAATGTCTATATACTCATTGTAAGTCGTGACGGCCTGCGCAGGACATCATTACTGTGATATTTAAAGGACTTTAAAGATTGTCTAATCGCACTGGGTCTGATGGCTGGTTTGAACATCGCATCAGAGTAAGCCAGCAAAACATATCACATCTCCTGTCTCAAATCCACTGCTGTCCATGATCTCTCACACTGATAGGATATAAAGAGTTAGAGTGCCTCTTTTCTGAAGTTTGACATTACAGCTTATGAAAATGTTCCTAAAAATGGCATTTCTTAAGCTCACAGAATCTAGGTGTCAGTAGGTTTTATTCTATTTTACATAAATTATATACAGGTACTACCATTCAAAAGTTTGGGGTCGGTAAGATTTTTGTAATCTTATTCTCACCAAGGCTGAATTTGATCAAATATAGTAACAGTAATAATGTTTTTACCATTTAAAATAATTATTTTATATTATTTTAAAATGTATTTCATTCCTGTGATGACAAAGCTGAATTTTCAGCATCATTACTCCAGTCTTCAGTGTCTCATGACCCTTCAGAAATCATTCTAATATGCTGATTTGGTGCTCAAGAAACATATTTTACTGTTATCAGTGTTGAAAAGAGTTGTGCTTCTTAATATTTTTAAATCATGTTATGTTTTTTCAGGATTCTTTGATGAATAGAAAGTTCAAAAGAACAGTTTGAAATAGAAATCTTTTGCAACAATGTAAAAGTCTTTACCTTCACGTTTGATCAACTTAATGCATCCTTGCTGAATAAAAGGATTAATGTCTTACAAAAAAGCAAAAAAAAAAAACAATAAATTAATAAAAATCTTACTGACCCCAAACTGAGATTACATTAAATTGATCAAAAGTGACAGTATATAAATGACGGTGCACACGGTGTGTGTGTGTGTGTCATTGTACATTTTATAAGAATTTTTATAAATATATGTATATATAAAAAAAGAAATCAAGCATTATCTTTGTTGTTGTTGTTGTTGCCCTGTTTAGTGGTTCTTGAATTTGTGACCTCATCTTTGCAGTCACCGTCACCATGTCTTGCATGATCAGGAAGTTGATAAGCGCTTCTGCGTTCCGATGAACCACCTGTGGCAGAACCAGGCTCTCTATACAGTGTGCAACAGCTCCCTGTCTGAATATGGGGTTTTAGGTAAGAGAACCACCTGTGCTCAATTTGCATCTGGTTATCAATCAGAGTGCACAGAAATTTAAATCATCCAAGGTATTCCCTGATCAAATTACCTCCAGAAATGAGCAGCCTGTACAGAACAAGCTGTTTTCTCCCAACACTTCCCCTTGCAAAAACCATACTCAGAATCCTTTTATACAGTAATTTTTTTATGTCAAAATTATTCTGACACATGTTGATTTTGATTAGGTTTTGAGCTAGGTTTTGCAATGGCTAATCCTAATGCCTTGGTGTGCTGGGAGGCTCAGTTTGGCGACTTCCACAACACAGCCCAGTGCATCATAGACCAGTTCATCTCTGCAGGCCAGGCCAAGTGGGTCCGTCACAATGGCATCATTTTACTGTTGCCCCATGGGATGGAGGGAATGGTGAGTCTGCTGATGGCATGCCTCATTATATATTACATAATATAAGTGGCATAATATTACATGGAAAAACTTGCATGGGTAACACTTTATTCCAATAGTCCACTTTAGACATTCTACTAATTATAAGTAACTTTACAACTACATATCAACTACCAGTCATTAGTATTAGTGGACTGTCTAATAGTATCTGTTACCACTTTATTTTGATGGTCTCCCAACAGACATTCTACTGACTACAAGCAAAGACTATAGATATAGAAAGACTGTTCACTCCGATTACTTATGAATGGGAGAAACTTCAATGCGCAATATGGCGGAATACGTCTCGCCTTCTAAGTAAATGAGCCAATCGTTGACTGGTAGAGTCATTACGTCACTGCAGCTGCCCTTAAAAGCTCTGGTTCCCATAAAAACCTGAGACTCATGCTTATGACTGCACCTCATCTAGCCTGAAAAATAAGCTTTTTAAACACTATTAGAGCATAAGAAACAACATTTATGGGACAGTCGTTGTCAGATTTTGTTGCTGATTTGAAATATGTTATTTAATTGTAAGTTCGCCAAGCAGTTTTTGAGATTTCAGGATTCCCCCGTTCAAATAGATTGGACTTGTTCTTGGATGCCCGAAATAGCTGCAAGTGAACAGACTTTCCTTGAAAGGGACTTTGCTACAAGTAACTTTGCAACTACATGTCATCTTATTCTACTAACCCTAACCTAACCATCTCTACTAACTCTCTAATGAGAGTTAGTTGACATGTAGTTTGCAAATTAATGAGAATTGGTTGCAAAGTTACTTATAGGGTAACACTTTAGCTTAGGGTCCAATTCTCACTATTAACTAGTTGCTCATTAGCATGCATATTACTAGGATATTGGCTGTTTATTAGTACTTGTATAGCACATATTAAAGTGCCACTATTATGGATTTCATCTAGTGTGTAACATAGCTCTAAGTGAATGAAAACATCCTGCAAAGTTTTAAATCTGAAAGTGCACCGTATATAAAGTTATTGTCTCTCAAAAATAAGAGTCGACTCGGAGTCAATTTAATGAGTCGTTTGTAAAACGAAACTTAAGCCGTTTCGTTGTGACGTCACAACGAAATATTAGCATATTGCCCGCCCGCTTATTGTGCGCGCAGACGCCTGGGAAAATTAGTTTTTTCAACAATACCACAGCAGTACAATCTTTTGTTGTGTTTCCGTCATTTTACTGATGACTGCTTCTCAAACCTCAGGGGGTTTAATGCAGGATTCACAAAACACTTGGTCTTAAAATATGGATCAATTACCAGTTTATTTGGACCAGCTTGCTCCTCTGAATCTCAACCTGTAAGTATGATTAATAATTGATGTTTATATTTTCTAGCTATCGTTCAAAATTCGTAGTTTTGTATGTTATGTTGTGTAACGTACACACTAGTATGTATGTCTCCTGCTAACCGGCTAACTCACGTTTCTGTAGTTCTGCTATCAGATTTGGGTCCAATATTGTCTAAAAATGTGTCGATTAATGCAGCTTGTCTGTCTTATTACGTGGAGTAATGATCAAGGATGGAGCATGACTTTTGTTTACAAAATGTAATGCATTATCAGCTATTCACGTTTGTGCTTGGCTAACGTGGGAGTTTACAACATAGCCGTGGGCCCGGTTCGCTTACATAACTGTTTACATAATCACAAAGGATTGGGCCATCTGACCAATCAGAGCAGTGTAGGCTCACGGAAAGGAGGGGTTTAGAAAGACTGATTCTTTGAACTGCTTCTAACAAATCGTTTACGAATGATTGAGAACTGAGGTGAAATTAAATGTTTATTATGAGAAAACGAAAGTGTTTTTTTTTTACCTTGCATGCATGTAAACCTGTTGTAGGAGACTCCCAAAACAGTATTAGGAACCTTAAAAAAGGCATAATAGGGACACACTAATGCTTTTTTCTGCATGATGATATTCTACATCCCTTAATCCCACCCAATACCTAAACTTAACTATCTTACTAACTATTAATAAGAAGTAATTAGGAGTTTGAGGCAAAAGTCGTAGTTAGTTAATAGTGAGAATTGGACCCTAATCTAAAGTGTGACCACTTATAGTTAGTAGAATGTGTAAAGTGGACTATGGAAATAAAGTGTAACTCTTGTATGTTGGTAAATATAAAAGACGCAAAGCAAGTATCTGTTCCGCTTGCATATGTAATTGAAAACACACAAGACAGCAGCATAAATATCATATTATTTAAGTTCTGCTTTTGCCCTATTAGACAATATAAGCAAAGCAAGTGTTATTTTTAGAGTCGGTTATGTAGATCATAGCAGTCTTATTGATCACTGAATCTAATTTCCTGCAGGGATAAAACACAGGTTAAAATCTTTTTCAATCCTTTCCTTTACTCAAAAGCAGAAAAGCTGAACTAGAATCAATAATGATGACTCAAGTTTGGTCTGAGCCAATAAATGAGGTTATAATTCTTTAGCTTTAGTGTGGCATTTGATAGACCTACTCTCATTAGCACTGGTGTGTTTGCACTAATGAGCAGGGCCCGGAGCACTCGTCAGCACGGCCTGAACGCTTCCTGCAGATGAGCAAGGATGACCCTGATCGCTATCCGGTAAGTGGCCTTTCCGGTCGTGCCTCATGCTGATGGCCACAGGTAGTTTATAAACGGATGCACTTCACTGATTGCCAATTTGTTTGATGCTTAATATAGTTCTTGTTAATACTGCTTTCTTTGTTAGTCTAGCAGTATGTCTGTCCCAGTGGCAGGGCATCATAGGTAAAAACATTCAGGAGACATGAATGGTACTAATTACAACCCTGATCAGTATTTACAATACATGATCAACAGGGCTATTGACCAAACCAGCCAAAAGTAAAATCAATTCATGATTGTCCTCTTCCTGCAGAGGAAGTCATTTGCCAATTCATGAGTGATATCTTTGTGCTATCTTGTATTCTTATATAATATGAATTATGGTAAGTATTTTAAAAGAAAGGACATCTACTGAAATATCACAGAATTGTTATGTTTTTGCTGTGACACATTATGGATTTTTTTTTTTTTTTTACATGATATTAATAGATCATTTTAATGAGCTGTGTTTTATTTACTTCATTTAAGGAATACACTGGAGACTTTGAGGTCCAGCAGCTCCATGACTGTAATTGGATCGTGGTCAATTGTTCAACACCTGCCAGCTACTTCCATGTGCTTAGAAGGCAAATCTTGTTACCATTCAGGAAGCCAGTAAGACCAACCTTTTTCCCTTTCTATGTGTCAGACTCGGTACAATGTCATTTTTCAATGTATTTTGTGGATTCATTGTTCTGTCAATATATATAGGCTATATATTAATGACTTATTAGAATGCACATTTGGTATTATATATTTAGATAGATTTGAGCTATATCACAGCTGCTGTGATGGTAGACAGACTTAACTTTAATGTGAAAGTTTGATGTACGCCCCAACCCTCTTTTTCTTCTGTGCCACTGCAATTGTTTAAAGTGATTCCCTGTTGCGGAGAAATGCAGAGGTTTGTGGAGCATGAGAAAATCTCTTCCTGAGTAAATTAAACTGTGAGCATCTGGGGATGATATTGTTTGTTTTGTATGAAAGTGCTCTTAATTTACTGTTTTGCTTGATTTCACAGCTGTGTTATACTACTATTTTTGTATTCCCCGGCCTAGATTGAAGTTTCAGAAGTTTCTAAATGCAATGACTCAAATACAGTTTGTCTTTATTTGACTGACCGCATTTTCATATTTTTATTCAGCTTATCATTTTCACACCAAAGTCTTTACTGAGGCTGCCAGAGGCCCGTTCCAGTTTTGATGAGATGATCACAGGTACCAATGTCTGGTACAGAATCATTGTATCGAGCTCTGTCCAGCTTTTAGCAATAACATGTGGCTGTACCTAATTTATCTATTTTGCAGGGACAAAATTCTTAAGGATAATTCCAGATGAAAGTCCTGCATCGAAAAACCCCAAAAAAGTCAAAAGGGTCATCTTCTGCACTGGAAAAGTGTACTATGAGCTGGCAAAAGAGAGAAAACAGCTTCAGCTGGAGGAGGATGTTGCAATTGTCAGATTGGAGCAGGTTGCCATTATTGTTTCTTGATTATAAGTATAATGGCACTGCAAAAAATTGCTTTATTCACAATCAAATACATTCTTTCCTCTTAGATATCACCATTCCCTTTTGACCTCATCAAGGCTGAGGTTGAGAAATACAGCAACGCTGAACTCATATGGTGTCAAGAGGAGCACAAGAACATGGGCTACTATGACTACATAAGGCCACGTTTCCTCACAGTGCACCATAAGAATCCAATATGGTGAGTCTCTTTTTAAGCTAAATGTTTGTCGTAGCCTAAACAAACTTAGACGGACCAAATTCAAAATATTCACAATCACTTTTAGGTATGTTGGCCGTGACCCTGCTGCAGCCCCTGCCACAGGAAACAAATTCACTCATCTGACTGAGCTGAAGAGGTTCTTGGACACTGCGTTTAACCTTGAGGCATTCAAGGGCAGGAATTTTTGATGCTGTTGTGTCAGTTGTGGAAATTAGCCTTTAAAATTAAATATAACTGGTATCAACGCACAGGTGATTTTCATGTTGCCAAAGTGTGTAAAATTGTTCAATTATATTGATAAATAGAGCACAAGACAGCAAACAGAAATTTGTGTACTCATCCTATAGCAGATTTAGCCATGGATTTGCACCAGAAATCATTTATCTGTCTTAAGTAATCTGTATTATTTATTTTTTTTTATTTGTCTTCCATAACTGTCACACTTGGCTTCATCCTGAGACATCAAACAGATGGCATTTAGACAAGTAACAATATTCTCTGTGGCAGTGGTGATATTCTCTGTAGCTTCCACAAAATATGCTTCCTTTTTAGACTTTAGGGTTTCATGTGGTGTTTAAGACTTGTGGGAATGAGGACGTTTATGTCTGTGACATGTCTGTGACAACTTTGAAATGCTATACACACTGGGAAACAAATATAAGGAGGTAACAAAACAATTACTTGTACCACCAATCTGATAAGCACAAGTATATGATGCATTATATCTCTGTGTAATCTTGCTGTCAGCAAACTGCTTTTGTAGGGAATTCAGCAATACTAAAACTTGTACGTGGTCATACAGTAATCATCATTCTATGGCTGCTTAAACAGCGAAACCTTTGTCATTCAAGCTGTAACAGCTGTAAACTGGATTTTACTTGAATCTGTGCTGTAGGTAATGTGATAGACACTTGCAAAAGTGAATTTAGTGCAAATGTTTAAAGGGTAAAAAATGTGGTTTTAGTATATTATAGACACCGAACATTGCTCATGGGGTAAAAAAGATCATAAATTTAATTCACTGTGGTAGATTGTGATGAATGATAGACGTTTCTCAGCAATAATGCAATAAACTGTGAGTCACTGACAAACGATGGATGTTTGCTTGGTTTTTATCATTTATCATATACCTGTGCACATATATAAGAGGTCTCTTCACAGGGTGAGTGCTGCCTTCCTTTACAGCAGGACACCATTAGTGGACTCATGCCAAAAAAAATTCTAAAGTCTAATTACTTAGCTCACTAGATTTAAAGACATTGGCTATGTTTGGAATATTAAAAAAATAGTAGGCTATAGGTCTACTGTACAGTGTTCAATTCTGCCATTTACTAACATAATATGAAGTACACAGTTTATCATGCGCAAGTAGTGAGCTTTTTCATTCATAGCCATTTTTTTTTTAAGTATACTGCGCAGTATTCAGTAAGTAGTATGCTAGTGGTCCATTTCGACCACAGCTACATGACATGGCGTTTAATACGCGTTCCTCACTGCGTCAATGGCCTCCAGGCACCGCGGATCAAGTCGTCCATCACCCCCTGTGAGCAAAGAGGAGTATTAAAAAACACGTCATGATGAGCATCATATCTCTTATCTTCTAGATTCCAAATGCTGACGCAAATTACCAAAGTCAAGGTCAGTAATGTTGCACGTGTAGACGCACTCTCCATTGACAATGAGCTCTACTATATTCCAGTCATCTGTTTTCTCGAGGACACACTGGTGGCCATACTCTTTTAGGACCGCTAGAAGTGGGGGGAAAGCATACAACTAACAAGTATTGTTATTACAAACGGGTACGTTAACTCATTCCCGTTTTTAAAATGTAACAAAATGAATGAAACTTGTCCAAAGCTTTTGACACATCTTTAAGGGTTACCCTGTAAACCGTCCAGGCGAAATGTTCTGTGCTCGACAATGCCACACGACTCATATGGACCATACCGTACGGTTACCACTGAATTTGTAGGCATAATCTATCCGTTAGCCACCACAAGGCAAGGCTGTTGTCAGAACTGCGTTTGTGTATACTGCTCTCCATAGTAACAAGCAAACAGATCACTGGAAGCTGCAGGATACTTAAAATGGCTTTTCACAAATATTTAACTGGGTCATTATAAATGAATGATTGGATCATATCATTATGATTGGACGAACGCAGCGCGCGACCTGTTTATAGGATCTCACATCCTAAAATATTGCCGACTATCACGTTTTTCCTGAATTAACTTTTCGGACTATAAAAGTAAGAAATAGGTCTCTTAACTCCAACTGACGCATCTTCCGTTACCATTTCAAACGCTAAGTGTTCCCCTCAAACCTTAAATCTAAACTACTGTTTTGTTTGTTTCCTTGACTGTTCGTGAATATGAGGCACGTGATTGGTTGTCGGTTGTTAAGCGTCTAGCCAGCCGTTACATTACATCACCTCAGTTTCACACTGTACAAGTTTTGCACTGCAAAAGCGTTAACCCTGCTCCAGAACAGGGTTTCATAACCCCGGTTAAAAAGCGGTGGTGCTAACGTAACCCCGCTTCAAAATTACAAGTGTGAAACGTTCCATTACCCGGGGTTTAAAGCAGGTTTAGAACGACGATAACCCTGTGTGAAACGCGCTTAGTGTATAGCCGGTTAAATAGAAATGTTTAATTTAATTTAATTTAATTTAGCAATATTTTAAATGCTATTCATTCTTGTTTGAATTGTTGCATTATATATAAGCCCAATATAGTTTCCATTGGTAATCTCAAAATTATTGCAAAAATAAAATGTTTCCTCTTCAGAATTAGATTAGAAGTTATTTTAGGTTTGACTTTGAATGTTTTGTCTCAACACAACAGTTGTAGGTTGATATGAATAAAATCACTTGCTATGATGAATATTAATGTACTTGGCCCAAATCATTGCAGTTTGCATGAATTAATGTAATGTGAAATGTAGAATACTTTTATGGTGTGATAACAAAAAAATAATCCTGTACCATAATAAACTATATATTTCATTCATAGATGGTGGTATGAAATACTCAGTGCAGACATCGTTGGTTTTGATAGTATTTTTTATGGCATCATTTGAACATACAGTGATATTGATAAATAGAGCCTTTATCTTTTGAAAATTCTAACTTAGAAAAATAAATATATATATATGTTAAAGAACATCACAGTTTAAGCACTCCACCACCAGTTTAACAAAATACATTCTGTTACAACTTCACTTTCACATGTTTGCTGTTTTCCTCATATTTCCTCATTCTCATGTATTCATGCTCAACATGAGCTCAAGATGTTCAACTACTGACATATTCTATTACCAATACTAAGGCTATAATTTCTCTATATATGCAGTATATGTATTCTCTCTGTAATCTGGTATAACATGATTGAGCGGTTTATTATTCAATTTCAGCTAAGCTATTTTACTACAGTACATATTTGATCTAGTTATAAAGTGCTAAAATACATTTCTCAAGGCATCACTGTTTTAGATTTTTTAGACCTATACTTTACAATTAGCCTACTATCATGACTGGTTCAACATATAGGATATACAAATTACACACATTTGAAAAACACAATGTTCAATGGAATTTCACAATATAAAAACATATTTTCACTCAGTCTTTATCTGTGTACATTAGACAAACATCAAATATTGTTCATTTTTGTTTAGATATACTATATAGACCTACTGTGCAACGCATCAGTGTCATTTTCAGACTTAATATAAGCACATTGTCACATATACAATGATGATTGTACTAAAAAAAAGCTTTTGCCACTGTAATAAACCATTCATTTCTGCTATTGCATTGGAAATCAAAAATCCCTGTTACTATTATTGCATTGGAAATCAAGACAACCCCACAGAATAGAACGACGTAACAATGTTCATGCAACATGCTGGTTTGCAATTGATGATATTCTTTAAACATTTATGCACACTGGCTTGTTTTTAGGAGCTCAGACTGTGCATTTCAGAATATGGCCCATTGGGAATTCAATTTATTCAACACTTAAACCACAGCACACTTTAAAGCTATAATACCATACAGTATAAATTATAATGCCTGGTCCTGACAATTTTCTTGTATACTGCAGACCCAAAATAGAATTTGCTAAATATATATATATATATTTTCTTTTTTTTTTTTTTTAAACAGATAGATCTTTGATTTAAAATACATAAAACACTTTGAAATGTGAATGTGAGACTCACAAAGATAAAGTTAAATAGCAGCTTCTGGTCCTGTTTCACAGAGTCGTCATTCAGAGTACTGTATCTTGACAGCATTAACCGTAAGGTATGGTGACTCTGACATGACCATTAAAAAAAAACTGGTATAGATTGTAAACAGCTATAGGCTATCATATCACAATTTTCATATGCATACTAAACTACAGGATTTCAAAGGCAGCATAATTGAGAATTTTTTTCATAAAGTCAAACAACTACTTTAAAAAATTTCGGTCTTATTTCCGATGGCAAGCACCAAGTCAGTGTTGATATTGGACAAAAACAACATTCAAAATGTCTCCTTTTGTGTTCCACAAAAGAAAGAAAGTCATACAAATTTGGAAGGACATGAGGATGGAGAAATGATTACTGAATGTTAATTATTGGGTGGACTATCCTTTTAATGCTGCCTTTGACATTGTCAACTATAATATACTCTTAGGGCAAGCTCACACTACATGACTTTCGGCTGGGTTCTGCTGTCACAGACAGATTTCCAAGGTCTGTGACAAAACCCCCGGATCGTGGCCAAATCGGTGCTCATTGCGGTCGCTGATGCTCATTAAGTATGAGCAGGTCAGCAACGTGATGTCTCGAGTAGTGTTGAAAGTTACTTTTAAAAGTAATGTATTACAATATTGTGTTACTCCCTAAAAAAGTAACTAAATATGTTAGTTAC
Source organism: Anabarilius grahami (assembly GCA_003731715.1). Lineage (NCBI taxonomy): Eukaryota > Metazoa > Chordata > Actinopteri > Cypriniformes > Xenocyprididae > Anabarilius > Anabarilius grahami. The sequence goes on from RJVU01026577.1 coordinate 12,758,837, forward strand.
TTTTTATGGAAAGTAATGTTACTTTACTTTTGCATTTTTTCTCATCTGGGCTGGACTTTTTGTTTCTTTTTATAACAATAAAAAATTCTATTTTTGGAACCAAAAGTGAAATGAATAAAGCTCAGGCTGAAGAAAATGCAAATTCACACCTGTACAGCTTAAATAAATAGAATAGGATGCAGGAGAAGTATATGAGTAAAAGTATGCTCACATTTAGTCTAAGGCCCGTTCACACCAGGAACGATAACTATAATGATAACTATTTGCGTTCACACCAACGAACGATAACAGTCTGTTTATTCTAAGCTCACGCGCTGAGGTTTTAAAATGTGTACAAAATGTTCTTGTTAAATTTATGTGGCTTTAACCTGCAGATATCCTCAGCATGCTATGTTTCGAGTGAATAGCTAGTGCAATCGATCTAATCTAACAGTGAATTTACCTGAGAAAGTCAGTAGTGGAATAAAAACAACGGCTCGTGTTTTTCACTGCAACTTCAAAGGAATCAAGACAATGTTGTTGAAACCAGTGCTGGATACCTGAGGTAATTTTATATGACACTGTTTGCTAGCCTGGCATTATGATCTCATTTTTTGACTTGTCAAACAGCGGTGGCTTTTTCTGGACCTCGGCTATTAACTTCTCCATAATGTCGTCTGCCATTTAAATGCGTGAGCCCTTGAATTAGATAGTTTCTGATTGGCTGTCAGTGTTTAATCGTTCAAACACTGACAGCTGGGAAAAAAATCCTTCTGAAAGTGATCCCAATGATATCGTTTCTCTATATCGTTATCGTTTTAGCTGTGGTGTGGACTGCTATTTTTTATATTTAGAACGATTTTTAGAACTATATCTTTATCGTTATCTTTATTGTTCCTTAAACCAGTTGAGAATAACCAAAGTGTTTACACAGCGCACACAACACCTCTGCACTTACAATTTCAACATGGGGACAAAAGAGCTGTCAGTCAATAAATGGAAAAGCAAAGTAACTTGCGTTACTTATTTTAAAAATGAACTCAGATATTTAGTTGTACATTTAAAAGTAATGCGTTACTTTACTAGTTACTTGACAAAAGTAATCTGATTACATAACTCGCATTACTTGTAATGTGTTACTCCAACACTGGTCTCGAGCAATCACAGACGCTGCGATATTTTCAAATCTGTTTCATATATCTCCTCGTGATCTTGTAGTGTGTGCAATGCAATGACAAAGTGTAACTAATCCAGCCAATCACAGTGCAGATGGTATAAACTGAAAAATCTCATAATCGCTTGCGTGAATTTCTCATGTGAATGTTTGTGAGAGAACTTTTTTCGCTGTTGATCGGGACTGCCTCTTGATCAAATGTCTTGTAGTTTGTGCACCTCATCATCGTTGTGTTGGATAGTATGTGACAGATGACAAAAACCTTGTTGTGTAGTGTGAGCACCACAGCAATTCAGGTAGTCATACAGTCGTGTAGTGTGAGCTTGCCCTTAGACAGACTAAAAAACTGGGTAGGATTCTTGGAGACAGACCAAGGCAGGGGCTACTGTGAATCTGAGCTTCATCTGCTCCTTTTTTAACCTGTATGCTCTCATAGGCCAAATAATGCAAAAACACCTAAATAGATCTACTTAAGTACTATTGTCAAGCGACTACAGCTCCGTAGTATCTCTATGTCACTTCTGTTGGTAATATAGAGGAAATACCCAAGGGGAATGCCTACTTCAATTCTTTTGCATATCAAATGTATTCACTAAATCAGTCCAGGATCCTTGCTATATTTTTGAGACTATGATTTTCTCCTGAAATGTTTACTCTTTGTACAGTCACATTGGTTTCTTCCTGCATCTTCCATGCGATTTAAACATTTTAGCTTTTTGCTATGACTTGCTTCCATTCTTCGTTACCTTGGGAGTTCCCTCCATCCTTTCTGTGGAATCAGCTGGTCTAGCTTCAGTGTTGCATTTTTGGCATAGATCTTGCATTTCCTTCAGGCATCCCTCAAGAGTCTTCACAAACAAATCTGAGCTGGTCTCAGCACTGTCACGGAAGCTTGACACACAGAAGATGATGTGGTCCGTCTGAGGATTGTAGCAAGCTCCGTAGCCGTTAGGGACAACAGGACCATAGCAGCAGAACATCTCCTCAGTGGTAGGAACCTATGCAAAGACAAGCGTTGTTTTTTTTTTTTTCAGAAGAGATTGGTGATCTAGTGCTAATGTTTTTCTAAAACGATTAAAATGAAGATGCATCACAAATCCATTTTAGGTCTATCTCTCATTATTTCAAAGTGTTAGGCTTCAAAGTGAACCTGGCTTGTAGAGAGAATGAACTGGATGCTGGTGGTATAGGTTGTATCAGAAAACAGCTCTGGCTTTTCGAGTTTTAGCTCCTTGGCAATCTCTCGCAGCCCCAACAAGTGATTGTCTATTGCCATCCCAGTGATTGCCTGTTTCCAAATAGTGGAAAAGCAATATTTTATTGTAGAGCAGACAGTATGACAATCACAGTTTGATAATCACAGTTAATCATGACTAACTGACAGATTGTGTAATTCAAATTCAGCCCATCCGTTTCACTTACTAGAATTGTATAATTGGTTTGGGCTTTAATGGCAGTCCAAAGCATCTTCATTTTCTCAGCATCCTAAATAAGTAAAGGAAGACAGGGGTTATTATTCCTTAAGCTATTCCTGTTTTGACAATCCACACAGCACTGACTACAAATGAGTTGACATTTGCACAAAATGCAGGGCAGTTAGAATGAAGTGCAATGTAAACAAACTAAATGACATACAGTGATTTTGGAGCTATTGGCCATAGCTTTCACAAATGCAAAGGCCTCAGGTGTGGAAGAGCGAATGTTGTCAACTCGTCCCTCTTGAAAGCGGCGTATTGATGCACTTTCATAGGTGGGCACTAGACGTCCGTGACATCTGAATGGACAAGGAAAAGTTCTAAATCTTCAGACATACATCCTCAGTCTATAGTACTAATATATCTTAAATTATAGAGAAGACTGACCTGTAAAATGCAAATTGGAGGGCAACTTGAACATAAGCATCAGGGCTCATTTTCTGTCTCTTGATGAACTCTTTGCCATAACCAGTGAATGTGTTGACATTCATATCCAGATTTTTCACAAGTCTGTGGGAATTAACAGTTTGAAAGTTTCTTATGCTCACCAAGACTGCATTTATGTGAGAAAAAACTGTAATATTGTAAAATATTATTACAATTTAAAATGATTTCTATATTTTAATATTTTAAAATGTGATTTATTATTGTCAGGGTTTTAGCAGCTATTATGTAGTCTTCAGTGTCACATGATCCTTCAGAAATCATTCTAATATGCTGATTTGGTGCTCAAGAAACATTTCTTATTATTATCAAAGTAGAAAACAGCTGTGCTGCTTAATTTTTGTGGAAACCGTGCTACCATTTTTAAGGGTTCTTTGATAGACAGTACAGAACAGCAACAACAAAAAAAAGAACAGCATTTACTATATTTGAAATAGAAATCTTTGTAACATTATAAATGTCTACTGTCAATTTTGATCAATTTAATGCATCTTAAATAAATGCATTACTTTCTTTCAAACTAGAAATCGTACTGGCCCCCTTACTTTTAAATGATAGAGTATGTATAGTGGAAAATAAATATACTAAAATGTATTTAAAAATAAATTTATTTCATGCTAAGTATACTACAAATACATTTACGTATTATGTACTTAATAAAAGTACCTTTTGGTAGCAGTAGCTCTTTTGGTATACTAAACTGGTATACTTAAAGTCTGCTAAATTGGAACAACTAATTTTGTACTTAATGCACTTTAATTGTGCTGAAGTAGTGCTGAGATGCAACTAAAGATATACTGAAGTATATTTGTTTGTGCTAAAGTGGAACTATTGCAACTATACTTTAGTTACAATTTAAATATCTTGCATTTAAAGACAGATTTTATTCAAAGATCATACAGTCCTTATCAATAGTGACATTAAAACACATTTTAGGATTAATATTAATGTGCATTGTGCAATAAAGGAATGTTTCAAATAAAGTTTGATTATAATTTTTCTTTTTATAAGTCTCAAGTGACGTCAGTAAATATGTCAGTAGATTTAAACTATACTTAGTATGAAATAAATGTATTTTAAATATATTACTTTTTTACTAGGGTAAGAAACCCAAAAGATGCTAAAACATTTATTTATATTATAAGTGAAAAACATCACTCGTGATACTCTGGAATAATTAAATTTGAGGTATTCTAGAGTAATAGGATAAAGTTTAGTGTAATTAATAAATGGGAAGCTATCAGAATGATATCTGTTAGATTGTATAGAACACACTACCCTGGTGTATCACCTGTTTTATTGACTTACCTCTGTAATTTATCTGCTGAGGATGTGAGGAGCGTTTGGATATCTGGCGAGCATTTCCAGCGCAGTCGTCTGGGGGCAGGTAGCTCACTCATGCTGGCTGCTCTCACCAGTTTAGAAGGGCTTCCTCTCCTGTGAGAGAAACAATCTTACAGTCCATCACATCGCGTCTTCACTAGCTTAGTTGCTATTCTCAGGCTGTGTGGGTATATATCTCAAGTCGTCTCATTAGAGTTTTGAGTCTTTGGCAAATTCATAAATGCAACTACTGTGCTAGTGAGAATAAGCATAAAGATATTACAGATTCTTTCAGAAGTGAATGTACTCATTGAATTTGCCAGACCAACAGTGCATTCTGGGTTATCAAAGAGATACTTTGAAATGTATTTCTATCAATAAAACAATAATTTGGCTTACATGTATCTCAGTAGATACTCTGAACATTGCACCAGCACTATTCCCTCAAAAGGGGAGTGTTCACATACAACGCCGCAGCATCCGTCTGCACCTATCACAAACTGAAATCATTGCAGCAGTTTAATTTTAGAATTCATCTTCTTAGTCAATTTAGATCCAACTGTGGGTTTTTTCTACCTGCATGGGCTTGTCGTACCAGCGGTTGCCCCCGTTTTTTTCCATGCCCCCTCCGTGGAGCATCAGCGAAGCTCGGTTAGTATCAGTCAGTTCAATGCCAGACGGCTCGTCCAAACACACCAGACACAGACAGCGTTCAATCATGTCTAGAGAGTCCCTGTTGGTAGAATCTGCACCCGATTGAGAAGAATAACATTTTATATTTGTCAATTCCATTAACCTGGACAGAATTTTTTGTTTTATCAGGGGAATTTTTAGTTGAGTTTATCTGGAAAAGCAGCTCTCTCACAAGTTGTTTTGTTTCTTAATGTTTGGATGTCAAATTGCAGGTCTAGTAACAGACACAGCTTGTATAGTTGAGGATAAATGATGTCTGACCTTTGATCAGTACGCTGCGAGCCTCGGCCCACTGAGTTCTGCCATCTGATGTGAGCAGACCGATAGGAGGCAGACAGTCCTCTTCATTGTCTGCCATCTTTCTGATTCGCTCCAGCTGAGTGTAAAGGTCTTTTTCATTCAGTCGACGAAAGTTTATCACCACGTCGAGAACAAAAAACTGCAAACATATAGTATGCATGACAGAAAACATCATCAAATCTTTGTATTTACAAATTGCTCATGACTTTTTGAGACAAACTTTAACATGACTAGAAAGAAAAGCATAACCATATAAAAAAAGAAAAACATGCAAATATCAGATTTAGATTCAGTACCAGGTGAAGTAATACCTACCTGATTCTTACAAGCCACTATTATATGTTCGGGCTCAGGCATAACCGTGCTCTTCTGAGCCACTAAAGTGTCAGTTTTTGGCCCTGGCAGACGGTAGGAGGTGAAGACCTTGTTGTACTGATCCATACACAGGGGTGTCCCGGCCAGCTGCCCTCGAGCGTAATCTACAGGGAGGGCACGTCTGCAACAAGCAGCATACGTCCATGTTCACAATACTAGAAGTTAATGTGATAACATGTGAAACAAGGAGTAAAACTTACCCATCAATAAGAGATTTATACTCTAATATGCCAGAAATGAGATGGGCAGCAAATCTGTTGAGAAAAAAAATCTTTAAATGTTTATAAATACACTACCGTTTAAAAGATTTGTAATTTTTTTTTGTATAGAAGTAATGTTTTGAAACTTTCACATTTGATTAATGCATATAACGGAATACAAGCATTAATTTCTTTCAAAAAAAAGAAGTTTATTAACAAAATCATAGGTTTAATTTTATATTCTCTAAGACTAATTCTAGACTGTTGCCTACCATTATGAAACTACTTATCTTTTAATACAAAATGTGGAAACAATAAATAGGAAACATAATAGAAATGTCCATTATTGTTTCCCTCAGACTTCCATTTTAGGGCTTAAATCATTATCAAGTAAGGGTGGAAGGTACACTTTGTTTACACGCTTACTAATCTGCAGATTAAACTGTGCTGAATGAGAAATCAGATTTTAGTTAACGAGCCCCTCAATTACAGCCATATGGAGCTATGCAGTTGATGGATGAGATCATGCAGTTTACAGACCTGACAGCTTTGCACAATTCTAATGCGTATACACTATGCTTAACTTGTTATGTAGACATTGCATTTCCATGTAAATAAGCTGATATCAATGAAGACATGCAGTGGGTTCATTTTCATCTCAGTTTATAGAAATAAAAATTGCCCCTGCTATATCCCCAGAGTCCTGTACCTGAGGACATCACTTTGACACCTGAAGTTCTGCTTAGGAAAGACCATAACAGGACTGGAGTTGACAGGTAGTGCTAATCTGTTGCTCAGATACATGTCTTCGAGCCAGTAGTCATACACCTTAGACAATGATCAAGAGATAAATAACTTTTAAACAGTATTGCTTACAGCAAAGTCACATTTTTTCTTAGTGCAGTCCTTACCCAATTGGCCTTAAGATCGCTTCTCTCCAGTAACTTTTTCTGAAGAATTTCTCCCGTTCCACCAGGTGCTCCAAATTTCTCTACAATAGCCTTTGTTTTTCTGAACAGCTCCTCTGGTATGAGGTGACTCATGCACTTCAGGTACATGTCCAGTGTTTGCTGCAAAGGGGGCACTGGGAGCTTCGGAAGGCCCTAAATTGAGATCATGATCAGAGCTTTATTGCGATTCATTCATTTATATTTGAACGTCAGGGACAGCTTCTGCTTAAATAGCATTTGTTTTCTTGATCTTATGGTATTTGTTCTTAAGCTAATGAGTCTCTTGTCTAATCAGCCTTGATATAGAGTCCTAGTAAATCTTTCATGCGCCAAGTGAACCCATGTCAAGTATAATATATTTAAATAATTTTGCCCTGTGTACAACAAGATCACTTCTGCTATAATTGCATGTATAAAACAATATGATCATTTATGTTTTGTATATTATCAACATTGTAGATTTCCATGTCTGTTTGTAATAATTGTTAAAAGATAATGTTTGGAAGACATTGTTTAGTTAAGCCACATAATACAAACATTTGTACATAGAGATATATTAGTATTTTGCTTACACTTGGATCTCCCGTGTCTCTTGCTGGTTCCCTTTTCAAAACCGGCATCCTCAAAGTTACAGAATTCAGTGAAGAAAGATGAAAATCCACTCACTGACACTTTTCCCAGTTCCCTCTGGAACAGATATACAGGTATGAGAGAAAGCTTGCATTGCAAATAGTTTTCAATATCCATAAAATACCAAAAACTGTGCTATGTTTTTTTTTTATCAGCCACATTAGACAAGGCTATTAGCAACCTTAAAATATTCAAAATGAAATGTGAATTTTAATATTAAATACATTCCTCATGGATGTAAATGAAGTAGTCTTGTTATATAGCTTTTTAGCTCCATTTGGTCCTTGTTTGAGGAGGACGAGGCATATTAAAAAATAAACGCGTCTTCACTAGCTTAAAAGTGTCAATTTAAACAATACTCACCAAAATGTCTTACTCTTTGTCGAGCCCTCGGGTGTCTCAAAGGGTTTGTCCAGATTCATAGTCCCGGCGTATTTTATTAAGAGGAAAGTGCCGTTACTGGTGTCTGTTAACTTGTTTCAGGCGGCATACTTGCGTCCCATTCATTGCAAGTCAGGAGCTTCTTAGGATGCTCTTTGGGAAGGATGCTGAAGGAGCGGTACCTTTCTCAGGCTCCTCCCACTAAACTCCATTCGCTCGATGCCGCATCTGCCAGCCCACCTCATACTTACTTTAAGTTAAGTCCTTGAAAGAAATTTATGACCACCTTTCAAAATCTCGGAGAAGAAAAAAAAAAAATGTCCGTACGCGAACGCGCTCGATAATTTAATTAAAACGAAAAGTGGAAAGTCTTATTATAGACCATCTTGCAACATAAGCAATCGTTATTTCTTCTTCTTTTAGATAAATAGCTACGATTTACTTCTGTTTTGAGAAAAAAAAAAGCCTCGTGTACATTTTCTTTCCCCCAGAGAAGTCTGTTTTGGTTAATCGCTTTATAGCTTATTTATTAATCAATTTTGGGGGTGGAAATAATTGAAAGATTTTTTTTTTAACACAGCCTTTTCATTGTATAAAGTGTTGTAGCTGTTTATATATAATGATGTCCTGTTCATACGTGTTATGTCAGCATGTTTTCGTTTCTTTTTCGTGTTTTTTGCTCATTTTTTCTGTTTTCTAACTGTCACTAATAAATCATTGTCTTTTGTAAAAAAAGAAAAAAAAAAGTAAACCAAAATGAAATCAATTTAAATTTCGATGTGGATATGTAAATGTATCTCTTTAAAGCTTGAACGTGTAGATGCGTGCTGTATGAAAGGAGTCACAGAGACGCGCACAACAAGGCGTGTCACAGATTTTCCTTTAATTATGTACATTTTGATATGCACATATGTACACCATTATATTCCATAATATACAGTAACGCATTCCAGAAATACACCCTAAACATTTAATACTTGAAACAGACACTGAAAAGGCAGGATTCACACCAGTTCCATCCTTTTTTCTATGAAGGTGTCAGGTGAAATTTTGCATATTATTTGTAACAGCACAAATTCGGCGGAATAACTTCAACGAAAAGGCCCATTTAATACGTACACGCGCGTCTTCATATTTAATATGTCTGCACCATATTTATATCCCTGAATACAACTTAATACAGCGGAATACTTTACAGTGAAATTATATCTTTTTTTTCTTTTTTTTACATTTCTTGTATTGGAGAAAATATCATTTCAGTAAATTGAATAAATCATTTTTAAGATTGTATGCCGTTCACCAATAGTTTTCCTCCAGACACTGAGTAACATGTAAATGAGTGAATGAAAAACATTTATATTCAGCAGAGGTTTTAAACAGGATTGTAACAGATGAACTATAGGACAGACGACTCAGACTATATGTATTCTGGCTCAGATGTCTCTTCTTCAGAGAATGACTTTGATTGTCCAGCAAATTTCCCGTTCTCGTCGATGGGCACACAGTTACCGGATGAACTGTAGCCGTGCTTCTTTCTTTGGCGTTCCTCCATTCTGATCGTGTCGTACAGACCTGTGGCTCCCTCATCCAGTAACATGTTTCTCTCAGAGTGAGATGGTTTCATTAAGCACACGTTGCGCAGGAAGAGCAGGGCTGGTGCGTAAAGTACGTTCGCCAGACCCATGCCCAGATTAAGTTGCACAAAACCTAGATCGTGCACTATTTTACCGGCCACGATGGGGCCCAGCGCGTAGGCAACACAGTAGGAGATGTCTGCAATAGCGTATACGCTACCATACACAGACACGTGACGGACGTCTACGAGAAAAGCGAGTGTGGGTAATAAAGCTGTGTCTACCAGTGCAATACCGAAACAAATGCCGCACAGGGGGATTATCAGCTGCTCAAAGTTTTTGCAAGCCGGCACAATACAAGAGCTGGCGCCAATGATAACCATGCCCAGTGCCCCGTAAAACCACTGCAAGTGTGGATACTGTGCTCCCAGCTTGACAGTGAGATAAACACCTAATATGTGAGGGAAAAAGGCAGGTAGCCAGGTCAGCCCAATCTCCCACTGAGATGAATCCATGGTCTCCTCCATCCAGTTAGCGATGGTGGGCTCCAGAAAAGCAAGGGGGATGTTACATGTGGTCAAAGCTCCTGCCACGACTGCTATGTAGGGATCAATCATTAGTTTGTAAATTGGGGTGCCAACCGGCATATTCTCTCTAGTCCTACTGGAAAAGGGCTTGAGGACAGTCAGACATAGTATACCATCTGCCAAACATATACAGGCGAGCACAATGAACGGGACGCGCTTGCCCGCGAACTCGTACAGAACCCCTCCGAACGGGGGCGCCGCCAGGCTTCCGAACGAGATGAACGCGAGGGCAATGCCCAGCGCGCGACTTCTCTCTGCCTCCTCCGTGTACTTGTCTGCGATCATGGCAATTCCTGAAGTGTCTGCGAACGCCGAGCCGAGCCCTTGCAGGCTGCGCGCGACGAACAGAGTCGCGTAGTTCTCTGCGAAGGCAAAAATACACGTCGAGACAAACATGATACTGAGTCCAATTAAAAGTGGGATGTCATAGCCGACTCGGTCTATGAAAGTTCCGGTCAAAGGATTGACCATGAGCTGCAGAATGGCTTTCGAGGCGAAAAGCACGCCGATCTGCAAGTCAAAGTTCTCGTTTTGCGTGCTGTTGAATGAAGAATTACTCGTTACATGCGCCCGCTCTGATTCGCTCTCTAAGCGCGCTAAATAATCTGGCACAATTGGCACGATGACCATGTAAAGCATATTGTCTAGCAGAAGTGCCACACATACAATGACTAGAATAATCCTTCTTTGTCGCTCGGGGTCCTGCATCGCAGTTCCTAACTGTTTAGTTCTTTCCCCCATCTCTGATAGTTTAACGGCGGCGGTTTGCGCCAAGCCACCCGATTCCTCCGTAGCCATGATCCACACTTTGGTCGGTTTAAGAAAAAGACTCTAAATCTCTTCTACTCTGTGCTTTTCTTCCACAGAAAGTCCTCGCACGTTGGGCTGTCCAGCACTCCTTGAATAGTGAAGCCTTGGCGCGCGGACCAACTTTTCCTGCTTTACCTTGCAGTCCTTCGTTGCGCGTGCATTTCCTCTCTCGCGACTGCTGTCAGGCAGTGTTGTTTCATCGTATTCGGGTGAGGACGCTGAAGTCAAAAACTCACAGTCAGGTCAAAAATGCGCCTTCTTGTTTTTTCTCTTATTTACTCTGGCATTGTGGTAGAACGCGCGGAGCCCGAATAATCATGAATAGATGAATTCACCTGTAGCGCAATGTCACCATTTCTCCTCAGCTGTCTTCTTATTGATGCCACCCAATGCAGATGCGCTTACATGTTGATTCCATTGGAATCGCTCTTCTTTTTTTCCCAAGGATGTGACGCACTGTTTGCTACCCTCTCAAGTGGTTTCCCAACCAGCTGGGTCTTTTATGCTCATTTAACACGTCAAGCCCCTACCCAGTAACGCCAAGTTGTGCTTTGCTTTATAACTTCCAAATATTGAGCGAGCTTCTGTAACTGCTTAGGACCACAAACCTTAAGTCACCGAGCTCGGCAGATGTGCTGACTGCGAAGAAGCCTGCAAGTATTATTTAAGTTGCTCAGTAAGAATTCACTCACTCGCTCGCAGAGAAGTTATTGATCACCGCCATACGCTTTCATTTGTTTTCATAAACAGACGTTGGAAAGTTATATGCTAATAAAGAGTGCTCCGTGCTAGTTCATTTTTTTTAGACAAATTATTCTTCGACCGTGATTCCTCTCATTTCAAATATGTTTTTTTTTTAGGATTTCTGTTCAACAGAAAGGGAAAAAGAAAAATGACGCACATAATGTGTAATCTACCCCCTACACCTAAGTGGAATAATTGGCATGCAATTAAATCATGCATGGTTTAATTTGTTTGATCACAGGCTTTTTATGATTAGGAACCTCATTGTGAATAAACACAAAACGAACATTTCCTAAATATATAACATTTTAAACGTCATTATAGGGGAAATTGTGTTTTGTTTAAACCGTAGC
>RJVU01026577.1:12770894-12792804 GCA_003731715.1 Anabarilius grahami
GTCGGTAATAAGTGCAGCTCATTGAATTTCAGCACCACAGCTGGTTGGACAGCTCCTCATCCTTTAAAGCAAAGATTGATCAAATGTGAACTGTGACGATTTGTCCAAGCTTTCAAGGTAGCAATGACAGGAATAAGTACTGTCATTTTTAAATATTGTTTTTTCCTTGCAGTTGACTGACAGGGGTGTAATGTTCGCTCTTGTTAACGTAGGACATGAACAGTGATTTTAGTGATGATGTAACGCCATCTGCTGTGCAAACCCGATATCGAACTCAGTTTAGCGTTTTCTGCCTGGTGAAGAACAATGATTGTGTGTTCATGACATCTGGCGGTTTGTTTGATGTACTGCAACGGGTCAAACTTGGAGGTTAGATCGTCCTCTACACTAGGTATCTTCAAGAGTCGTTTAAAATGACATCTGTATTCTCTGGCGTTTTAACTTTTCATAGAAGTATTTATTATTATTGATGAGGATTATTATTGATGATGTGTTTTGTTGTGTTGTTTGCCTATTTGTATTTTAATTATTGATTTAGTTTACTATGTACAGCACTTTGGAGCTACAGAGTAGCCTGGAAAGTGCTCTATAAATAAATACACACAAATACAAATAGTGTGCAAAATAGTGAATCTGGATTTGGACGTGCTGTCTGTTTGTTCATCACAGACACATTATTGTTGGTTGATGGCTTGTGACACAAATTTTCTTTTTTAATTGAGTTAAAAACTGAAAATCACAGAGAATAGCAAAACAAACAAACAAAAAACTGTCAGACCTGTTGGAGATACTATTGTTCTTGTTAGAGAATTATAGCCTAATATACTGTAAGAATGATACCTAAATATGACTTAACAGGCCTACCGTTTGTATGTGACAAGAAGGGATATTAGCTAAACTTTGTAATATCAGATATGTCCCATAAAAATACAAAATTGGTACAGAACATATTTATAGATAGTGCTGGGACAATAAATCGATTCGTGGATCGATTCTGAGATTTTCCGAATGCATTTTAACCGCACATTCAAATGCTCAGGAAGAAGAGAGCGCTCGTGCATTCGGCACCTCAGAATGCTTTTAAGACACAAGATTAGTGTAAACAGCCCTCTGCAAACACCCTTGTAATTCGCCTTAACCTTTTCAAATTTTATGAATGATTATTTAATAGAAAATTCATGTAGTGTGTGTAAGGAATTGGAAGCAAGCAGAGTAGGCGTGTGCCATCCTGGTAAAAAAAAGATCAGAATCGATTCGAGAGAGAATCTCGATGCATTCAGAAAATCTCAGAATTGATCCAGAATCATTTTACGATTCACGATTCAACGATTTATTGTCCCAGCCCTGTTTATAGACCTTATGTAGCCACGCCCCTTGTGTGTTGTGTCTTCCGGTTTGTATTTCCACAGCATGAAGGTAAGATCTTACAGATTTACGGGTGAACCGCTCGGATTCTTACTACTGCACTACTGACATTTGTTTTGACATCCGCTCAAATATTACAATTCTCTTGACACTTTCATTTAACTCTACAATAAGTAAATTCACCAGCGAATTATTCTTCAACAGCGATGTCATAGAAACATACAGAGCTACCTCAAAACCGAAGTTTAAAGACAAAATTCTAAAGATGGCTGCACGCTTGTTTCTCTGGCGCATAAGGTATATACCATATATGTGTTTGCATTGAAACAAATAAAGGGGAATAAGTAGCATACAAACCAACAGTAATTAAATAATGCTATAACTTTTACCACAAGATGGCCATAGTAGTGCATGCATGCAATCTCAATGTACAAAAGGGGGAGACCGGGGATGAAAGTAACACCTTTTGTTTGAGCATCGGTAACTCAGTGGTTGTTTTTGCTAGATCTCTCAAAATTTGATACATGGTAGCCACATTTGTTTACTACAAATATAACTTACTTGGACGTTTACTACACAATCACAGATTATGTGAGTTCATGTCAAACACAAAGAGTTTCACCACTACTGGGGTGAGTTGTAACACTAGTTGGGGATAGATGTTACAATGAAAGGTGATTTGCTGAAATAAGATCCACACAATCTAAATTTATGCAAGGCTGTTATTGAAGAACAAAGAATAATCAGTTTTAAATAACATTAATAATATAAAGTGACAAAAAACATTGTATCATATTTCTTTTATTACTTTAAATTTAGCACAAAACCATTGTTTGTGTGTCTGTACTGTATTCCTGTCACATAAGGGTTCTGTCACTGGCTATGTCTCCATCCACCTATTTGTATGTTAATTTTGGGATGTCACATAAAAAACGCTGGATGGAAATGCCAAGATGTGCATAAATTCTAAAAATGTGCAAAAAAACCCCCCCAAAAAACGTATGTGCTCAGTTGAGGCGGATAGTATTTTTATTCGATAAGAAGACATGCGCAAAAACTATGATGGAAGCACATTAATATAAACACCACATAAATCCCTCAAATGCGCAACAAAAAAAAAATCATGTGACCTTGCCTTAGTAGCCGATGTGATTGATCACTGGATTTATTGGAATCTTCATAAGGGTTGGTTGTAACATTTTTAATGAACTGTTACAACAATCCCCACCCCAAACAGCCATAACATCAAATTAGACCAGAGAAACAACTATTTTAGATTATGCAAATTAAATAACTCTATCTATAAAACAATGATTGCTAGGCAAAAAAAAAAAAAATCTTGATAAAAATTTTCACTTTCTTTCCTGAAAATCAGAGGTTTTTTTGGTCATAAAATCTACAGTATTGCTCACAGTCCCATGCCACTTCTCCTGTGAGCTAAAAAAATGGGAGAGTATGATATTGACATCACAATAGCTCTTTTCTGACATAAAAATAAGTTTAAAATAATGTGCCAAACTCTCATTCTAATACATTTTTTATAAGTAAATTTTTTACTTAAATGCCAGGAAATATATCATAAAGAAAAGCATAAAGAATAATAATAAACCTTTGCGTCACATGATGTGGTGCATTTATTCATGCCGTGTAGTGCACTACATAATATGCATTTAAATAGTCTGTTTCCCCCTGAAAGCTTTTGTTTTCATGTGTTCTTTCTGTCTTCCTATCACGCTCTTTTTCACTGCTAATCCTCCACCCAACAGCCTGTCTTTGCAGTCTATTCATTCACTGGAAATAATATGGTTTTAATTCCTGGCATTGGCTTGGCGTGAAGCACATACGTCATATCCCCAATCCCTCCTTGTCCTCCTCACTGGATTCGTTCCCTGAGGATCAAAGATTTTCTTGCTGTTCCAGCCTGGACTCCATTCCGATCTGATCTGAAATCATGAGAAACAAGTTGTAATCTGCTGTGGTAAAAAGTATTAATTCATGATGTCTGTGTTTAAGTTGAAGCAATCATGGGTAAACTCCCATTTTATAGGCTTGAAAGCTTAGTTATAAGTTGAAGGCTATCTTTAATTTTAGTTTTTGGACAGTATTTGCTCTGATTCTTTTATTCTGTTGACAGCCACTGATGAGAAATTTTTTTTTTCTTTCCTTATACATTAAACGTCCAATCTTCTTTTTTAGAAAGATTCACTCTCACTCTCAAGACATTTTTACAAGCTTGTAATTACATATTCTTAAGTCTTGTTCAACAATTCTGCTTATCTGGTGGGCACTTTCTGAGCAAATTTCATTTGTGGTTGATATTTTTCTTAATCTGTTCCTATTCTGAAACAATATGTTAGAAATAAGTGTAATTCTTTTATCTTGGCTACATTCATTTGTTCATATTCTGATTAAGTTGTTGACTGTTTACTTACACATAGAGGATGACAACACTGTTTTGACATCAAATCGTGTCGTCTTGTGAAGCACCAACATGCTACACACGTGAACATGTGAAACTGAAATATGCAAGGAAAAAAATTATAAAAAAATGTTAATCCATGTGCCTCAGTGAATCATAAACAAAAGGATTAAGCTATCCTTGTTGAGAAAATACAATTTCATTAATGGAGGCCAGTTCAGACAGCAGCCAAGCTAGTCACTTGTAAAATTAACCCAAGCTAAGAAATCGTTACACTTCATCAGCTCTCGGTTTCTTTCTAAATTTACATACAAAAACATGGATGGGCAGATTCACATTTAAAAGGGCTTTCCTGTAGCTCAGTGGTTAGAGCATGGCACTAGCAATGCCAAGGTCATGGGTTCGATCCCAGGGATTGCACATACTCCGATACAAATGTATAGTATAATGCAATGTAAGTCGCTTTGGATAAAAGCGTCTGCCAAATGCATAAATGTAAATGTAAAAGTCTTGTTACCAGTTTGGGCACCTATTGTACAGTATGTGACATAAAAATGTAGAGTAATTGAGACTTTTTTTTGGCAGCGGCTATTTGCACTAAGTGAAAAAAGCATATTTTCTTAGCGTAGATGCTATTTACACAAAGTGACAATAGTACTAAAATGACTAAAATTAATAAAATTAAAGCTAATAAATAAAAGTACTTAATAAAATGACTAAAACATACATGAAAATATAACTGAAAATGTAAAAATAAAAGCTTATTCAAAATATTAATAAATACTATAATAATATATAAATAATACTAAAATAACACTGTTAGTGGATTATTTAAATGCTAAGTCATTCTTGATATCCAGATTTTGACAGTCATAGTTACAGGTCAAGTTACTACAAAAGTTATGTAGGCCATATGTATTTTTCACTTTTAATTTCACACGATAGTTAAAAATGACTTTAGTGCTTTAAATGACTGAGAACACCCAGCTCTCTAAAGAGCAATGACGCACACATCAGTAATCCAGATTACACTGTCCATAATCCTTTAAAATACAATTTCTTAAAAAAACCCACCAAAAATGTTTTTTTTATTTACATTTTTTACCTTTTTTACATTTACTGTTAATTGTTTACACATTGTATTTAATGTTTATGAACACACAGTGCCACAAATCCCCAATATCCCAATTTGTTTGGTGCTAAATGGACCTCGCTTTCCTTATTTTGTAACTGACATTATATTGAGTATCATTGTTTGTGAAAACTCTTCCAGCATGAACTGACAATTCAGTTGATATGACAGACTGCTTCCCATGCGCATTTGCGTAATGATTGCATAATCTGCTTCAAATGTTTTTTAATCAATTAAAAACATACATGGCTTCTGGCAGCCAGTCTGACCCTTCACCCTGCTCTTGAACCTTTGGATATCTGATCGTAATCTTGTGACTGATTACTCTGGATTGCAGTGCAGCGGCTCAGACACTCTCGCTGTCAGTATGTGTTACATGTCATAAATTGAATACAAATCAGAATTGGAGAAAACCGTTTGTATCTCAAAGTGACGTCGCATATGTGATTTTATTATTTCACGCATCTTGTTCTCAAAGCATCTCCACTTGGATTTCACAAAGCTGTGGACCGTTCATGTTTATATATGAGAGATTTATATTTTCTGAGGTTTTCCTTTCTGCTTAGTACAAATATTCCAAGTATGAAAATAGATTTCAAAAGTTTGGGAAAAAAGCACTTCTCTATTCCTTCTAAATGTAATCTGTCTTGACAGTGACATGCCATATTTACGCCAGAGTTATGCATTGGTTTACCTCTATAGAACCACTGTAAATACCAGGGGTATTTCAAAATTCCTAATCTGTGAGGTTTGTGACTTGTCTGCCCTCCACAAATTGATTGCTTTTTTTTTTTCTCTCTCTCTCTCTCTCTCTCTCTCTTTAACAAAAAAAAAAATAGAAGTCACCACATTTTCATATGGCATCTGGAATGATGATTTAAAGTTTTTTAAAAATGACATTTTATTTTTAAAAGCATTATTTACACTGAAATCATAAAAAAAAAAAAAGATTTTTATATAGTGATATGCAGACAAGTGGCCAAAATTAATAGTTAGTAAAGTATGTGTTTAGCTTGTTTGTTCTTAGTTTGAGTTGTTATTGTTGTCTGGATTTCTGAATGCAAGATTATTAAAATATTAGAACAGTGCTATTTGTGATCAAGACATGAAATAATTTTTTTTTTTTTTTTATTGCACTAAATTGAATCAATACAACTTGAAAAAAGTGGCATACGCTGATTCATGTCAAGATGTAAAACATCTGGGGGAGTAATTTACTTTTAAATAAAAATGTGAAAATAAAACAAATGTACAAAGATGCTGACCAATATACAATTTAATTGCTTTTTGAATTCTGGGAATGAACGTTGTCAGTTTGCAGAATGGACCCTTTTCACAGACTGTGATGACACGTGTCTACAGTTATCAACATCACAATTCAGTCAGCATCACTTTCGTCAAATGTATATTTATTATAATGATAATGCATACAGTTAGTGTTGGCGGTATGGTTCTGTTCTGGGCAAACTCGCACACCCGCCCATGCAGCCATGCCTGGGCAGAGCATGGAGAGCAGCAAGTCAAACCCCCCTTGGGGTAACAGAGCATATCCAGTAATCATACATACATAATTACAATTCACAAATTTAACATAAGTTGTTGTAAACAAGCCAAAATACACGAGGAAGGAAGATTACAGTAAAATGTATTGTATACTGAAGACAAATTGCAAAACATATATCAGATTAGATTACAGATTTCCAGCTAGGTGGAGTTGGGGATGGAGGGGGGAGTTAGATGTAGCATGCAGCCATCCAATAGAAGAGAGGCTGAATGAATGGGGATTTAAATGGAGTGTCAATACTGAACTGGTACACGTCAGAAACAGCTGACTGTCAGCTGATGCAAGCTTGGCTGACATGGCCTGTCTGAACTAACGGGATGCTTCTCTTTTGGAAAGTCTCAGAAACGCTATCATGGATTTTTTTTTCCATTTGATATTGGAGCAACTGGGAATACAAAAATTTTATTTGATCACCACTATATAAGTTTACCCAACTATGACGACTTCCGCTTCTGAGAACCCTGGAAATGTGAACAGGGTTCATTGTTTTTATAATCTCCAGTTTACTAAAGCCTTGTCTGGAGAACTCAATTGACCGTTCGCAAAGACCCGCCCCCTTTAGTTACTGTTGCTATGTCCGACAAGCCATGCCGATCTCTCGCCACACATCATGTTCTCACGCAGTGAATAATACATCGCGGAGCAAAGAGGACACTGACAACGCGTCGACAGATACAAAAGAGCAGGTTACTTTTGATATGAAACAAAGTCTCAAATTTTTTCATTTTTAAAGAAATTTAAACAAATACCGTTTTGTGGCTCTTTAATGTGTCATGACAGATCGCTGTAGCGCCTCAGTTCAAGAGGCTTGTGTACCGATTATCTCTTCCTACTAGTTCATTTATAGCATCAAATAAACATGAATGAACATTAGAAGGAATGTTGTTTCAACCGCAGAAAGACATCAGTACACACTATTTTTCAAGTTCAAGTCCACCAACGTTAATCTACTAACTCCCCTGACTGCTTTGTCGGACATAACGGTGGATTCTGCGTTATGATTGGTTAGATCGTCTGTCAATCAAACTCCCAGCGAAGAGTCAGTTACAACACAATAATGTAGCCAGCAATGTTTATTTCACTGTTGTGCATCTTGGCTGAGATATACAAATCAGGTGTTGATGACAACACATCCATTGAACATGACAACTTTGCACATCATTCACAGGTTATTCAAAGTGCACTTGAGGGAGTCAAGCTTAAAGCTTTAAAGACTAGTCTGATTCTAGCATGACAAATGACACATGAACCACTGCAGAGACATGGTGTCAGGGTACACAGTTATCTATCATTTGTTATTTAGCATGTTACTAACACAATCCTTGTGTTCCAGAAAAGTATTTCTGTCATGACAACTCTCGGAGTGTTTGGCATAGTAATGGGTATGACAGTGTTGATATGCTTTGTCTTGGCAGAATAGATCTGCTACGCTCGTGTTGCAGCTGCTTTTATTCCTACTGCGGCTGTTATTGCTGCTGCTGTAGAGCAAGTATGGAACTTGCTATTGCCAATACAATACATACACGACATGCTGCTGCTGTGCAATATAACATACATGAATTACCCATAGTAGATCTATACAGGTGGAGCTGGGGAAAGTGGAGGGTTTCTGAAAGAGTGCTGCACTACTAAGGTAAATGCCAGCCAAGTATTTAAAGGTTGAGCACGCAAGATCATTGGCTACTGATACAGCAGGAACCAATCAGCTGTGCCCTATAGATAATGATGTGATTACGAGCAGGTTGAGTTAAAGGAAGTATTAGCCTGCGCCATCTAGAGTTTCATGACAGAACTTTGTATATCTTTCATATGCATCCTTATTTTTTAATTGTTGTTGATACTGTATTGTTCAGGCATTTCTGAAATATCATTTATACATATTCTTTTTACTTATCTAACACACAATTGGTAACTTGTATAGCATTTCTTTCCATTCTGTCAGCATATTATACTTTTTTATTGTGTATTTATGGAGATGTTAAGTAGTATTTGTTCTAGTACAAATGTGTAAAATGGGTTGAATTGTATCTTTCTGAAAATGACCCATATTTGTATTTATGTACATTGTAGTCTACAATTCTTCAAATTCGGGCTTCTAAAGTTCTAAAGTAAACTCTGTTGAGCTAAAAATATGCACATTATGCAATTTCACCCTTTGGGTTGCAAAGTTACTTGTCATTATTATGCTATTGTCTTGTGATATTTAGTCTACATAATGATGTTACTGTTATGCACATTTTAAACTATAAATATTTGTAATACATTTTAATTATTAAAAACTGGTTAATTTAGATTAACCACTACATGAAACACATTTTTATGTTGCCTGACAAAATGTTTTTTTCTTACAGTGTACAAAATACCTCCATAAAGAAATTATTTGGCATAAATTTATTATTTTTCACACACCAGAATGATTCATGTTGAAATGGAGAATATGCAGAAGGTATAATCTTGTGCATAATCTTTTTCTTTAGACTAATCTTGTGCACTGGGGAATGTGTTTTCATGAAAAGCACCGTTGTTTCTGGGATTAGAAAATGCTGCTCGCCTAATTCTGTCTCATAAGCTGGATGTAGACCTTATCTCATAGCAAGTGATTTCCCTATGTGGAAAATAAAGTACACTTTATTTTCTGTGTGTGCCAAACTGTGCTTTTTGGTTAACATGGACTAAATTAACATACTGTAGAAATGGTAAAAGTATTGAACTCTTAAAGGTAGCATTAATTTAAATTTCTGATATTATTTTTTTTTTAGTAGCCGCCACATTTTTTATTTTTTATTTTTTTGTTGCTAATCACGACATTTAAACAGCTGTTTAATGTACAGTGTAACAACACTTATACTGTATACAATCAAAAAAAATCTGAACAGTTCACTGGCAACCTCAAAAATATGATTCCTGATTGTGTTTCCATTCAGAACATATACAGTTGTGGCCAGAATTATTGGCACCCTTCATAAATATGATCAAAGATGACTCTAAAAATAAATCTGCATTGTTTATCCTTTTGATCTTTAATTCATAAAATTAGCAAAAATCTAACCTTTCATTGAAGGAAAAGAATTGAAAGTGGGGGGGAAATAACATTAAGAAATAAATGTTTTTCTCCAAAACAAGTTGGCCACAATTATTGGCACCCCTAGAATTTTTTATGAGAAAAATATCTCTGAAGTATATTCCCATTCATGTTTAAAAAAATTTAGCTCACCAGGGTGATCATGAACATGAAATTGTCCAGCCATGACTTCCTGTTCCACAGGAGTATAAACATGAGGAAACACAAAGGCCAAATTCCCATAATCATTCATCACAATGAGAAAAAACAAAGAATATAGTTCTGATGTGCAGCAAAAGATTGTTGAGCTTCACAAAATAGAAAGTGGCTGTAAGAAAATACCTAAAGCATTGAAAATCCCCATTTCCACTATCAGGGCAATAATTAAGAAGTTCCAATCAACTAAAGATGTTACAAATCTGCCTGGAAGAAGATGTGTGTCTAAATCGTCCTAATGCGCAGTGAGGAGGAATGGTTGAGTGGCCAAAGACTCTCCAAGGATCACAGCTGGAGAATTGCAGAGATTAGTTGAGTCTTGAATCTCAGAAAGCCTAAAAAAAATTATCAAAAGCACCTACATCCCCACAAGTTGTTTGGGAGGGTTTCAAGAAAAATCCTCTGCTCTCATCCAGAAACAATCTCCAGCATATTCAGTTGTCAGACAAGCCTGGAACTTCAAACGGGACGAGCTTCTACGGTCAGATGAAACTAAAAGAAGAGCTTTTTGGCACCAAATCCACCAGATGGGTTTGGTGCACACATGGATAAAAAGTGCCCCATGCCCACGGTTAAATATACTGCTGGATCTTTAATGTTGTGGGCCTATTCATCTGCTGGAGGTCCTGGACATCTTGTTCAGATATATTGTATCATGGATTCTATCAAATACCAACGTACAAGTACATTAGCTCTGTACTTGTACTCTGCATAATGACAATAAAGTGGAATCTAATCTAATCTAATCTAATAAAAAATCAAAACCTGACCGCTTCTGCTAGAAATCTTATAATGGGCCGTGGTTGGATCATCCGTCGGGACAATGAGCCAAAACAAACATCAAAACCAGCACAAAAATGTGTCACTGAGCACAAAATGAAGCTTCTGACATGGCCATCCCAGTCCCCTGACCTGAACCCTAAAGAAAATGAGTGGAGTGAACTAAAGAGAAGAAGCACCAACATGGAGCTGGGAATCTGAAGGATCTGGAGAGATTCTGTATGGAGGAATGATGTCTGATCTCTTCTCAGGTGTTCTCCAAACTCATCAGGCATTATAGAAGACGACTCAGAGCTGTTCTCTTGGCAAAAGGAGGTTGGAAAAAGAATTGAATAAAAGGGTGCCAATAATTGTGGTCAACGTGTTTTGGAGAAAAATATTTATTTCATAATGTTATTTCCCCCCCACTTTCAATTCTTTTCCTTCAATGAAAGGTTAGATTTTTGCTAATTTTATAAATTAAAGATCAAAAGGATAAATAATGCAGATTTATTTTTAGAGTTATCTTTGATCATATTTATGAAGGGTGCCAATAATTCTGGCCACAACTGTATATGGAAGCAGCTTAACCCTTATTGATTGACGGCCACAAATTCTCTTCTTACATGTGCTTTGTAATTATACGGATAAAATTGGACCCCGTTCTGTAACATTTCCATTGGGAGCAGCTTATGTGCTTTATCAGTTTAGAAATTGTATAACATGTTGAAATCTCCTATATTAAACTTCACAGACCAAACTATACAACAAACACAGACTCCACACTCATGTCCACTGACAGTCCACAAACATACAGCTAGGATAACATAAGCACACAAAGCCATACCACATGTTTCATACCTGTTAGAAACTACCAGGACATTAACTGTTATTATCATTTGCTCAGTTTATTTGGACTTATTCTCAATAGCAGGAGTCTCAATCTTTTGACCAGTGAGCAACTGCCAGATTCCTCCCCTGTAGTTCTCGTTTCCGAGGGCGTAAACAAAGACGTTGAAAGTAGGTGATGTCTTGGCCAAAATGGGTGCAATCTGTAAGAACACATCCAAATCAGATTCATTTTATGTACATACTGTAAATAGTATAACAGAAAAGTTATCAGTTCATGTGTTTATGCTACTGCCTCTTATGCTCACCAAGGCAAATTTTATTTGATAAAAAAACAGCAATATTATCAAATATTACATAACTGTTTTCTAATGTAATATATTTTAAAATGTAATTTATTGTTGTGATGTCAAAGCTGAATTTATAGTAAGAAACAAGTTGTTACAGTTGTGCAGATTAATTTTTTTGTGTAAACTGCAGTAAATTTTTTCAGGATTCTTTGATGTATAGAAATAAAAAAATCTTTTGTAATATT
This sequence comes from Anabarilius grahami, assembly GCA_003731715.1. NCBI lineage: Eukaryota > Metazoa > Chordata > Actinopteri > Cypriniformes > Xenocyprididae > Anabarilius > Anabarilius grahami. Next base: position 12,782,795 of record RJVU01026577.1, read on the forward strand.
ATAAATGTCTTTACTGTAACTTTTGATCAATTTAATCCATCCTTGCTGAATAAAGGTATTCATTTCCTTTAAAAAAAAAAAAAAAGTAGTCTATGTGTTTATGTGAGATTTAGTGGTTATCCTATCATTATAGTCATTCCAGACCTGTATGACTTTCTGAGGAACACAAAAGAACATATTTTGATGAATGTACTGTATCATTTTTATGTCATTTAATATGATGAAAGTCAGTGGGGTCCAGTGTTGTTTTGGAACTCATTCACTTTCATTGTATAGACAAAACAGTTGAAACAGTCTTTAAAATATTAACTTTTGTGCTCCCCAGAAGACACAGATTATTCATTTTGGGGTGAACTCTTCTTTGGGTGTCTGATACACTTTAAAAACACTGACTTCCTCACCATTCTCAGTTTAGGAGAGACAAGGGTTGCGTTCTCCACAGCAGCATAGAAAGCCAGGATACCATAGGGGCCCCAGCAAAACAGCATGGTCTTCAGAGGAGTGCCACAGTTGAACTGCACATAGAGAGCAAGAGGGAGGTTTAGTCTTCAGTTGGATTTTTCCAAGTCACATGCTGCAGATTTAACTTGGATGCCCCTTATACACCATTAAACATTCCACTGTTCATATGAGCAAACATGGTACGGCAAACCATGGCAAAAGAAAAGAAAAATGGCAAAAGACTGTAAAAATGCTATGGTAAAAACCTGTTAATTGGTTACCAGTAAAAGTTTACCAGTAAAATCCTTACTATATACAGTGAATAACTGCAACTGCAATCTTACTTTTAATGTAATTTTACAGTAAAATACTGTTAAATTTACAGTTTTTAGAAGTGAAATTCACTGTAAGTCATTGTATAATTTAGAGTGAAAAACCATAAATTGACATTTTTTTCTCATCAGTTATGTACATTAAGGTTTTATGTTACATTTAATGTTTGTTAAATTAATGTTTATTGCATTACTTTAGTGTCATGTGTTTTACCATGATGGTGTTTAGTGTTTGTGTGAATGCTACTGCACGTCTCCTATATATTAATTTTCACCTTCTCAGCTTGTTGAAAAGCTTGTGATGAGCTTTGATTCATCATGTGACTTTCTCATCACTACCTGTTTTTGGTGGTTGTCAGTGTCCAAAACAGATATTAGTACTTTATTAATATTAATACCAGTTAATGAAATAATTTTTTTTAACTGTAAATTTAAGTTAAATTTGTAAAACCTGAAATGTTGCTACCATATTTTTTTACGGTAAATTTCTGGCAACCACACGTGCTGTTTTATCTAAATTTGACATGAAGGCTTAACAAAGACATGATGAAATGACCAACAATACAACATTTACAAACTAGGATGTAGTTCAGTAGTACAGTAGTAGAATACAGTATTAGGTCTACATTAAAGTGATACTGCGCCAATGTTATTTTAGTATTTATATACTGTTACAGTTTTTATTTTATTTTTTAATTAGCTTTTATTTTAGTTTCATTTTTTGTGAATTAGCTTTTCATTTTTATTAGTTTTTTTAAATATTACTTTTGAGATTTAATTTATTTTTAGTTAAGTTTTAGTTTTAGTTTGTATTTATTTCCAGTTAGTTATTTTAGTGTTTCAGTTAGTTGTCACGGCAACATTCTTTTTTTATCTAATATTTTTTTAATCTAATAATTAAAATTTTATTCATTTTAGCTTTATTCCCGTTAAAAATAGTTAACGTTAATAACCCTGTTCTGTGCTGGTCTTAACTGTCTGCAAGGAAATCCCCTTCTTCTGCTATCACTTTGGTATTGGTGTGCATGCAATTTTTTAGCATTACATAATAGTTCTGTCCTGGAGAAGAGTTCAGTAGCTGTTGCAGAAATGCCTCTGTGCTCCCAGGCAAAACGTTTCTTTGACCCACTCTGTCACCGTGAATAACGGTCTTATGCAATGTATATTCTGTTCTTTTCATGCACCCTTTGGTCTCACATGTCAAAATCTAATATCGGGCAGAGGATTCTTTACCTTAGCCTGGCCAGTCTTCTTGAATTTCCTATCAATGGACTGATAGGAGGACAGCACCACAAACACCTGAATGCCCATGTTGAAGATGGCCATGGGGATCAAGTAAGACACGTAGTTCCTGAGGACAGATGAAATTGCATTTATAGGCCTTCAAAGGTCTTATTTCACAGTAAACAGATTTACAAGGAAATGAGACATCCCCATGACCCCAATATTGCTTTTATATATTTGAATATATGGGTCAGAATGTGGGTCACTAGTAGTGGTGAGCAATGTTGTACGTTATAATATGACATGAATTATGAATGTACAATTTAACTTTGCATCTTACCTATCACCCTTGCTGTAGTCCAGTGTGCAGCAGGTCCTTAGGGGCTCGTAGTCATACTCTCCCCAGCCAATCAGAGGCATGGCGGACCAGAAGGCAGTGAAGAGCCAGATGAAGATAACCAGGGTGATGGCACTGCTCCACTGCAGCTTTGTCCCTAATGATACAAGGTGATCAAACATTGTGCTGTGTACTAAATTGTTTTATTTAATAACCATAAACATTATTATTATTTTTTTTAAATGTACTATATTTATATTTTTACACATACACCACCGTTCAAAAGTTTGGGGTCAGTACGTTTTTTTTTTCTTTTTTTTTTTAAAGCCTCTTATGCTCACCAAAGCTGCATTTATTTGATCAAAGTATAGAAACTGTAAATTTGTAATATTATGACACATTATTAAAAAAAGTACTGTTTAAAGTAACTGTTTTTTATTATTATTATATTTTAAAATATAATTTATTCATGTGCAGGCAAACCTGAATTTTCTCAGCCATTACTGCAGTCTTCTGTGTCACATGATCTTTCATAAATCATTCTAATATGCTGATTTGCTGCTCAAGAAACATTACTTATTATTATCAATGTTGAAAACAGGTGTGCTGCTTAATATTTTTGTGGAAACTGTGATAAATATTTTTTCAGGATTCTTTGATTAATAAAAAGTTCAAAAGAACTGTATTTATTTGAAACAAATTTTTTTGTAACAATCTAAGGGCCCAGTTTACACCTGGTATTAAGATGCGTTTTGATCGAACGCAATTTACATATAAATGCAAAAGGAGATGACGGAAAAACATATGAAGTGCAGCAGCTTTCGTTATGTGCTATAGCTAGATACGCAGTGCCAGGAGATTGGGTTGAGAAAACCGCCAAACGTGGTGAGTACGTGTTAGAAATCAGGGATGGTGAGAGAACATTGTGCTTGGTACATTTATCATCTTCAAACCAAACTTGGGTCTCCAGCCGGCAAAGTTTAAATCCTATCTGGCTAGAGCGCTTCCCATAATGTTTACACATTAGGTCAGTAAGGTGAAAAGAAGGCGAACTTTTGTAGCTCTTCGAACACATTTGACCACATGGAAGTGGTCGAAAGTGGACAAGCTAAAAATGTTTTAGACCCCATTTACACCAGTATTTAGTGTCGTCCACTTGTGATCAGATTTACGAAAACACTTCTTAATACCAGCTGACAGGGCCTAGTCACTTTTGATCAATTAAATGAATTTTTACAGAATAAAAGTATTAATTTCTTTAAAAAAATCTGATTGACCCTAAACTTTTGAATGGTCATTCATGTTGCTTTTTTGTTGTTTTTGTTACAGAACTTTTACGTTTTGATGTTTATACACCACACCAAATAATGTTAGACCTGATTTGCTCAGTGTTGACATACTGTACTAAATTCAAATGCCCATTCACTGGGATTCTGAAAATAATGGCCTTTGGTGAAGCTTATGTGCACTATAAGTACCTTCAGCTGGTGGTCTTTGCAACATGGGTGGTCTAAACTAGAACAAAGACTTTCAGATATCCCATTGAAGTGCAGGTCCTATATGGTGAGAGGCATCTCATTGTTTTTTTACTAAGGTTCTCTGTTCCTGTTACTCACTTGTGCAGTACTGGTGGTATCTGTCCCAAGCAATGGCTGCAATAAAGTGGATGCTGGCAAGAGCAGTCATAAAGCCCTGGAAGCCATGAGTCTGGCATCCATCTGATCCATAAGGCCAGTATCTGGAGTTTCATGAATATCACATATTGAAAAAAGATCAAGGTTCGCTGGTTGAAATTAAAATGAATTTAGTAATGTGTAGTGTCTATTTCTCTGACAGATTCTTAAACCTTAACATTTTCTCTCTCCTATCTAGAATATTTGATCACATCCTTGCTTGTATCACTACATTTTGAAATCCAACATATTTGTATATGGCTTCTGGTCCAAACTGGTCCAGACCAGACCTCTAGGCTGAATTATGCTATTATTAATTATAGCATGGATGTGATTAAAAGACATTTCATCCCACAGAGAATTAACAGCTGCACTTTAGTCACTTATTACGAAAAAAATGACCCCTCTTTAACATCACAGCTGTATTTACACACTGGCATCCGTGACGCACCATCGCCTCTAGGGGTTCCGTCAACAACATCATCAACACACAAACGAGCGCGTGCTTACCTCAGAAAGCTTGAGAACGCAGCGACAGTGGCGTTCATAGAAATACCCATATCTGCCATGGCCAGACTGAACACGAGAAAATTACTTGGAGTCCGTAATTCTCTTATTTTAAGAAAAGCAACAACGGTGACAGCATTCAGGAAGAACCCGAGGAGACCTTCAGAGGACACAGAAAACGTGTGAACAATCTGAGCCTTCTCGAGACCCCATAACAGCGCAGTTACGAAACATTATATGATAGCCTTCACATAGATAGTGTTAAATCAACATTATGTGTCATTGATTTTGCAACCTTTTCCTATCGTTCCCGGATGAAGCGCATCCTAGTAAGGCTATACACATCCACAAAGTATGATTTGCACGCGATCCTTTTTTTTTTTTTTTAATTAACCTGAACATGATTCTTACCCTCCACGAGAAGACAAGATCCCAGGGAGAATACATCGAAGTCGGAGAATCCCTCCGGTAAAGGATACGACGTTACCATTTTGAACGCAATTTTGACCCCAAAGTGTGTAGAATTACAGTCCTCTCTTGCGCGCGATGTGCCTCAGTATGTTCAAACGAAGCCTTCTTTTAAAGGAGCATTTCACGTGAAAAAGCATGAACGTAATTATGTAAAGCTCTCCCTCTGCCTCAATCCGCACAAGAATGTATTAATGAACATAACAACTCCTACCATTGACCCCTAATACGTATTTACACAGGGCACCAGTAAAGCGCTCATTCAGTTACACAACAAGCCTTTGTGTGTCGGACGCTTGAGCGCACTGATGATAAGACCGAGTGGATGTGAACCAGTCCAGCCTGTGCCAATTCAGTGTCGTGTTCTGTTCGCTGGCTGAACAACAGGTGTCGAAGAGCTGTTACTCCAGACACTGATAGACATTGCGTATTTGACGGTTTGCATATGGTTGATGGGAGTAGTATCTGTGTTTTTACAGTGATTGTCACATTGGCAGTTGGATCAGTGGATACTGACTAGATCTTCAGACGAGAGAGAGAGAGAGAGAGAATGTCAATGTCTTCACAAATAGAAAACTAGTGTTTCTGAGAAATCATTTTAGGGTCATTTAAACCTGTGCTGGCCATAATCATAAGCTGTGTTCAATGCTGAAATAGAAACATTGGTAACACTTTACAATAAGGTTGCATTCGTTAACATTAGTTAACATGAATAATAATTATTGTACTTCTACAGCATTTATTGGTCTTTGTTAATGTTAATTTCAACATTTACTAATACATTATTAAAATCACAAGTTGTATTTGTTAACATTAGTTAATGCACTGTGAACTAACATGAACAATGAACAGCTGTATTTTTATTAACTACCATTAACAAAGATCAATAAATACTGTAACAAATGTATTGCTCCATAGTTCATGTTAGTTAATACAGTAACTAATGTTAACAAATGAAACCTTATTGTAAAGTGTTACCGAAACATTTCAAATGTTTTGTTTAGACAATAGCTACTCTGAATTCTGCTCTATTAAAAGCCGCTTTGTTTCCAGATTGAATTATTCATACTTGAGTGGAAGCCAAATAATAAACAAGTTACAAAGAGTAACACTGATACACTAACCTACTTCTTTGTTTTGCAATCTTTTTATCAGATGATTCTTTATTGTTATGTTTGTTCACAGTGCAACATAAACAACTTTTGATTTTAATAATGTATAAGTAAATGTAGAAATTATAATGTATAGAAATTACAAGTATTGTTAATCATGTTACCTAATGTAGTTAGCTAATGTTAACAAATGAAACCTTATTGTAAAGTGGTTTTCTAACATACTGTTATATGTGGAGTGCAAACTTGAGTGGAACAAATTTGCTTATACAAACCTTTAAAAAAATGTTTGAATTTGTACTGCCATGTGACTTAACATTCTTTTTTCAACATGTAAATGATATTTCACAGGTTTCACAACCTCGTAAGCTTGGCTGAGGCAATGAATGAACAATATTGTTTGTGAACTGTATTGTATGATATTTAAATTCAATTAGGATTTTGCCATTTCATAGGTTCTTCTCAAAAATTATACAATAGATCAACAATGTTTTGTATGCATTTTTAGAACAAAAGATTTTGTTAGACTTAAAGACTTAAAAAATAGTTTGAAAGATCGTGACTGTTACCACTAGACCTCTAAGCTGTTACAACTTTCACACATTAAGCTCCATACATCATATGTTTCTCACATACAGGTCTCTATTCAATAACTTAATACGGATTTGGCTTTTCCATGTGTAAATGGGATTAGCAGCCTTACATGAACTTTAAAGGGTTAGTTCACCCAAAAATGAAAATTCTGTCATTTGCTCACCCACATGTTGTACCAAACCCATAAGACTTTGGTTCATCTTTAAAACACAAATTAAGAGCTTTTTAATGAAACCCGCAAGCTTTCTGTCCCTCCATATTCAGCTACATAACTACCACTTTGATGCTTCAAAAAGTTCATAAAGAGATTGTAAAACTAATCCATATGAATTGTGCAGGTATTTTCTGAAGAGACACAATTGCTTTATAGGATGAACAGATTTAATTGAAGCTTTTACTCACATATAAACACTGATCAGTGAACATACAAGCTCAACTGAACCTGAATGACGTGCGAGATCAAACCTCTTCCGGAAGATCAAACATGGTGCATAACCAATGTGTACGGAATGAGTAATTAATGACAGAATTTTTATTTCTGTGTGAACTAACCCTTTACAAAAAAAGCACATAGTACTGAACTATAATGTTCAGGAGGTTTACTCTGTTCTCACTGCAGCTTTTAGCTTTTACTGAATTATCTGAAACTATATACTGTAATTGTGAATCTCACAAAAAGATATTTATGGGAATAATGTGACCATAGTAGGTGTGTGAGAGAGGTGTAGGAAGTTGTAGATTAAAGGAAATGTTTACACTTTTTATGTTTATACTAGTTCCACATTTAGCACTTTCCAAAAAACAAAAACAAATTAAAAACAAATGATTAACACATTGCTGATTTTTTTTTTTTCATAAGCTCATGGCAGTTGAGAAATTCAGTTTTATATTTACAACTTGGCACTAGAACAGATGATCTGGTTCCAAGGTTCAACCCATGTTGTATTTACAAACCTCCAGTAGCATAAACAAATAGGCTTCTGGCAAAAATAACTCTCGTGCCACGCCATACCAGTTTTATACCAAGGAAAGATTTACATGTAAACCTTTCAGAAACAAAATACGTTGAAAGTTTTAACTGCTTTGCATTTAGCCCTTATTCCAGAAACTCTTAAATATTATTATTTATTTCCTGCACTTTTCTTGTTTACTGTTTTTGAGTTTATGCTGTTATATATTTTCTGTTTATTTAAAAAAAAAAAAAAAATTATATTGGATTGTTTCTGTCTATTAAGCATATAGTTATACCTGTATTTACAAACCCTATGACAGGAAGAACAAGCTGCCTGTGATCCAAGGCCTAACAGGATTACATGAAGGAAAATATTTTAAAAATCCTGTTGGATACGCCACTGAACAATAGCTGTGCACAAAGTTGGATGTCTTTAGTCTGAGAGACAACTCTCATGCTGGTGACGTAATGAGTAACTCGGTCCTAGCAACCCATTGATCCAAATGACTTGTATACACAAGTAGATATATGGGAATATTATATACAAGATTGAGGTAAATACTGCTTGAGGTAAATACTACTTATATGGGAATATTATAGCCTATACAAGATTGAGGTATTATATACAGTACAAGGTCTTATATATTATATACAAAACTCAAGCAGTATTTACCTCAATCTTGTATATTCCCATATATCTACCATACTTGTGTATACAAGTGCTTTTGAAAGAGTCATATGGCTCAATGGGTTGCTGTATTTATTGAATGAAAATACAGTACTGCTTTGTTTACTTTTTTTTTTTGTACAGATGTTGAAATTAAATCGTTCAATACTCCCTGGTCTCCTTTGTTTTGTTTGTTTGTTTGAAAAGTTAAATTCAACAATGCATAGGCTGATTGGTACAGCCAGAACAGACCAGCTTCCAAAGTATCATCAGCACTTACACACTCTAGAAGTGAATCAGTAAAATACAACAAATTCCAAAGTTTAACTGTCAGGTAGGGGGTGGTTTAAGAGAGAGCTACAGCAGATGGAGTGTGGGCATTAAACATTCTCTAGTTAACATCATGTATCTCTATGCAGCCTATCAGATTCCAAGATGCAGACGCATCTAAATGAAAATAACGCGCATACTTTCGCTAATCCTCGTCTGTCCTTTTTATCTGCTGGACTCGTAGCAGTCACATCATTATGGGAGATCGGAGCAGAGGGACGATGACATGCTGGTTATTTTTTCCATAATTGCAAGTGGATGGTTCTTCATTAAAACTACGTTCCGCGGTGTTTTGTTAACACTAGTGGCAAAATGTCTCTTACTGTCTTTTTGGGTCTCCTACTGGCATCTGGTGGCTTTCCACTTGTTCGGAGCACTTGTCCTTCCCAGTGCAGCTGCTTTTATCATAACCTGAGTGATGGTTCCAGAGCCAGGTTCGTGTGTATTTAATTATCTCAACTTTATTGAATGAATGCAATGCATTTTTTTCCACTTGAAATGTGGAGCACTTGTGCATTTTGGTTTTGCGCATTCCACATCATGAGTGTATTTTATACAGCAACATTGTGTGTAATATCGTTTAGGATGTATTTTGCACATGCACAACATTTATTTTTATTTTAGTATTAATTTTAAAGGATGACCAGTTTAAACAAGAAAATGTTTTTTCATTTCGCAATATGAGTGCATTTTGACGCAATTAATGATTCTTGACTTGTTCAAATACTCAGTTAAAGACTGCTGCTTGAAGATTCGTGTGCGCGTGCTTTAAAATCCCTTATTATAAGTCTTTATTCTTGTTTCTAATGCGTTTCGCAGGAGCGTGATTTGCAACGATCCAGAGATTTCCCTGGTGCCCGCCACGTTTCCAGAGGACACCTCGAAACTTCGGATTGAAAAGACTGCCATTAAGAGGATCCCGAGCGAGGCTTTTAGCTACCTCTCTAATTTAGAATTCCTTTGGATGTCTTTTAACGTTTTATCCTCTCTTAACTCGGACAGTTTTCGTGGCTTGTACAGTTTAGAGGAACTAAGGTTAGACGGAAATTCGCTCACTTCTTTTCCGTGGGAATCCCTCATGGACATGCCCAGTCTGAGGCTACTCGACATACACAACAACCAGCTGTCCTCAGTACCCTCTGAGGCTGCTCTCTACATGAAAAATTTAACCTACCTGGATCTATCCAGTAATAATCTGCTGACAGTGCCACCTGAGGTCCTCAACACTTGGTTGACGGTCAAACCCGTGCAGGGAGTAGAAAGTTCAAAAATGATTCTTGGTAAGTTTTCTTTCTTTTCTTAATTGTATATTACTGGCGTTATATTATATATTTAAAAAAATAATAATAATTATATAGGCTATTTAAAAATAA
>RJVU01026577.1:12798998-12837627 GCA_003731715.1 Anabarilius grahami
ATTATTATTATTATTATTATTTACAACAAAAATAATTTAATAATAAAAATAATCTTTATTTTCTACAGTGCCTTTAAATGTACATCTCAAAGCGCTTTACAGAAACAAAACAACAAAATTACACCATATATATATATATAAAATAATACAAAATATAAAATTAAAGTTAAAGCAACAAAATACACCATAGAAAATACACACAATGAAAAATTGATACAATTATTCAATTAAAAACTACCTTAAAAAAATTACTTTTAAGGGGAGATTTAAAAATGCTAAGAGATTTAGCTCACCTTATCTCAATCGGTAAAGAATTCCAAAGTTTTGGAGCTAATGAAGAAAAGAAAAGTATCTCCCATCAATCTAAAGGAACAGTTAAGAGACCAGTTTTGGATGAATGAAGGTCACACGTTGGAGTATAGGGAATTAAAAGCTCGGCCAAATATTGAGGTGCCAACCCATGTAAGTAAGTAAGCATCAAAATTTTAAAGTCTACCCTAAATCTAATGGGGAGCCAATGCAAGGACTCCAAAATGGGAGTAATATGATCTCTTATCCTAGTTCTTGTAAGGATTCTACCAGCCGAATTTTGCACTACCTGCAATTTGTTTAAGGTAGCTTTTGACACCCCAGCCAACAAGGCATTACAATAATCAATACGGAAAAACACAAAAGTGTTAATCTCTCAGCAACAGGAAAAGAAAGCATTGGACGCAATCTGGCAATATTTCTAAGATGGAAGAAAGAAGATTTAACAGTATTTTGGACATGTGGCTCAAATGTTAGATTAGCATCAAAAATCACTCCCAAATTCTTCAATTTTGTTTGAAACTCCACATTTGAACCATCAATAGTGACCTATCCAGCTTTACGTAGTTGGTGGGGTGAACCATTGAGCATCTCAGTCTTTTCTCTGTTAAGACAAAGGAAATTTTGTGTCATCCATTCTTTCATCTTAGAAATACATTCAGAAAGAAAATCAACTGGCAAAGTTTCATTAGGTTTAAAATGTATGTACATCTGAGTATCATCTGCATAAAAATGACATTTCAGACCAAGTGATCTCAAAAGCTGGCCAAGTGGGAAAACATAGATATTAAAAAGCAGAGGGCCCAAAATTGATCCCTGAGGGACGCCAGATTGCACAACATCAACCTCAGACCTAAATCCAACCATGGCAACAAACTGCTTACAATCATTGATAAACCAATTAAGAACAGTATCAGAGACCCCAAAAACGTATAAATTATTATTAACGAATTATTACTATTGTTGTTATTAATAAATATTGATTTATAAATTATGAATAAATATAAATAATATGAATTATTATTATTATTATTTTTATTATATTGTAAAAATACCTTTTGGTCATACTCTATGTTGTCCTCAATTTCACATAATTTGTATTAATCGTTTCAGAGATTCAGAGCCGTGTAGATGAAGACACTATCAGGACTCAGCTGATCATTCCTTCGCTCCATCTGGCCGACAGAGGACTCTACACCTGCACTGCCAACAATTTCATCGGCAATTCCTCCATTGGTATTTTACTGGATGTGAAATCTCCGGAAGGCTCTCTGTCTCATTCCTCAGACCTCCCTTCTGCCGTCGCTGAGGAAAATGTTTACATCGATATCCGTATTGCCAAGCAGACAGTGTATGGCATTACAATTGAGTGGCGTGCTGTAACAGACAATCCAGCAGAAACCTGGTTCACCATTCATTTTGGCCGCTATGACGCAGTTAAGAAAGAGCAGATATACATTGGACCAGGTATTAACACATACTCTGTCACAGACCTGCTACCAGTCACTAAGTATGAAATCTGTGTTACTCTAAAGAACCAGGCTCCTCGGAACAGCCAGTGCATCGTGTTCGTGACAGGCAGCGATTTCAATGAAATGGAACAGAGAGAAAAGCTAATTCATATTGTCGTCATTGTACTTGCCATGGTGCTCGCTGTGCCTGCGGGAATGTACGCCTGCACCACCGATGCCAAGTTCAACTGCTTTGAGCGTTGCACAGAAATGTGGAGAAACAGGAGGCATGCGGAGAGCTCGCACACGTCTGACGAGAGGCAGGGCACGTTTGACAGTCTCCAAGCTGCCAGTGATGAGGGCCTCTGCAAGGAGTCCAGCAAGGAGCAGAAGGCCCGACGAAGGTCTGCTGATAAGATACAGAAAACAAAGAATGAACGACGACCAACAGCTGAGCTTTACTGACACTACACACTGAAAGACATCTATAGACTGATTAATACCCATGAAAGGAAAGCCTACATTGTCATCCAGCTTCAATGGTCAACAGGAGGAGATCTGAGTAAAGTTAATATGCTTGTTATGGATGCCACAATCTTCAGAAGAGAGTCTCAATTGATCATGAACTCACGGATCAGCTGCTGCCTAACAGGATTTTCCAAACTGGCAAAAACCAAAGGAAGCCATTGAATAAATGCAAAGTCACTGAATCAAACACTTCTCTCAACCTTATTTTGCATCGCATTAGTAAGCTATTTTCTTTGAATCTGCGACACTTCCAATTCTTTAGCCACTATAGGTAAATAACTAGAAGAATAACAAAGTGCAGTAAACTATTTGTGCTGCATACCAGTGTTTATGATTATGATAATAAATGAGCAACAACACATGAGTAGCCACTGTGATTCGGCTGTAGGCTCAGATCTCTGAAAGCGACTAAACAAATTGCAAAATAGGCGCTGTGTTTATATATGAATCACATATTTGAGGTGTAAATAATGACATTCTCGCCTAAAAAACTCTTAAAGTTGCAGTGTATACATTTTAGCGGGATCTAGTGGTGAGGTTGCGAATTGCAAAATAGAGAAGCTACAGTGTCCGTCGTCTGAGACAGCAGAGAGTAGCCAGTCAAGCAAACGCGCTCTGTAGAGCAGCTTGTCCGTTTTGGGCTCCTGTAGAAACATGCCGGAGTAAAATGGCGACTTAACATGTATGGGGACCCGTGGTGTATGTAGATAAAAATGGCTCATTCTAAGGTAATAAAAACATAACGGTTCATTATGTAAGGTCTTTATACACAACTGAAAACATAGTTATGCATGTTATATTGCATTTCTGTCAATAGATCCTCCTAAAATGTACACATTGCACCTTTAAAACTACATTCTGTGGTACAACAACAGTAGTATTTGTAAAAAAAATATGGTGGATTTGCTCAACCGCCATGACAGTCGGCGAAAGCAGAGTAATACAAACGGTGAAACCGTTCCAATGGGGGAATATCGCACAGCTCTCAGCCAATCAGATTTGAGAACCAGAAAAAAACTGTTGTATAAATTAAAATAAAATAACAAATACCAGTTTGCAAAAGCAGCTTTAATAGACTGCTTTTGTACAGGTAAAATAACTGGAAGTGTCTGACACTGGGAGCCTCCTACATTCAAGTTACAAAAAGCTGAGCTAGCACTTATGTTAAAAATAAGGTGGATACACTATTAAAAAATAAATGTTATTTATTGGGATCTATGGTTCCATGAACAATCCTTAACATGCATTGAACTTTTCCATTCCGCAAAAGGACTTTCTTTAGGTTCTAAAAATGTTCTTTTAAGAACTGTTCACTGAAAGTTCTTTGGGGAACCAAAAATAATGTTCAATGGCATTGCTGCAAAAAAAAAAAAAAAACCTTTTGGAACCTTTATTTTTAAGAATACAATATTCAGAAGGGAACAGACCTTTTATCATCTCAATGCACTTTATTGATGCAACTAGTGACAAATAGTAGCATTCAAAGTAATAAAGACATTCATAATACAACTGTACATAAAACTGTTCATAATATTGTGGATATTTCTATTCTTTTAGTGAATTATTTTAGATTGAGGTGCATTTGTATTATTGTTAAATTCGTTTGCATGTTTTAAGTGACAGATTTATTTTAATGCACATGATGCAAACATAGGGATATAAAAGCAGATTAGGATTTTTGATGCCTGTTCCATATCATGTGAATGCAACAGCAAACAAAATGCTTATCTTTTAAAATGGACATTCAGAAAGCCCTTTGACAAACAATGAAAATGCCACATACAATGAAAATTACACAATGACTTCAATTTGAACTCTAACTATTGAAAGAGTTGCTGTCTTAGGGAATAAATGCTATGAAGATTGTTTTCTATAAATGGTTTTGCTCAAAGTATTATATTTTCTTCCTTTTTAAAAAAATGAGTGATAGGTACAATCTTTGTAAGTAAATATATAAATTAAAATGTGTTACTGAATTTATACCATGTTTCTGTAGTTGATTTTGAAATATGTATAGAAATGTATTTCACACATGGACCGTGCAATTTAAGGCAGTTAACTTTGCTTGTAAAGATGCCTGGAATAACAAATAATTCTGTTCCACCATCGGACTGAACGGTTAGCTCTGCTGAATCGTGCCGTTCAGCACTAATCCAGGCTCGTTGACAGTTACGCTTTCTTTTTCCATTGTGGTGCTGCTAAACCAGGATTAAAACGTACATGACCAATCATGAGTCGTCACACTCGCCACGTCACTAAAGTGCAGTGCAGAGCTTTGTGTACGGTATTGTTAGCTACCCATGCTGAGAAATCTGTGTGTGGAATTTTTTTTGTAAACGGTTCTAATGGAAATGTTGCTGGTACCAAAAAATGTGCTTAAAGCAAATTGTACAGCTCTCTATTTATGTCAGTGATAAACTTTGAGTGTTATGACTTTATGTCCAGAGCTCTGTGACCTTAGCCAGCGGGCTCCAAAATAAACTAGTCAAGTCAAAAATAAAATGAACGCATCTTGGTTAGAATGTTCTATTTTTCTTTTATCCTTGTCCATCAGCGCACTTTGCAAGTTTGTAATCCTCTCTAAAAAACCCAGTAATCCTACTTGCTTCCTACAGAGTATAATTCCATGTCATTTGTGCTTTTACCCCCCAGTGCTGCTTTTACTATCTGAAAACAGACTTTCCTCATCACAGCAGTTTTGTCTCATGTGCAGGGGTTGTTTTAAAAAGAAAGAGCATGATAAAACTGAAAAGCATTCACCTTAAAAACTTTTACAGTGCGTTTGTGTCTTTGGATATATAAACACCGTGTTTAGAGATTTAGAAAAGCCAGAGAGAGCAAACACATAATTTGTCTTATAAATCTTATCACCAAATCTGAACTTGATGTTAAGCTCCAAAAGAACAAGCACGTGCTAAAATAACCAAACCACCACGGCACGTGGTTAGTTTCTGAAATATTTGAGTTAACTGTCGTTTTACTCATAAAATAACATCTGTATTTGAAAAATAAAGCTGGGTTTGAAAATCTGTATTTCTAAATAAACAGAAAAACGATTTAGGTCACCAACTGCACCATCAGCCCATATGATGAAATGTGGCATTAAAGGAAATAATATTTTTTCTCAATCCTATGTTACATAGAAGAAAAAAACAACAAACACAAGGCTATACGATTAACGTTTCATATCACAGGACCATTTCACAAATAAGAATAAATTCTTGCTATACTTAAAATGTCTCCACATGAAACATGACACATTTTAATGAAATGTCCATTTATTTACAAAAGGTTGAATATAAACAGAGATCACATCAATTATTCTACATTTAATACTGAACTGCATGAAAAATGACAATATACATTAAATTGGAAGAAAAAAAAGCACAACATGATCATGTAACTGTATGGTTTTCCTCACTGAAGGATAGGAAGCTAAATTTAGCCTACTCAATTGTATAATATTGGATCTGTTTGTGGTTCTCAGGTGCCTATCAGAATCATTTACCAAATAAACCAGCAAAGTAATGTTTAGAATTTGGCATTGTAAATGTTCAGTCAAGGTCCAAAGACATTCTATGAGACTTAAAATGCATTTCATTCGCTCTCAGTTTTGGGGGGAAAAAACTAACTATTGTTCCCTTTTAAAAACCATCTAGTAAGTAAAAAGTTGATGATTTTGAAGAAATAAAATTCACTTCAGAGGCATATTTCATTTTCCTTGCCAGTTATCCACAGTTCAAAAAGACTTTTGTTTAATTTCTTGATGAAAAGTATCCACAGATGGAGAAATGTCAGAGAAGCATAGAGTAAATGTGAACCAATTATTTTCCATCCAGAAGAGGGCAGTACACATTGTCTTAGCATGCTGATTAGCAGGGTATTAATTAGTCTTAGCAAGTGACACTTTCCCCCATCTCCATCTGGTTCAACCTGCAATCCCAGCTGAACTCTGCATGCATACGGTAAGTAGCAGAGTTGTCCTGTTGAGATTTTGTCCTTGCTCAAATCTTGCCTGAAATCTTCACGACAGAGATTAAGCAGAGGGACATGTCTTCTCTCCATTGAACACTGGTATTTCTACAAGCATTTCACCATAATCAGTATCGGTTGGCCATGTTTTTCTGCTCCAGTCTAAGTTTGAGCTCAGAAACCAGTGCTGTGTTGACAGGATTGTCTTTACCCCTTTGAGATCTTCTCTTTGTCTTGGAGGCCACCGAGGCAGAAACCGTAGGTACCGTCCACTCGCGGTCACCCCGTCTATGATGACTTGGCAACGGCGGGGGCATGATGGGGGCATTCGGAGGCGACGGAGGTGCTCGATGATGAGAATACACTTTGACGTTATTGTTACAGTTGACATTGTCTGTTGTGGGTATCTCCCGATCATCTCTGAACGGTTGCTGGAAGTCGTCTTGTCTCCGGGGTTTACGCTTCCTGCGTATGATGCGACGGGAGGGTAGGATCTTGTTGGACTTGACGTTTCTCACGTATATAATAGTAGAAATCAAGACTGTCACAAAAACCATGATCATAATGACACCACAGATCAAGCCTAGGAAATGCATGGGATTTTCCCTACTTTTCATTAAAAAGGACGTCAAAGGTCCCTTGAGTTGAGTCTGTAAAAGAGCACAAAGAGAAATCAAGTCCATAGGACTCAAGGATGATATACTGTAGGCTTCTCTCTGTCTGGCCAGAGACACATGGTAAAAGTGAGGCAGATAAACAATTTCCAGAGAGGCCAATAGCAGTCAACAAAGCGAAATAGTACTACTACTTGGGATAAATAGAGCGTGACTGCATGGTAACTTGACAGCTGAGAACAGATGGATAGCAATTGATTTGGTGTTTATTTAAATAAATTTGACAATTTGAAAATGAGTTGAAGATTAAATGAATTTGAATGTTACAACAGAGTCTGGTTGCACAGCAAGACAAGATCAGAAGGGTTGAATGGGGCACCTAGAATTAAGACCATGCAGCCTCATTGTCACAATCTCAAAAACATCTACTGTACGATGTAGACTGAATGGAGAAACTGGAGACTGATAAGTGTAGAACAAAAGCTATTATTTTGAAAAATATATATTTTAACTGTGCTCGTGTACTCTTTTACAGACATTTTACGTGCCTTTAAACAACAATAAAGACATTGAAGGAAAAAAATGAAGGAAGTATTGGTGTCAGTGTCAAAGTGTCTCATGGTCAGGGCCTCCTAATAATCTTTCTGATCTTGCCCCTTGGCTGGACCCGGGACTTTTTCACAGATTTCCAGAAAATTATGGTGGATATGAAAACGGTCAGACAGATGGCGAGGACTACAATGCTCAAACAAATGCTGAAAACAGTCCAAGGCTGAGTTCTCAGACTCAAGAAGTATGAAATCAATCTGGATTTGATCTGTAAATCACACAATAACAAAAACTTTTTCTCACAATACAGATAAAATAGTGAGAGTGCAGATTAAATATTTCCATGTAAATTTTTTAGCATGCATTGAAGAATTATATTTAAATTCTGGCTTACAAACATGCAATAACATGACTGTCAAAATGCATAAATGAGAAAAGGGGTTTTTGAGTTGCTTTGAATTGTAAAACTAATAAACTTACTTTCACTTTTTAAAAGAATAGGATTCTCAGGAAAATAAGCACTAATAAAGACCCACTTACCGCTTCTGTGATGTCAATTTTTATCACTGTGGTGGTGCTGAAGGATGGTGAGCCTCTGTCTTTGGCCTGAACAACCACAGACCAAGTACAGTCTTTCTGATTGGTGATATTCTGGACTATGTCCATGGACTTGATGTAAGGCTTCAGCTTTATTTCTCCTGTGTCTGCATCAATGTCAAATATGTTGTCTGGGTCGGCTTTCATAATGGAGTATTCAATGACATTGTTGGGCTCTTCTGCATCTTCATCAATCGCCTACAATCATCAAACACAGTCAACTGACAATTACACAAGTGTTCTACTTGAAGAACAAAATTTCAAATAGTCTTTAAAATGGCTGCTAACCTCTATTTTCACTGGTGCACCAATCACCATTGTTTTCTCTAGAGAGTTTTCATTAAACGCTGGTGAATGGTCATTGAGGTCCATAATGGTGACAAAGACTTCTGCAAGGCTGTATTTTCCTTCAGTGTCTTCGGCCTTCACATAGAAGTTATACTTGGATTTGACCTCGGCATCCAGACTGGCCCACGGCTGAGTGTATATGATTCCAGAATCAGCCTGAATGAAAAACCTACATAAAAAAAATATAAGATAGGACATGAGTTCTATTGGGAAAATCAGGATTACATAGCGCTTGTTGTACAGGGAGATGTTAACATGATTTAAAGCTTTGAGAACACACTCTCTCCTTTTGAAAACTGTTATGCATACTTCTTGTTATGATGTCATCTGGATAAAACATCATATCCTTACATACAGTCTACTGCATACACCATCATTGGGGTCATTAAAGGATTAGTCCACTCTCAAATAAAATTTTCCTGATAATTTACTCACCCCCATGTCATCCAAGATGTTCTTGTCTTTCTTTCTTCAGTCGATAAGAAATTAAGGTTTTTGATGAAAACATTCCAGTATTATTCTTCTTAGAGTGGACTGCAGTGGTCTCCAAACGGTTGAAGGTCAAAATGACAGTTTTAGTGCAGCTTCAAAGGGCTTTAAACGATACCAGACAAGGAATAAGGACGCGGCGCCAGTTCAGTTTTTTCCTTAAGTAGAATAAGGAAGGCGTAGGACATACAGCGTAAGCTTTTTGAAGACTACGGAAAGCTGAATGGTGGAAGCACTTGCAAGGCGATCATTTGTGTTTATAAAGCATATACATTTGTATTTTTTTAAAGAAAATGACAGATCGTTTCTCTAGATAAGACCCTTATTCCTCGTCTGGTATCGTTTAAAGCCCTTTGAAGCTGCACTGAAACTAACTTTGACCTTCAACCGTCTGGGAGCCATTGAAGTCCACTATAAGGAGAATAATCCTGGAATGTTTTCATCAAAAACCTTAATTTCTTTTCGACTGAAGAAAGAAAGACATGAACATCTTGGATGACATGGGGGTGAGTAAATTATCAGGAAAATTTCATTCAGAAGTGAACTAATCCTTTAAGTTTATTTTAATGTTTAGAAAGAAAAAAATTTAAAAAGCTGTTTCCATTCATTTTTATTTTAATTGTATTTTAATATATTTATTCATGTGATGGCAAAGCTGAATTTTCAGCAGTCATAAATCCAGTATTCAGTGTCATGTGATCCTTCAGAAATCATTCTAATGTGTTGATTTGGTTCTCAAGAAATATTTCGTATTATTACCAATGTTGAAAACAGTTCAAAAGAACAGCATTTATTTGAAATAGAAATCTTAAAAGTCTTTACTGACACTGACACAATTTAATTTGTCCTTGCTGAATAAAAGTATTTCTTTCAAAAAAACAAACAAAACAAAAAATGTACTGCTCTGTATGACTGGCCCGAAACAACAGCTGTTTTTTTAAACCCTGGAAGATGGAGGAGTGTTTGGAAAATCTATCTGGTTATTATTTTTTATTTATTTTATATATTTAATTCCATTTGGTGCAGCTAATGTGCAGAAATGACACACTGCACCTTTAAGAGGGGCTGCTATATGAAAAGGAGAACAGTCTATTTCCTGCTCAAATCCCATTAGTGGATTAACCAAGATGGAGGGCCTGGTAACTCTTTGTTTGCAATGAAATTTAGTTTTGCAGTTCTAGTACATCGATTCTGTATGGAGAAAAATTGCTGTCATTTGACAAAGTGTGTAGTTAATTAAATATGAAATAAATACTGACAATGATAAAATATGATGAATGAAACTGCATACAAAAGACTTTATACTGACAATTTAGAGGTGTTGTTGTCAGGTAAACAAAATGAGGCATACGCTGCTATTAACAGGCTGTGTGGTCTGTCTGGCATAAAAAACAACAGGCAAGATCCCACGCTTACTCAGCCTTTCCAATGAGAGAGTTCACACAGCAGGAAAAAGGAAGCTTACTGCAAAGGTTTAACATAACTGTTCTGCCAACAATCCATCATTTACACATTCATATGAGTTATATTTATGTCTTTTATGCTCTATAAAATATAAAAAGTATGTTACTATCAGAGATCATGAATCTGTCTCTGGGTTTGGGAAGCTTGAGACAGATTTATTGAATTAAGAGCTGAGAACAGCAGGAGGACTGAACTCTGTCCCAAGAAGGCAAGAATATTTCAGCTATTTGAGTGCTGCCTTTGGAATCTAATAAAAGAAAAGAAAATCGGATCCACTTTGGTACAGCTAGTCCTGAGGACAGCTTGTAAGCAAGTCCTACAACAACATGGAAAGTTATTGGAAGTTGAAT
Source organism: Anabarilius grahami (assembly GCA_003731715.1). Taxonomy (NCBI): domain Eukaryota; kingdom Metazoa; phylum Chordata; class Actinopteri; order Cypriniformes; family Xenocyprididae; genus Anabarilius; species Anabarilius grahami. The sequence goes on from RJVU01026577.1 coordinate 12,809,670, forward strand.
TCTATCTTAGTATCTGTAGTCTGTGTGTGATGAATCGAGGTGAGCTCACATCCCTCCTGTTCTCCCATTCACTAAATAATCTGTGTTTTGGTATTAATGATGTTGCATAAGCAACTTTTTTTTGTGTGTGTGGCTTATTCCAGTTGGCAGGCATTTCGTCAGAAGGATCTCAGGCATTAAAAAGACCACACACATTCTGAAAAGGAGGGAAAACAACAGTAAATGTGGGGTAAGGTACTCACAGGTCCGCTCCTGAGCCATAGATGGAGTATTTGACCACACCCCAAAGACCAGAATCAGGATCCGTGGCCTGCAGAGAGCATAAGGAGCAAACGTCATCAGCTGACATCTGTTCTCATACATAACTGAGATGCCAACATCTACGTAACAGAACAGATGATATTTTGAGCCAAAAGGCAAAACATTAGGAGCGATGTGGGATTTGTTAATCAGGCAACGTCATTATTTGCCTTGAACTCATGGTTGTAGCATGTCCTTATGTCCAAGGTCAAAATCCGGCAGGTCATTTAGCAAATTGTAGTCCAGAAACAGGATAACTCTATGTGGCGAGCACTTGCTTACACAGGGTGAGGGTTTATCTCAATAGGGTTCAATCTCTCTATCCACTGATGAAGGGCAGAGTGGGACAAGTTTATATCCTGACAGAAATGAGTTTAGCATCATACCTGCATAATGGGTAGATTTGGAGAATAACTCAGGGGCATAGTCAGGAAAATATTTGATTTTTATACTTCTGATCCAAAGTTTTTTTTTTTACAGGAAAAACAGTAACATTGTGAAATATTATTACAATTTAAATTGCTTTCTATTTTAAAATGTATTCCTGTGATGGTAAAGCTGATTTTTCAGCATCATTACTCCAGTTTTCAGTGTCACATGATGCTTCAGAAATCAAATTGGTGCTCAAGTAACATTTTATATTATTATCAGTTGAACACCATTGTGTTGTTTAATAATTTTGCGGAAACTGTAATGTTGTAATGTATGTTTTCAAGATGCTTTGATGAATAGAAACTTTATAACTTAAAGAATTATGTTTATTTTAAATACTATTTTTTGTTACATTATAAATGTCTTTACTGTCACTTTTGATAAATCTAATGCATCCTTGATGAATAAAAATATTGATTTCTTTAAAAAAAAATATTACTGATCACCCCTTTTGGACAGTAGTGTATTTTATGTCTTAAGACCTTATATTGTTTTTAGATTCACTATGATGTTTGTTCATATAAAAATTAAAATAAAAAGTAAAATAAGCATGATCAGTATCAAAACAAAAAAGATCAGTAAGCATGATCAGTAACAAACAAAGCTGTACCATTTTGTTTGAGTATTCTGACGGAAAAAAAGAGATTGTTTCTGCCACCTGAATGCTATAATAATATGACCACTTCATGATGATATTTTTGTCTATTAAAGCGCAAATCTGGGGTTTTAGCGTTACACAACTGAATGAAAATGATAGCCATCTGGCAGCTTACCACGTAATAGACTGTTTATCAAGCATTCACATACTGAGCATGATTTGGGATTCTGATCCAACCCCTAAAATTTTATATTTAGATTAATAATGCGTATAATGCGTCTTTTTCCATAAACAGAGCAGAGTCTGGAGAGGATGACAAACATGTTAATCTTTTTGTGTTTATAATGTCTAGAGTGTTCTGTACTCACTGTCACAGACACAACAGTGGATCCTCCTGGTGAATTTTCTGGAATCCGGGCGATGTAAAAATCAGAGGAGAATTTTGGAGCGTTATCATTGGTGTCTAGCAGATGAATGATTATGTCTGCTGTGGCACTGAATCTCTCAGGTGTGTCAATCTCTACAGCGAGGAGCTGGAAACAATGAGCATAACACATTTCTGCAACTGGTAGCATATTACTGATGATAGTAATGTAGGGTCATTCTCAGGCCAATTGTGTCCTCAAAAGTAACTGTATTTTTAGAAGCCAATTTTCATGTCCATTATACTTTCACAGAATAAAATGTTATTCATGTTAGTTTGCACCACAATTCAGAGAATCGCATCTGTCGAATTTACATCACGTAAATTCATCCATTACGAAATACATAAAAGTAAGTGGAACTGAATAAATTATTGAATAGTTGTGATATATAAAAAGCACTGAATGCATCCATCTCTGGCTCAGTGCCAGCCAAAGTGCGAAAGCATGTTTGAATTTATCAGTGACGCACTGAATGTTCTAATCACACCGGTGTTATCGTACGCATAAAAATTTTTAAAATCAATCGCGGTTCGGAAATTGAAACTGAGGGGGCACAAATCAGATCTGAAGGGGCAATGCCCTCTTTTGCCCCCTCATGGCACTGGCCCTGATGATTATATAACATATGCAACAAATTTGTTGGTTCATTATTTGTCCATATATTCAGGATTGTGCACATACTGTATAATTTCTTAAACAGTTCCCATATATATTTATTAACCTTAAATGTCAGGAATTGTGATTTCTCAAAATCCATTGCAGCAGAATCCTCCACAAGGACGGTGACTTGGGCTTCATTCAGAACGGTTTGAGGGACCACTCGTAACATGCGGCCTGGGCCCACCAATCTGAGGTGGAATTTTGCATTTGATCCCTGAGAACAAGCATACAGAATAAACACATTTTGTAACACAAAACCTTCATGTAGAGCCAATATAGAGAACTATCAAATACATAGAAATGGAATAAGTTAAAGACATTTTAAAGGATTAGTCCACTTTTAAATAAACTTTTCCTGATAATTTACTCACCCCCATGTTGTCCAAGATGTTCATGTCTTTCTTTCATCAGTCGAAAAGAAATTAAGGTTTTTGATGAAAACATTCCAGGATTATTCTCCTTATAGTGGACTTCAATGGCCTCCAGATGGTTGAAGGTCAAAATGACAGTTTCAGTGCAGCTTCAAAGGGCTTAAAATGATACCAGACGAGGAATAAGGGTCTTATCTAGCGAAACGATCGGCCATTTTCTACAAAAATACAACTGTATATGCTTTATAAACACAAAATATTGCCTTGAACATACTTCCGCTTTCCGCATTTTTCAAAAAGCTTACGCTGTATGTCCTACACCTTTCCTATTCTACTTACGGAAAAAAAAACGAAACTAGTGCCGCGTTTGTTCCGTAAGTATAATAGGAAAGGCGTAGGGCATACAGCGTAAGCGTTTTGAAGAATGTGGAAAGCGGAAGTATGTTCAAGGCGATATTTTGTGTTTACAGTTTACAGATAAAATGACCGATCGTTTCGCTAGATAAGACCCTTATTCCTCGTCTGGTATCGTTTAAAGCCCTTTGAAGCTGCACTGAAACTGTCATTTTGACCTTCATCCGTCTGGAGGCCATTGAAGTCCACTATAAGGAGAATAATCCTGGAATGTTTTCATCAAAAACCTTAAAATCTTTTCGACTGATGAAAGAAAGTCATGAACATCTTGGATGACATGGGGGTGTGTAAATTATCAGGAGTTTATTTAAAAGTGGACTAATCCTTTAAATGGAAGGCAAACAATAATTGTTGGATGATGGTTGTGCTCATCCATGTGATCGTTTTTGTGTAATGAATTCTGCATATCAATGTGACTAAATACTGAATAACTAAAAATATTATTGCGTAATATGACAACAGCTTGAAACAACCACCTGCTTGTTTGGGTTCTTTTCTATCATTTATGTAACATAGATAATAATGTTCTACAATGACTGAACAGTGCTCATAGAAAACATGGAAGTAATACATTAAACTAATGGTGTCTTAGCTTGTTGATTTTTAAATAATGGTTGAGCTGCACTACAAAACTACTGTAACACTCAATCAGCTTATATTAAATTCTCTTAAAATGAAAAACAGATAGCCAGATTTTCTTTCTAATGTCTAAATAAATCTGCATGCAGTAATTTTAGCTATGACAAGCCTGTAACCTGCTGCTGAAACAAATGGTACCCACCTGGTCGGAGTCATTGACTGTGATTTTCAAGCCCCTCAGGAACTCTCCCTCAGGAGGATGCTCATACATAGTTAACTCGAACACGTTCTGTGGTCCATTCTCTCCAAAGAATGTGGGTGGATGGTTGTTTAGATCTACGACCTTAATAGTCACTGTGGTGACTGCAAAGTCCAAACGTTTTCCTTCTGGACTAACCTCCGAAGCCTGAAAAAAAGGAAGAAATTACTGATTGTAATACAACTAAATACATTGTTTGTAGCATTAATTGGCTTGAATTACTTTAGTAATGAGGATGCGCATGTTTAAAAGAGATGTAACTAAATAGCATGGACAGAGATAGATTTTAGTAATTGGCTTATTCCTGAAATTCCTGAGCTTAAGCTCTGTCTCAAGTCAGAGATCAGAGTGAAGCATTGTCCAGTAACTTAAGATAGAATAGAATACAATACAATACAGTAGAAATAGAGATAGAGTTTAAAAAAGGATTTTAACCTTGACTTTAATATTAAAGACTTCTCTCCTCAGGTCTGCTGGGTACACCTTCAGAGTGATACATCCACTGGTTTTATTGATGGCAAAAACCCCATCTGCTCCTGAATGTATTGGTTGTAAATTTGTTAAGTGAAACATCATAAAAAAATTAATTTCCATAAAAAGATGCGCAAAATAAATGCATTTCCATTTTAACCAATAATACTTACCAGATTCTATTGAATACATGATTGGATTTGGATTATCCATGTCTCCATCTTTGGCAAAAACTGTAAATATCTCAGATCCCTGTAAAAAGATCCCTGTAATTAGATCTTAGACAATGAGCAGTAAATTTTGCAGTTTTGCACAATTAATTAATTTAATAATTGATGATCTTTACAACGGAACGCAATCAACTCTGAACTGACTTCAGCTGAACAATGACACTTTTTTCTTTTTAGAGCTGCTTTATAGCCGAATTGAAATATGTTTGCATTTTTGAATCATTATTTTCCTGTTTATCACAATAAAGTTGCTTTGAAACAATCTGTATTGTATAAATCTCTATAAAAATAAAGGTGACGACACAGTTTGTCAAAGTATTTTCCTTTTTGGTAAAATGTGAATCTGAGAAAGCTGTTGCAAAAGCAATAGGGTAACATTAGCAGATAAAGTAAGGAGAATATATTTGAATGTATTTAAAAAAAAACTACATTGAACTGTAATTTTTCCTTGATATTTGATAGTGGATCTGTCATCTTGTCTTGAGAGCATGCGTACAGCAGCTCAGTACAGTCTTTTCCAGCTGATTTAAGCTGCATGCTGCTCAGATAGAATGAGACATCTGTGCTGTTGTTTTAGCAGGTTCAAACTGTAATGTCTACCATAGAGCATTATTATTTATTTTTTGAAAGAAATGAATACTTTTATTTTATAAAAATTAAATTGATAAAATGTGACAGTGAAGACATTTATAATGTTACAAAAGATTTCTATTTGAAATAAATGCTGTTCAAAAAATGTAGCTCATTTTGCACACAAATATTAAGCAGCACAACATATGCTCAAATCAAATCAACATATTAGAATACTCTATGTAACATTTTAAAATATATTAAAATAGAAAACAGTGATTTTAAACTGTAATAATAATATTTCACAATATTTTAGTTTTTACTGTATTATGATCCAATAAATGCAGTCTTGGTGAGCATAAGAGACTTCTGTCAAAAACATTAAAAAATATTACTAACCCCAAACTTTAGTGTATCTATACATGATTATTTATAAGCGGTCAGTTTCATTATAAATGACACATACTGTAAATGACACATCAGTTAACGTTTAGACCTGAGTAGATGATAGACTGTAATTGCTTTTAATCACACTGAATCACAGAGGTCCTGTAGCGTATTCATAAGAAATCTTGGTGTAGTGTTACAATGGATACTCACAGGCGAAGAGACCTCATAGACATAACCAAAGTAAGGAGTTCCAACAAACACAGGAGGAGTGTCTTGAATATCAATCACATTTATCGTCAAAGTGGCTGATGATGACATCACTTGTTGCTTGCCCTTGTAAGTGCCACCTCCATCCTGAAAACAAAAGTTAGTGTTACTTCATATTTCATTATAATGCAAGAAATAATGGTAACACTTTACAATAAGGTTCATTAGTTAACATTAGGTAACTACATTAGTTAACAAACTAATAATGAACTGCACTTATACAGCATTTATTAATCTTTGTTAATGTTAATTTCAATGTTTACTAATACATTATTAAAATCTTGTTAACATTAGTTAATGCACTGTAAACTAACATGAACAAACTATGAACAACTGTATTTTCATTAACTAACGTTAATGAAGATTAGCAAATACAGTAACAAATGTATTGCTCATGGTTAGATCATGTTAGTTAATACATTAACTAATGTTTAACTAATGAATCTTATTGTAAAGTGTTACCGAAATAATAATAGCCAAATTATTAAAATGATGATTGGTAGAGCAGATAAAGGCTGCAAATGGAAGAATTAAGCTTGAACTGGTAAAATAAGGAGAACAAAACCACTCCCTCTCACCTTTGCCACCACAGTGATGAAATGTGTGCGGGATTTCTCATAATCGAGGGCTTCGCCTGGTTTTATCCTCAGCACACCACTATGGTGGTCGATGGCAAACTTTGTGCTCGGTTCACTGCTCTGGATTTAAGAACAAACACAGAGATTCTAATGTAACTCTATATGGATTTCCATATGTCTATAAGCTAGTGAATAGTATGAAGCAAAAGGGGTGAAATATCCATACTGTGTCGTAATGGGAAATATAAAAATCATCTGTCCAGACCGAAGCAGTCTACTGTGGCAGTAATTTATCTAGAACCATACAGCAAGCCTGTGCTGTAAATCACATTTAAAGGGGTCATTTGATGCTTTTTAATGTTTTCCTTTTCCTTTAGTGCTCGATCGGATCCAGACCTGGATAAAAAGCCTCGATTGAAGTCTAGATATTAATTCCTCAAACATCTATGTCACAATGTGAAATATTAGCATAATTCCCACCCAAAGGCATACGCAAAGACAGAAGGCGAGGTCATTATGTCGCGGAGACGCTGTGTTTGGATGCAAAAGCAAAACCCCTTTTGCTTTCAGAGGTTAATCAGAGGATAAGATTTGTTTATAAAGCTTGTGCACAGCGCATTTTATAGACCGCTTCCTGAACCTGGGAGAGCACTGGCTATATACAAAGATTATACTTACCACTGTGAAATGTTCTGCTCAAGACATGATCAAAGTTTCAAAATTTTGACTCGGGTTTGGTAAAAACCAACAACATTATTATTATTAACTGTGTTTACAAATGCTTTAGAATCCTTAAAAAGCTGAAGTTCACGATTATGTTAAGGGGTGTTACATTTCAGACACACGCTTCAGGTGTTTGTACAATCACAATGCACTGGGTCTGCTGTCCAATCAGAGCACGGAAGGAGGGGCTGTGTAGAAATCAGCGTGTTTCAGACAGACTGGAAATAGAGGTACTGCAATAATGTACAGTATGTGAAAAATAATGTTTTTTTAACATTAAAGCATGTTAACCTATTCTATTACACCCAATAAACAAAATAATGAACTTTTCAAATAGCATCATATGATCCCTTTATATGCAATTTCAAATGTGCTTGTAGAATTATTTCAATTATGACCAGTTTATATGGATATTCTATCAAAGACTTTGCAGTAATGAACAAAAGGGTGAAAACAGAGGAAAAAGTAATCCTTTACTTTCATTTGACCTTGATTTCATGTTTGATCTTTCAAATGGATACCACATGTTACCTGGAGGAAGTAAGTGACTGATCCCCCTGAGCCGGCATCTCTGTCCACTGCCTGCACTTTGTAGATGCTGCTCCCAGATGTAGTGTTCTGTGCAAACACACATATACAGGTTTCAAACAAGCCTGTTTTCCAAAACATTGATTAAGTAAAGAATAATTAAATACAGATTCTCTGAGACAAGATTCCTCACCTCTGGCACATCTACGATGGAAGGCATGTTCTTAAACTGTGGTCTCTCATCATTGGCATCCATGACAATAACCGAAACCTTTTCAACTACCTGACACGACACCAGAGCATTAGAAAGACAGTCACTACAAAACTCTCCACATACACTGGATAAGACTCATAAATCAACAATACTTACTTTATTAAGGCCATCTGAGATACTGACAAAGACTTCAACCTCATCTTGTTCCTGTAATAACAGATGGAGTGTCACGGTAACATTCTCAGCACATGTATAACATCTTGATGTATAACAAATGTACCTCTCTGTCGAGTTCCTCTATTAGAGTTACTGCTCCAGATTTGGGATGAACACGAAAATATTCTTTGTGTCCGGGTTCAAAGGTCATTCCATACTTTACTGGCTGGCCTTCGGGGTCAGTTCCATTAAGAACATATATCTGTGTTCCTGTAATGTACAGTTGTAAGCAGCTGTTTCTGTTCAAGTCAAGTCGAATTCATGTCAAAATGACATCTAAAGCTATACGTGGCTTAAAATGACTTAAAATAAGACAAAACATGCATTAATGTAAGTTGAAATAATTAAAAATCGAGATATTTCTTATTTTAATTTAACGCCTCAATTGTTTTTGTTTTTCTTCTTTGAGGAACCAAGGTTCCCAATGTCTTGAAAAACCTGGATACATGAGGAAGACTATTTTAAAAGTGTTATTTCCAGACCTGGAAAAGACTCCATGGGCATTTTTAATGAATATACATTTTTCTCATTATGCCAAGCTAAATCACAAACAACTGGAAAAGTCATGGGGCCTTCGATTATTGTTTGAATAACATTAACAGTCCATTTGAAACAGTATAATATGCCAATTTATGATCTCTAGCCTACTTTCAGTAATTTACCACAATCAACAACAAGGGTCAAAGGGCAAAATCGCCAACCCTGCACCAAGCTCAAGACACTTGGTGTTTGGAAAACAGCAGTGGCCATGTTAATACTGTTTACACCTAGACAGGGAGACATCAAACAATTTTCTAATCAGACGGTACAAAAGTTTTACCTTACCTTTTGGCGTATCCTCTGGGAGATTGAACAATGCCATATTACCGTTGTTACTGTTGGGCCCATTATCATAGAAATAGGGTGCGTAGTCAATCTGTGCTATAAACAACAATAATCAGATTAACATACCTCAATTAACAGTGTAACGTAACCAGACTTATGAGGACAAGTATAATAACTGTACCTATCTCAATATTTGCCATTTTACTGACATCAGGTTGATCACACACTGCATAATGTAATAACACTAATGACTCTCTCTATCCACTTGTCTGGGATTACAAGTGCCTTACGTCATAAATGCCTCAACATCCCCTGCTTTACCAAATCTATTTCACTATATAAATTCATTTATGAAATTAACTTATATCTAAATTTAGATTTAGATGCAGTTTTCTTGCAGACAAGTCTGTATTTGCTCACCTCCTACTGTCAAGCAGGAATAAAGGTGACGCAAATGAGGGAGAAACATCAAAGAAGTACATAACAGTGGTCAAGATTATATACATCAGTCAACAGTATAACATAATCAACTTAAGGAATATTTAATCGCCTGAGTCACATCCAGATTCAAAGGTTTTCATGAATACATACCAAAGCAGAAATGCGCTAGCAGAAAAAATGATGAAAACTGTATTTCCATAGCATTCTTCATCCTAATAAAGCAAAGCATTTACAGCAAACAGCACACTAGTGAAGAGAGCTACGGAGGAGTCCTTCTAAGGGTGTTTATTTCAGATTGAGCAGAGCTAAGACAGGTGCTAAGAGCCTAATCCCATGACACGCCTTAACCCTGGGCCCATTTTTAGAAGCCCATTTTTGCAGCACGGCAACTAATGGCCACTAGAGGGCTTTACGTGTAGCACACCTGACCTGATATGACAGGTTCGAGACCATCTTCTTAGATGTAGTGCTACTGAAATCCCACATTTAGAGATCTCTGTCTCAAAGAAACCAATTAATACTGGATGAAATACAGTATTATAAAAAGAGTCACCTGATTTTAAACAAAACAAAAAACAACAACAACAAAATTGGATTTAAGTTGGAGTCATTTTCATGTTCATGGTCACATTTGAAATGTTATGTAATCTAATACACATCAGCATTAGCAAATGCCTCCATCTCACTCTATATCTCACGCTTTTTAACACTGAATTATGCTTCAAATAAGTTTAATGCTAAAAACAATTTCTTTTACAATCAGGTTTCCTTTTTTCCTCCAGGTCAAGAGTTAATGTGGATTATTTAGTAAAAAAAAACAACAACAAAAAAAAAACATTTATATTCATAAATATAGTGGATTATTATATATTTGAGTAAGTTAGATAGGTATTGGTGAAAGTGGCTTTGAATGGTATTATTGACTTGAATCACAACGCAAATTCTAATAATGTTTCAGAATCCAGTTGCCATATAGAACTGAAACTTGTTTTCATATTACTTTTTGCTCAGATGAGCAGCTGTGTGGATCACAAAACGAAACACCTGCCAATTTACCTTCATCTACATTTGTGAGTGTGGCTTTGCTTTCAGGATTAATTTGTTTGGAGCAGGCAGATGGCAGGCAAGCAGATTAACCTACAATAATCCTTCATCATCATGTAGTGTTCAGGGCCTGTCTACAGGGACACACAAACCAGAAGCATCTCTGCATGTGCACCACAGAAAAGACTGGAATCTGGGCAGATCTGAACATACTGATTACCTTAATATGACCATGAAAATGTTGCCTTGATAATGCTTATGATTACCAGATTTGTTGCAATGCTCTTGCTTTGTCTACATAATGAAATTAAAAATAATTATAATAATTTTGACATATAACATAAAAAGAAAACTCTTTTCCTTTCTGTTTAGTTTTTTCAATCAGAGAGAGAGAGAAAAAAAAAACAGAAAAGTAGGTCAAAATCCAGTTTATTGTAAGATTAACCCTGGAAATTTCTTGTATATTGTGATAATGTGCGTCAGTCATACATCAGCAGTGTGGATTATGTGACTGAATAGAAACCTTGAGTGACAGGCAGATTTGCCATTTATGCAAAATATGATCATCTTCTTAAATGTGTTTCTGACAGGTCTTAGATATTGCTTTTATTGTGATTAGCCTGGCATGGTCTAAAATGGGACATGCACATTAAAAAAAAGAAAGAAAAAAAAGTTCACAATGGAAAGAAACCTCAAATGACATCCAGGGTCTGCCATAGTGATTTTAAATGATAGCAGTGATATTTTATACAAAATAGACAGAAAATCATAATTACTAGTAATGTAAACAACTCGATATTTATTAATGAATCAATTTCAGCATTTCAGAATGCATGTGCAAATCTTATGTGCTATGACAAGGTCACTGGGGACATCTAAACTGGGACCACTGGGACAGATTAGCTATTTCATCAGAATCCTAGTTTCAATACTACTAAAAACTACTAAAAATGTAAAGATCTGAAATCTTCAATCCACATGTTTGAATGTTACATCTTGGATTACAAATAAGCTTTGGACTGGATGCAAAGTCTGGGACATCAACATATTTGGGTCATTTTAATCTTCTCACAAACTTCATTTGAAAATATATTATGTATTATAGCTCAGAATTTAAGCTTTTACGTGGTCAGCCAACCTAATAATTTCCCCCCATGTTTCCCCTAAGTTCTTATAGAGAGGATAAAGTTGCAAACACACACTGCAGAAAGAAAAATAGCTATAAACCTCATTTACACCGTTTAAATAAGACAAGAACAGTACCTCAAATACACAGCTCGGCACTTTTATAGTGGTTCGATAAGACTCAGCTTGGCAGTACGTATAGCTTTTGGAATCAGTATATATGATATGCTTATAGGCTATACAACTGCAGTGTACAGCTGGGCCATTCAACAACAAAAGCGCTTAGAATGTGATTAGTCATTGTAGTGAATTAAAAATATTGTCAGTAAAACTGTACATCACCGCCCCCACGTGGTTACATGACGTTATTGCTGAACATTTCGAGGCTCTCCTCGTGGTACTACAAGATATTTCAATTGTCTATACTTCATTGATCCATGAGGGGTCATTCGGTGCAAAATCAGAAGCACATCAAACACGAAAAGTCAAAAGCAAAAGTGCACGAAAAAAGAGCACTGCTATAAATACATAGTCTACACTAAAACTGATAACTGATTGCCAGCACTGTCATCTAAATAAATAACTAGGCTACTATAGAAAGACGCGTCTTACACTGTTTAAAAAAGATCCCATAGTAATTAGTATGATTTACAGTTTAATAATAACTTTTGGCAGGAACCATAGACATTTTTAAAGGGACCCTGAGATGCGTAGTAATTCAAGTAGTTGTTTCGACCCATTACTCATTCACTGAGTGTACAGGTTCAGGTCTCCGTGTTTTATCCCAGCCGCCCCAGCGACTCCCCACTGCAAAAGGGGGGTGAAGGAATCCACGTAGGAGTGTCCCAGGGCCCTCCTCAAACAGAAAAGCCCTTGTGAACACCCACACTGGGGGTTCTTGTTTGACCACGTGACCGTGTGTCCAAGGATAGCCCAAACTTTGAGACCGCCGAGTAATGGACACGTTTTTCAGCATGCTGCACCCGAGAAAAACGCAAATGGAAATACGTTAATAAAAGACATTTCTTCAATGTCGTGAGAGTCTGGAAATGGCTTTGGGACCCTTCAACTTATAAGTTAGCCTACTTGGAATTCCAAGTTGGAAGTTCCTTTTCATTGAATGATCTCCTTTTGTCCGTGGAAATACGATGACATGGGTATGAAGTAGCCTACGGATTATAAATCACATATTACTTTATATATGGGATTTTTTAGTGTATATAACTTATATAGGCCTATATATATAACTTTTTAGTGTAGTTAGTGTTTTCACTCACGTATAAGTGCAGTACCTATTTTGGAGTCTTCACATAGCCTACGCACAGGAACAATGTGTACCAGGCGCGATCATTCAGGATGCTCCAGATGAACCACTGAAGACTCGTTCAGTCAGTGAGGTAAAACATTTTTTTTTTTTAATTCTTTTTTTTTTTTTTTTCAGTCCAGCTGCTATCAGTCCAGTAATGTGGTTTTATTTTACCACAGTCGCTCTGTATTCACTTTTATAACTGCCAAAGTTCTGTAAATTACATAAACCGCAACAATACAATAGTAATCTTTGAGTTCTATCTATCTATCTATCTTGCAAGAATTGTAGCCTTATGATAAAATGACTCTGATAGTCGAATTCATTTAAGGATTTTGTAATTTCATCTTTGTTTACATCCATTTAATTTTCTATTTGATTTTATGAATTTTAAAAAAGGCTATTTATTTTCATTAAAATGTTCTATATCATGAATGAAATTCATTCCAATTGGTTGAAAGAGTAAGGAACTTATTGCTGCAGACTGTGACTTTGACACCACATTTTTTGAGTTGATATAAACATTTAAGGCAGCTATTAAAATTTAGTTTGTTTTTTACAATGCAACAATCATGTTACCATACTGTATATTATTTAGTAGTTAGATTGCTGTCATCATGCTCAATCTTCTGTTAGTCCACAATGATTACCTCAAAACAGCAAGAGAAAGAACGGTGTGTGTGTGTGTGTGAGAAAGAAGCCATTTGGTGCCACGTCTCTTTAAGGTATACATTTTGTGATATATCCATGACAAATGCACCCCCTGTTCCCGTTCCCCTCCTCCACCGCTGCTACAGCTGCAACTTGTGGGCCCAGGCAGCACAAGTGAGCCTGTCACTGGTGATATCGGATTTATCTCATATAGAAGAACTCCAGCTAAACACTGCCTATCTCCCAGAAGGCGCTATCACGCACTGCTGAACCGCAAAGCGCTCAGTAATGAAACAAGACAAAAACACAAGGATGAAACATGCTCCCTGGCCCCAGACTGCACACACCTCTCTGATACCCATGCTAACTCACTTCCTGTGTCATGTTTTCTGACAGAAAATGACACTAGATTATATCCATGTAATACTCCTGGATAAAAACTGGTGCTATCCCAAAGGTTTAAAATGATTGACCATATGTCACAGACCAGTCTGAATACATTAGATGCACTGTATTTTATTTTAAAAAGCTACTGATGTGGAAAAATAAAGTATTTATACACAAAGAAAATTAAACTGCTACAGTGTCTATTTAAGCATTTTTTTTCAAACACATCTATAAGGCTGTAAGAGACGCCATTAATGCAATTTGTATGGGAATGATGAACAGAGTGATGTCCATTTCTGCTTGAGCAGATCATCAGATTTGTCAAATGCTCCAGCGGTTTTTGAATATGTAAAGATCTCAGCTCAACCGCCGTGCCTGACAGTTTGACGGCTATGGCATAATAAGCTCACATAATTGGTTTATATTTACTTAGACTGCACACTATCATTCCTTGACGGCTCGAAAATTGTGTCATATCCTAAATGCTACTCTTTGTGCAGACAAATTGCATGGCATTTACCTATGACAGTTTTCCCACTGGTACACGTCTTACTTCACGACTGCAATATTACACTGTCTCTCCTTGCGTTTTTAGCATGGTTTAGGAAAATGTCACATTCATAAAAGCCGCTGTCTGGCAGAGGTCTGGTCGGTTTATTTGCACAGATGTATTCTTGATATGGTCCAGATTAACCCCTGTCAAATGGTGTTGTTTGCCTTGCTGTGAAGGTAACACATAGCATTGCTGCTGGTAAACAACAGTCCTGAACAGAGCTACGGCAGGTTATGGCAGCTCACCCTCTCAAAGCTAGTCGGAGGGGTTATCTGGGGTCAAACATGCCCTAAAGCTGCTGGTTTTATTGCAACGTAACAGCCTAATTTATTTAGTGGTGTAATGGTGTCGTTCCTTTAACCATTTTACTTCAGTTTTTATACTCAGTACAAATAAAGAGTCTGTTATATATACATTAGTACTTTCATTAGAACTGTCATAAAGCCTATTTAAACCTCTGTATTCAAATCTCGAACTATTTCCGTTTTAAATCTAGTGATATAACTATATAATAAGGAAAGAATAAGACTAAATCCTTGTCACCTCCATAAAAAGGTTTATTTAAACAGGTAAAGCAAAACTACCCCCACAACACGCTGTACAGTGAACAAATGGCTTGTGGAATTCAGAGGTCCTGAACCCTTGGTGAAAGAGAAGCTGAGAAATTCAGTATAGCTACAGTCAGCTTTCCTTAGATGGATGGAAATGCTATACAACAACAGATCATTTAAACCATCTGCAGAGGACACTCGCCATATTGTTTACTACGAACTGTATACCTAGCTCTTTTCTTAGAAAAAGAAAATGGTTCATTGTCAAAAAATCAAAAATAAATAAATCCACATCTGGCTTCCAAGATTTAATAAAGGCATTTTAGTCTTGCTGCAATAGGAAGTGTCATTTCCTTTTGACTGTGGGTTGCCCTGAGGCAGAACCAAAGCTACTGAGTTATGATTTAGTTTCCTCTTTGCTCCTCAGAGTTTTGTTGTGAAGCTTGTGGATCACTCCATTCTCATTACCTTTTCATCACAATAAATGCTGTTCTTTTAAACTTTCTATTCATCAACAAGTCCTGGAAAAAATGTATCACAGTCTTCACAAAAATATTAAGCAGCACAACTGTTTTTAACATTGATAATAATAAATGTTTCATATTAGAATGAAGAATAAGCTGCAAATCAGCATATTAGAATGATTTCTGAAGGATCATGTGACACTGAAGACTGGAGTAATGATACTGAAAATTCAGCTTTGCCATCACAGGAATAAATTACATTTTAAAAATTATTCAAATATTTAAAATTTATTATTATTATTATTATTTAAAATTGTAATAATATTTCAGATAACTGTTTTTACATTGTTTTTTTGTTTTTTTAACAATGCAGTCCTGGTGAGCACAAGAGATTATTATTATTTCAAAAACATTTTAAAAAAACGAACCGATCCAAACCTTTTGAACAACGGTTTTAATATTTCAGCATTAAAAAAAAAATGCCAAAGAAGTACTCCTTTTTGATGATTCATGGTGATCCACAGTAAGCAGTAACCAAAGAGAGACATTGTATTCTGTGGAACTCATCATCATCTCTCATCATTCCACATTAGTGGAATTACTGGACAGGTGATGACAGTGCAGGCTGCTTGTTTGGGAACAAAGCTGAAATTGTCTGTCTCCTGTGCCAAACGGTATAAATCTGTCACCGCTTGAAATCAATACCTAGGGCTGGTGTGTTAGTGAGTTTTATGTCTGTGTGGAAATGGTGCCAAAACTCTTGTCTTGATTTTGTTTATTGCAGATGAATTGATTGTAGACCCAGGTTGTGACATGAGATGAACCCAAAACAGTTGGCAGCAGCGACTATTTAGCAGTCTGTGGAGGCATTTCCTAAATAGAAGTTAATTTGAGAATGAGGAACAAGTATGCAGTCATCATTATCTGCATTGTGGCACTTGTCATCATTGAAAAAGAAAACAACATTATTTCAAGGTGAGAATGTGAGAGAAATTTTATATATAACATATTTATTTTTATTAATTTTAAATCGTATAATATTGTAATATTCGCAGGGTCTCAGACAAGCTAACTCTCCGACGAAGCCCACTGACGCCGGAGCCTCCAGTGCCCTACGATGCTCTGGTAGTAATGGAGGACAACAGTTCCTATCCAGAGGGCATTTACTCTGAGAATGGCACTCAGGCAGGTCGAAAGCACATCCTCTTGATGGCCACCACTCGTACAGGATCTTCTTTCGTGGGCGAGTTCTTCAACCAACAGGGTGGCAACATGTTTTACCTATTTGAGCCACTCTGGCACGTGGAGAGGATGCTATCGATTGGCACGAGTGGCACAAATGCCAGCACTTCTGTTTGGGTGTACAGGGATGTCCTGCAGCATCTCTTCTTGTGTAACTTCTCCATGTTGGAGCGCTTCATTAGCCCTCCTCCACGGGACCACGTCACCCCTGCCCTGTTCCGCAGAGAGTCCAGTATGGCCCTGTGTGAGGAGCAAGTCTGCACTCCGGTTGTAAAAGACATTTTTGAGAGGTACCACTGCAAGACGAGGCGTTGCGGACCACTCAATCTGACCTTGGCATCTGAGGCCTGCCTAGAAAAACAGCAAAGGGTGATCAAAACAGTGAGGGTCCGGCAGCTAGACACACTTCGTTCTCTAGTAGAGGACCCTCGGTTGGATATCAAATTCATACAGCTGGTGAGAGACCCTCGAGCCATCCTGGCATCAAGGATGGTGGCCTTTGCCGGTAAGTACCACAACTGGAAAAGTTGGGCTGTGAATGGGGACGTGCCTATAGAGGATGAGGAGGTCAAACGTCTCGAAGGAAACTGTAACAATATCCGCATCTCTGCCGAGTTGGGCTTGAGTCAGCCTAAATGGCTGAAAAACCGTTATATGTTAGTACGTTACGAGGATATCGCCAGGTACCCCATGCAGAAAGCAGCAGAAATGTACAATTTCACAGGGATTCCAATGACGACACAAGCACGGGACTGGATCCTGAGGAACACGCATGCATCAACGGAAGCAAGTGGCGTGTATTCCACCCAAAAAAACTCATCAGAACAGGTGGAGAAATGGCGGCGTAGTATACCATTCAAACTGGCCCAAGTTGTACAGAAAGTCTGTGGACCGACCATGAAACTCTTTGGGTATAGGTTTGTAGACAGTGAACAGAAACTATTAAACAAATCTTTTAGTTTGCTTGAAGAAAAACATTTTATTTAGTCATAGATTATTTCCTTGATGCATTGTTAAAGGAAAACCAAGCGTGAAATGTGACAAGGTTTTCTTTTTATACTGTATGTGGACTAAAAAATATGCATAGCAGAGACACACTGGCACACTGTAACACACTGGGACATTGCTTACACTAAGGTACTTGTGGCATCACCTGACTTATCTGAACATATACCCTCTTGGAAAAGCTAACTGAGATTATTGATTTTAGATGGCTCCATTTGAAAAACAAAGTTTGATGAGGACAAAAATTATCCATACTCATAAGATGAGACATGATCTGCCTGTGAATCTGTGTATATTTGTGTGTCTAGAAACAACTTTTCCTTTTTTTCCTGAAAAGAAACTAAAGGATCATTATTTCACAAAAAGGGAAGCAAGTGGACATCTTATTTATGTGTGGTCATTATTTTAAATTGCTTGTTGACATTAAAGCCCAAATTTGGCTTTGTCAAAATTGGTCATCTCATTATTGCAGGATGTAAACAATTCCAAATGTATCTGGATATTACCAGATATTAACTAAGAAAAAACGTCCTCTGTGTGAAGAGACAGTTAATATAAAGCAGCTTTTGACAGCCAGCTGTGATCCTGGAGCACAACAGTGGCATTATTCACTCAAAAAAGAAAAAGAAAAAGAAAAGCAGGGTTTAGCAGAATAGGCTGTTGTCCATGCAGTTGACATGTAATTATTATTATTTATTTTTTTTGGTACTATTTTTAATATTTTAAAAATAAAACTAAAATAGAACATGAAGAGTAAAGGTTAGAAAATAAAAAATTACAAAGTAAATTACATTAAAACAATCATTCCAAAACAAATAAAATGACTCAACTGTCATTTCTAGTGCCATTTCTAGACCAAAATACTCTATTTCAACAGCAAAATACTAAGGAGAACCAAAATATTCCAAGAGCATTTGTTCTTTGGCTATGCAGACATAGTAAACAAGTGAAAAGGCAGAAAATGAATTCATAACCATTTTCTTTAGCGACAGCACTCTGCAACCTCTAGTCTTCTATGAGTATGAATTAACTCTAGAATTGGAAAAGCATAGCATTCTTAAAATAGTTCATTGCCATTTAGTTTCAACTAAAGCCAAAAGCTATTTCAAACATCACATAAGTTTTATTGGTAACACTGCACAATAAGGTTTCATTAGTTAACATTAACTACTTTATTTTTTATTTGTAGGACAGGACATAATAAGACAAAATTTAGGAGGACAACACTGTAAATACAAAACAAACCTAACAACAAACAAGAAGAGAAAACAAATACACAAGAAAGTATAGGTTTTGTGAGTGACTATGTGAAGTGTAGGTGGTAGGTTGTTGTGCATTTGTTTATCTCCATCTTGTATATATCTTAATATATAAAGCAGAGTGTTTGAAGAAGGAGAGAGAGAGAAGAAGAAAGAAGAGGCGAGAGAAAGAAGAGGGGAATAAATAAATAATACATCTAAGAGGTAATAATAATAATAAAGGGGTAGGGGGCTGGTATGGCTGACTCAGTCAGGACACAGTATTTCGATGTATAGACTGAGACTGATATATGTATCTGGATTTGGTTTGTGGTTCGCCCTCTTACCCTCCCGGGGAGAGCTGGCCCATTACACAGTCTCCTTCAAGACTTCTCCCAAACCCTGAGGGGGGAGTCAGTTTATTAGGGGGTAGTTAAATACTTTAGTTAACATGAACTAAAAAGGAACAATACTTCTACAGCATTTATTGATATTAGTTCATGTTAATCTCAACATTTACTAATACATTATTAAAATCAAAAGTTTGTTAGCATTAGTTAATGCACTGTGAACTAAAATGAACGAACAATGAAGGATGGTTTTTTTATTAACTAACACTAACAAAGATTAAATAATTGGGGTAACAAATGTATTGCTCATTGTTAGTTCATGTTAGGTAATACATTAAAAGTGTTACCATTTTATTTTTTAGAATGACCATTTGTGAATTATTGTTAGGAAACATATGGAGTCTTACATATGACATCATGACAAAAATATGAACCAAATGGACATTCTTAAAATATAAGTAGAGCTTGGAAACAGTGATGTTTTCTCTGCACACATAACTCTTATCTTAAGACAGATTTACTGAGAACCAAATATCCACATCACCCTTAAACTATTTCCTGACCTTTTCTGGCCATGGAAAGCTAGTGTAAGCCAAAACATGTCTGCATTAGTAATGCAGTAGTTCTTTGAAAAGAGGTACAGTATCTTTATGCTTTAAGCTGCATTTATACTGCAAGCAAGCAGCACATCATGCAGAATACAAATTCATTCATTGTTCTTAACAGAAATAAATAAATAAATAAATAAAAATAAAATAAAATATAAAAATAAGCCCACCAAAACACAAATTTGTCATAATTGTAGCAGCATGCCTACTAGGATATGTTTCTGTTTAATTGTAATGCTGCTGCTATCTGTGTGCAACAATAAATAATTTAAGATCTGTTATTGCAGTCACTGGCAGTAGTATAAGATAAATGTGCATTCAAGAGTCTAGCATCTGCTAAACAACGAGAGAGAGAGAGAGCAGAGTGTCTGTCTACACACTGGTATTTCACAAAGTATGGGTTTACTGTGATACATCAGTGTTGAAATGTCCCTTGGAATTTAGAATCCCTGATTTAATGAGTCCACAGGGAAATTTTGAATTGACAAAACAGCGAAGCTACCGCTCTGCTTCAGTGTACGTGCTGTGGTAGTCGTTTAGCCTATATCGTGAAGGCTGATTTACATAAGAACAAACTGAAAAATCAGTTCTCTGAGAGTAAGAGTTTGTGACGCAAGTATGCTGAAAATAAAGTACGATTTATACCCGCAGGATTTCTGCAGCTAAGTTCATGCTGAGGACGTATGCAAATTGTATGTTTCATTGGCACAGGTCTTTCCTCCCCACATATCAATATCAATGGAGGCCTGTAAATACCAATGTCAGAGTAATTTCCTTTTTAAGAATGTTTTGTTTAATTCACTGATTTAGGGAAATATGTCTAACTGCAGGACCACAGCAAAAGCCATTTCAGGACAGCAGCCAATTTTGACCTCGATTTGGCCGTCTGGGACAAATTTTGAGAATCCTAAAAGATTCCTCTGATCCTAGGCTAAAATCTGTAGTCTTTGAACGCTAGTTTGACATGTTGACAGATTGCTGTGCTGTTCAGACTACATGACTTGCTGTCTGTAAATCTGGAGTCTTGAAGTTCTTGTGGTGTTCCAACGCTATCTCACGACCAATTCGTACATATTTTATGAGGTGGCTAATTCGTATGAATTCGTACGACCTCACTCTTACGAATTCGTACGATTTGTCTAAACCCCAGTGACAGGTAGCAGTGACGAGGCTACAGAAGGTCCAGGGCGGCACTGGACCACCCAGATTGATGGCTGGCCCACCGAATCAAAGGTGCCAGAATATTTCGTTTAATTTCCAGACACTACTTTGGTCTGGAAATAATCATATCTGTTGTGAAGGACTATATATAATTTGAAAAATGGATTATTAAAAAGAGGTATGCCTACATATAACAATGTTTAAATTTTGTTTTGTACGTATAATACGCCATAAAGTGCGTATCATATGAAATTTATCAGAAATAAAGAGTCGGCTGACAGTCGCCAGATATTTATCATGCTTGATATTTGTCTGGTGTCTGCGAGGCATTGGCGAGCCGCTTTGATGCGTCGTTGAGTAATTCAAACATAAAGATTGGCGAGCGCTGATCACCCGCTGATTTGCCCCTGATCACAGACCGACCTGTCGGCAAGCTCATTGGCTTGCAAATCGGGCTTAAATTGGATTCAAAATCCTGTAGTGTGAACTTACATTACTGAATGAATCTGCATTTTTGAACAAATCATTCTATGACTCAACGACCTGATTCATTCAGGTTTGAATGAATCAGCCATTTTGAATGAATTGTTTGACTGAATGATTCAATGACTCACTTGTTAAGACAATGGCTGCATTCGAAAACTTAGGCAGCTGACTTGTTGCCTGGTTGCCTTACAGGATATGACTCTGCAGGCAGCATTTGCGCATGAAAGTACCTCACCAAATTGATTTCGGACAGACTTCTGAGGCAGCGTAACAGTTCAATGATCTACAGCAAAATAAAGCGAGCTTTGGTGAGAACTAAACAAATATTTAATTACTACAGTATTAATTTCTCGCTAGAAATGACATCAGAAGTGGAAAATGTTGGTCAAAAACTTACATTTACACACAAACTGACAGAAACCGCAACTTTAAGATGCCATCTTTCTTTTTCTAGCTCACATGTCACTGAATGGAAAGCACAGGATTGTGGGATATCAAAGGCAGTGAAGGATACATCTAAGCTTCCTTCAAAAATTGATCAGATGAAGGTATCTTAGGAGACAGGAAGTGAAGATAACATTGGATTCAGATGTGCCTTGATGCCTTCCTACCTTGGAATGTGTCCTCTGAAGGCAGCATTTTTAAGTTTTTGGACGCAGCCAACCTACTGGTGATTTAGTTTCATATATAAAAGTATCATTGCATTATGGTTAATAATATGGAATGCGTAGATAGCTGTAGATTGAATGCATTTATAAACATACTATTAAGAGTGAAATATGAAATAACATTATTAAATATAACAGAGATAATAAAGTAATTGCAGTCGCATTGCATGTAATGCTTGTCTGTCTTTTTTTCTCCAACTTTTTATTTGAAACGGGCCTCTGAATTGCAAAGGCCACCTCTGACCCTTACTATAACTATAAGCTCCACCATAACGAATGCCCAACCCAACCCCACCTCGAAACCTAACCTCAAGGATGCTATAATCTTCACCCTAACTTCCGGTCTGAGACTGCTGGTCTGGCACTGAAACTGCTGTGACATATGGCTCTGCGGTTTTGCAGTTGGTTAATATTAGATTTAGGACTACTATGAGAGCGTTGTGCAGGCAGGGTAACAGGAAATCAGTCTTGATGTGTATGTGCATGTGTTCCACTCTCTCAGGATGTGCCACACCTTCTAAGTAGAGCTCTGTTCACACTAGGGCTCAGACGGCCGTTGAACAGGCCTTTCATACTGTCTTTCAAAAGCTTCCAGTCTATAAAGCACACAGCAGTGCCTGTTTATGGCTCAGAGGCCTGCTGGCCTTCTAGAGTTCGAGCTGACTAATCATATGCAACACAGAGGGATTATTCCACTCACTCAAACTGATTCATTGATGCCTCGCAAATAACACGAGTAAAAAATAACATCTGAAACCTGACAAAAAGGTTACTTATGAGAAAAAAAAGAGAATGTGTTTATGGAAAAAATCCCTTTCGGGGTATTTCTGAGTTGTTGCTTAGTTGTGCAGCCGTGGGTCTCACTGCTGATGTTTATCTTTAGTGTCTGGTTGAAGTCTGCACTGGAAAAGTAGGGGGAAATAAGTGGCTTAACCAGAGAGTGTGAGAGAGAGAGTTTTGACTTGTCTGCTTATACCAATAATTACCATCAACAAACAATAAATACAGGTCCCGGAAAGTTTCAATTCTTCATAATCTTAGTACTTACATTTCTTAACATTACTGTTAATAAAAGTGTATTGTGATGTATTCTGAATTGTGCACTGCAGTGCGACCTTCAGCGCGACCTGCAGTGCGAATATTCACAGTACATCACAAGTTACAAAATATTAACAAAATAACTGCATACAGGGTCTTAAATGTAGATTGTACGATAATTATATAAATAATACTGATTAAATAAAATAAAGTCCAATAAAATTGAGGTTGTACTGAAAATCAACACGGTTGTGATTCTCTACAGAGCTCTTGCTCGTATTTTCTTTTTTTTTAAATAATTTTTTTCAACAAGGATGCATTAGATTGATCAAATGTGTCAGTAAAGACATAATTTTTCAAAAGATTTCTATTTCAAATATGTAATCATGTATCATGGTTTCCACAAAAATATTTAGCAGCCCAAGAAATGATTTTGGGCACCAAATCAGCATATTAGAATGATTTCTAAAGGATCATGTGACACTGAAGACTGAAGTAATGATGCTGAAAATTCAGCTTTGCCATCACAGGAATTTTAAAATGTATTCAAATAGAAAATATTTATCTTAAACTGTGTTAATATTTCACAAATAATATTGTTTTTACTGTAAATATTTGAGAGACTTCTTTCAAAAACATTTTAAAAAATCCCTACTGACTCCAAACTTTTGAATGGTATTGGGGGAAGTCGTGGCCTAATGGATAGAGAGTCGGACTTGTAACCCGAAGGTCATGGGTTCGAGTCTCAGGTCCGGCAGGGATTGTCGGTGAGGGGAGTGAATGTCCAGCGCTCTCCCCACCCTCAATACCACGACTGAGGTGAGACCCTTGAGCAAGGCACCGTACCCCCAACTGCTCCCCGGGCGCCGCAGCAATGGCTGCCCACTGCTCCGGGTGTGTGNTCTTGCTCGTATTTTCTTTTTTTTTAAATAATTTTTTTCAACAAGGATGCATTAGATTGATCAAATGTGTCAGTAAAGACATAATTTTTCAAAAGATTTCTATTTCAAATATGTAATCATGTATCATGGTTTCCACAAAAATATTTAGCAGCCCAAGAAATGATTTTGGGCACCAAATCAGCATATTAGAATGATTTCTAAAGGATCATGTGACACTGAAGACTGAAGTAATGATGCTGAAAATTCAGCTTTGCCATCACAGGAATTTTAAAATGTATTCAAATAGAAATTTGAATATTGTTTTTACTGTAAATATTTGAGAGACTTCTTTCAAAAACATTTTAAAAAATCCCTACTGACTCCAAACTTTTGAATGGTATTGTGCAACATGATGTAATATCATGGTGATGCCTTTTTAGCTTCTGCTCAGCCTTCATGATGATGTTCAAAAGACTCAAACAACAAAGGTGTTTGATTATAATAGGTAACAAAATAAGCCTTAAGCCTCAACACCCTGAACACCCTGAAACAGCCTGAAGCCTCAACATGTTTGATGCTACTCATATGCCTAGTGTGCTGTTGTTTAAGTTCTGTGACAGTAGAGGGCAGTGTGTACTAGACAATAGAGCAGCCCTGAAACAGACAGGTCAACTACTCAAAATGACCTCTCACCTTTTTAAACGCTGTCCTCAAAGCATCAAAGCTATTATTACTTTACATTTTAAAAGCTAAGCTTTGACATTGATACTCTCTTTTTAGAGTTCATACCATAATTATGCTAAAAATCACACTAAGAGAATTGACTTCTGTCAGGAACGAGATAGTTTAATGGAAGAATGAATATGACAAACACACCGTTCCATATGTTCAATAGGTAGGTTTGGAAAAAGTGTGAGCACAAGAGCGTGACTGCCCGCCGACTTTCAGTAGAGCGGATGTGAAGAATCCGCTCATCAAAGGGTGTGAGGTCCAGCACTAATCCGCAGTTAATGGCAGACAGGGGTGCCCAGCCCTGTCGCTCTGTTCCTAATGGGCACATCGCATTAATACCCAGCATCCACCAGCTACATACTGTCCTCAAGCTGCAGGAAGCACATAGAAAATACAAGGGGGTTCTATATCATATAAATACTTGAACTGTTCATTGTTTGTTCATGTTAGCTCACAGTGCATTAAAGGGATAGTTCACTCAAAATTAAAATTCTGTCATAATTTACTCACCCTCAAGTAGTTCCAAACCTGTATGAATTTCTTTGTTCTGCTGAACACAAAGGAAGATATTTGGAAGAATGCTTGTACTTGTACTAGAATGGTTACTGACATTCTTCTGAATATTTGTTTGTGTTCAGCAGAACAAAGAAATTCATACAGGTTTGAAACAACTTGCGGGTGAGTAAATTATGCCAGAATTTTCATTTTTGAGTGAACTATCCCTTTAACTATAATGTTGACAAATACAACGTTTGATTTAATAATGTATTACAAAATACAGAAAATAACATGAACTAAGATTAATAAATGTTGTAGAAGTATTGTCCATTTTTAGTCCATGTTACCTATGTAGTTAACTACTGTTAACAAATTAAACCTTATTGTAAAGTGTTACCGTAATTTCATTGTGCTTTTGTTTTTAAATGAGGTTTTATTTTTATTTAAATTTAAATTTCAGTTTTAGTTTATTATTCAAGGCAACATTCCAAATTTTTCAATTAACAGATATGTTTGTTATAGTTTAAGTTTTAGCTAACTATATATATATAAATTAGAAAACAGTCTTTATAATTTAAAGTTATAGTTTACTAGTTTTTTTATAGTTTAGTTTTAATTACAAAAGAAAATTTAATATGGATATTTATATTTTCTGGTAATGAGGAAAGGCATACAATTAAATGACATTGGTAAACGTTACATTTGTAAACTCACATTTCAAACATTTGCAAACGTCTAGCCATTTGTTTGAGAGGTTGAACTGATGTCAGTAATGATCAAAGAAAGCTGTGAGACCGACCATAAAAGACCCAACAAGCATTTCCGTGGTCTGTGGTTGTCTTTTGAAAATAATAAAATGGGGTCAAGCTTCGGTACCACTGTAATAAAGAAAAAAAATCCAGACAATGTCCTCTTCCATAACCGTCACTCGTCTTTTCTTGAAAGAGCTGTTCCTCTCTTATTATTTGGCATGTTAGCTCAAAACATTGTAGCGTTCTATAAGCACTTTCATGTCTGATCTTTAATGAGTGTTTTAATGCCAAAGGAAACAGCCTCTATCAGCGAGTGTTGTGGATGGGAACATTTTGTGCACAGGGACGTTTTGTGTGGGCTCATTTTTTTTTCTTTTGCATTTGAGGTCACTGATACATAAATTACTTGCACTACTGCTTTAAAATGTTTACAAGTTTGGCAGAAGTCAGTCTCTTTGAATGTGTGGCAGTGACCCTGTCCTTCTCATTATTTCTGCAAACAATCAAAATACACAGATACAAATCAGCTCACATTTCCATCCCAGAATGAGCTGGCAGTGCAAACACAGATGGTTCATGTCCTCTTCTGAGATAATATGTTTTTTTGATTATTTTCTTTGCGGCATCTCTTTAAACGGCCAGTTCTGATAAAAGGTAACTGGGGCAAGGGGTGGGAGATCCGCCGAGGTGGCCTGTAGATTTTTTGGGAACCAATTCCAAGCTAAAAGCGAGAGGTTTGGTCATGTGTGTGCTGATAGGAGGAACTGGCCATCTACACGACAAACATCAGCGCTTCCCCAAGCAGCCCTGTCCCACCTCTACACCCTCCCACTGAAAGACATATGCAGGGAAGACACTTATGAATATTTCAAAGAGATTAGAGACCAAGCTTTGAGAGGTCAAGCATGTCCTCAAATCAAACCAGCCCACAATCTGAGGGCAGTGAACTATGGATGTCGGTCATGGGGAGATTTATTTGTATTTTAAAAAGATGGCATTTGATTTAATCTTATATTATGATGTAAAAGCAAATAATTGTAAACATTTGCTCAAAAAATTCTCAAGCATTTATGCATCTGAACCTGATATAGCTGCTCACTCCTTCCAAAAGATCATATGACAAGCGACCCATCTTCACATATAGCATTAGTACAACCAAAACTTTGTCATGTATTATGCGTGTGAAGATCCTGAGATTGATATCGTCTTCATTACACAGTAATCTTCATTGAGCTGTCTTTTCATGAATACTGGTTGGACTGACACTTGTGTCTATGGCTGTGTTCTTTTAATTAAGCAAACTGGGAGAAGTAAAGGAGATGCTTGGCAGCTTGTCAGGAAAATGGCATGTCAGGTCTACTATGGTCCCTCACAGGAGTGGCGTGCTGTCCATCATCTATACCTGTTCTTGCTGTGGACCTTTCCCTTTGGATTCCACTGTAATGTGAGATGGTGGACATCTGCGTCTGGCTGAATGAGGAAGAGCTTTACACTGTTCTCTGATAATATAAAACCCCTATCATTTACATGAGCTTTCCTCTGCCATTGTGCTGCAAAACCTGCAGCTCGTAAATCTAAAAGTGGACTTGTAACCACTAAAAGAGTTGTAAAATAGTATATTTATAATTATATATATATATATATACAGCTCTGGAAAGAATTAAGAGACCACTCCAAGTTCAGAAATCAATGTTAAGTGGTCTCTTAATTTTTTCCAGAGCTGTATA
>RJVU01026577.1:12841336-12861700 GCA_003731715.1 Anabarilius grahami
TATATATATATATATATATATATATATACACACATTTTTTAGAGGGCATGTTATGAAAACAAATATCATATCACACAAGCTCTTTCAAAAGCAGGATCTCATTTCTCCCGCCACAAACAGCCCAGGACTTTGAGTGTATACGTCCACTTTCCCAGAATGATTGATGGCAGCCACTTACTCGCAGTGAACAGTCTCCAGTCAAACTTTCATTCTTAATACCAGTGTCAACAGTGCATCTCTAGCTCCCGACCTGCCACTTTAGCCCTGAGGAGACACCTGACCAGATTCCAGCCACCCCACATATAAACAGTGTAATCTCTCAGTCTCTGACACAGCAAATAAACACAGCGCACAAGCAAAGCTCAGCAACTTAATATCCTACTTCCTTCCTTTGTATAGACTTGACAGCTTGTAGTGGAGCTCAGGGAAAAGAGAGAAAAAGAAGACATTTTTTTTTTTTTTTACAGGTAACAAGACTAAAGTGACCGTCTCATTGAAGTTGAAGCAAGGTTAAGTGCACTGAGGTTCAGTTCTGGCAGAGGAAATGTGCGCTAAAGCCAAATATGTATCTGAAATGTTCTGAATTTGTTGATGTTTTTTGTCACTCAAAGCCACTCAAACCAAGCATATGGAGATATACAAAAATCATTTAGAGCAATAAGATAAGCCATGTTAAATAAAGCACATTGTATAATGATTTTTGGGGAAGATGTTAAAAAAAAAAAAACATTAAAAAAAGAATGCAACTTATGAAATACATTGAATTAAGAGCATTGCTCAACTTAATACATACATAGCTAAATTAAATAAATATACAATTATAAACAACATAAGAACAATACACATTTAACATTTTAACTATAAATTTAGCATAAAAAATATGTTATCCTGAAGTCTTGTATGTGCCATTATAGTTTTGTTGCTGTAGCGTATTTACACCACCTGATGGCAGTATTTCCTGTCACACCAGCCATTTCCTTTTGCAAAAACACTGGCCCAAATTCTTGCGTAAATTTGAATATTTACTGGTTAATGCATTTTTGGGCAGTATATATGAAAACAATACGATCATGGATCAAGTAAAAACATATCCATAACAAATAAATTAACTAAATAATGTATTAGCAAAGGCTCATCTGACCCTTGATAAAAACAAAACTTTACAGACATGTCCTGTTAATAACTGACCTGAAAAGTATATAGCACAGCACTTTTCTGCTAGAATCATCATCTCTTAAAATCATATATGAATCAGTTTAGCACTGTGGGTACTTGTCTGAGATACTGAGGTGGGGTTTCAGTAATTTAGTTTAAAATAATAAATGTATAGCCTATGCATACAAGCATATCTGGTAAGATAAACATTCAGTGCATGATTTTATTGTTTTGAAGCTTAA
Organism: Anabarilius grahami; assembly: GCA_003731715.1. Taxonomy (NCBI): domain Eukaryota; kingdom Metazoa; phylum Chordata; class Actinopteri; order Cypriniformes; family Xenocyprididae; genus Anabarilius; species Anabarilius grahami. The sequence continues at coordinate 12,842,734 of RJVU01026577.1, forward strand.
GTGAATGAGCAGAACTATATATATATTCCTTGTTACAAAAAGATACAACCCTCCATACAGCCTTAAGGGGCAGCAAAAGACTGTGTATTGCTAATTTTTGTGTAACCAGGATTTACTGGCTAGCATCTCCTCCAGCCTTTAATGTCAAAGGCTGAAGTTCAATGCATGTTTTTGATTAGAATGCTGAAATCAGCTCTGTTGTATATGTACAATATTGTTTTTTAAATACAAAATTTTTTTTTATAAAAAGTTATCTTGCATCTACAAATAAGCTGAAAACCTTTTTCCATTAAGAATTGTAATGCATCACCGAGCAAGATTTAAGAATTTTCATGTCTTGAACTGAACTGCCAAAATTACAGAACAAATTGTTAGAATTAAATAAGATACATTTACAATACTTTAAATAAACAATATACATTTTTAATACTTTATAATATGGACTTTGTTTGAACTGTCATTAAATTCCTGTTAGTGACATCCTTTGTAGTTCATTATCTTGGGAAAAAAATGTGTATAAATGCTATAAATTATTGATCCAGACTTTGTAAAGTACACAAAAGCAAGATGCAAGCTCACCTTGAAAAAGCAATTAAATAAATACCACACTTCATAAAAATAAACCATAATAAAACACCAATTTATAGATTTTCAGAGTTTCTTGTTGGTTCTTCCCTTTAGTCACATTAAACTAAAGAACTGGAAAATCACTGTAGTCTAGGATATAAAACAACTCAAACTAGACAAACTAATTCTGCGGTGTACAAGACAGAAAAGAAAAAATGTTTTATAAAAAATAAAAAAACAGTAAAGACCGACACAAACACACACAATAATTTTATATCTACAGTAAAGATTTTAGCTTTTGATCAGCAAACTCAATTAAGCAAAGGGGTTTTGAACTGGAGTGGCGTGTGTGGGCTGCACAAAGACAAAAAGAAGGCCCCCCGTTCAAGGCTATCATGTGAATTGTTTTTCATATGAAAAATGCAAGGAGTCAAAAGTTTTGTGATAAGTGACAAAGCAGGCGGTGCCTTGAATTCCACCGTGGGATGCAACACAATTTAATAAAGAAAGAAGGTCTTGAGAGGAAAAGTGTGACGTGAAGGTTAGCCGGAGGTCTCGCACTAGATGAAAGTGGGAACTCTCTCTCCCACTGCTGTCAGCACTTTTTAATGTGAACTTTGCGATTGATTGGCGGGTCCTGCCAGGTTCCTCTCCGAACTTTCCCCGCCATCCCGTCTCCTATACAGTCCTACCCTCAACACTTTAATCCAGCGGCTAACACTTAACCAAATGAACATTCAAACTCGTTTGTATATTCCACAAGAATCTTATCTTATCATCATAATTTTTACATGCAAGTACCTATCAAACAATAAATGTGTACAACAATGCCAGAATGCAAAAAGTTACAATTTTTGGCAGTGTAATGTGAGTGTAAGCAAACGGAAATACGAAAATAAGAGCCTGAAGTTTAAATAAATATAATAATTTATATAATACAATTACATTTATGTAATTTATAATTTAAAATATATAATATATATTCTTACATTAATTACTCCTCTTAATTGCTACAAAATATATCTGCAAAAAGAAGCAGAACATTCATAAATGGAGTGTCTAAAATGGCCACTCTTATCTTCTAAACACTGCATATTACAGGAGTCAAGTTGAGAGCTTTGTCTCTACGGCAATACAGAAAAAACCCTCATGCTCATTTCACATAAAGGTCAGAAATTCAATCACACAACCCCAAAGCATTTCAATAGTAAAGTATGTATGGGTACGGCTAGATTTTTAATGATTTTATGGGTCAAACTAAATCATTTTTCAACAAGCTGTTTGCGGTTATCTATTAACCCAAAAACCCAGGGGAGAGTCAAAGGAATCCAAGATATAAGAGGTAAATCATGAGCCTAATGTGCTAATTTTAAGTGTTTTCTATATATATAAAAAAGACAGCACTACCTTGTACAGTATGTACAAGAGATAAAATAGACATAAGAGTTTTAGATCCATTCTGATTTATGAATGTGATCCAGACATATTTTCAGGACAGACTCATAATTCAAACCCTATCTGTATAGCCTCCAAAGCACACCTCCATGTAAAGTAAATGATTTCATTGTAAATGTGGTGAACTGCATCTAGATTGCTGCTTAAAAAAGTGTAAATAACAAGCATATTTCAAAAATGTTCTGGCAAAAGGATAATCTATAATATATATATATATTGTTCTGTGCGTCACTTCTCTTGAAAGCGTTCCAAAACAAGAAAATGAATGAGTCAGTCACTGTTTCTTGTGTATCATAAATTCAGCCAGAAGTGAAATAATGTCAGAAAAGTGCCTTTAAATCTACTCTGTGAATAGAGATAAGAATAAAAACAAGGGCAAAGGCTCGACTTGACTTGAAACATACAGTATACGGCCTTAATGCATTGTCACAGATTTCATTAGTCAGTCTGAGCATGATGGTGGCGCTATACATCAGAGAATGAGAGCCAGAGAGGCTTTGACTTTTGGAACTTAAGGCCAAAAACAAAGCTGTTCTTCAAAGCCAGACTGAAGTTTCATTCATTTGAACCAACCTGAGAAACACAAAATACACCGAAAGCAACTAGAACTAAACTTTCTCTCAGAATAGTCCTGTGCTTCTACAGATTGCTATATTACGGTAGGCTTACCCTGTTCTGAAGACAGCCAGTCTCCTACCTGCCTGTGTGAATGCAGGGACAATCGGTTTGGTATGTGGAGCAGAGGTGGGTCCAGACATGCACACATGAACACAAGTACACACAAACACAAACATAACCCACACACATTCGTACACGCGCCACGATCCAGCGGACAGGAGAAGTAAGCAAGCTGGTAGAACTCCTGGGGCTTGTGAATCCAAGCTGAACTTTGGAGCAGCCTCTTAACAGATGGCATGAGTGGGTAAACTCACTGGCTGGTCCCGCACAAGCACCCTGCTTTACAGGGACTGCCGCTTTCTAATCAGATTAAATCTGTTCATTGTTGGGGTCAGTATCTGCTTGAAATCAAACTCCCCGATGCACTGCCGTACTGTACTGTGTTTCAGTATATTACAGGGAATGAATGAAAAGGATTTAACCCCACGGCTACTGTTAGACTCGCTGCTAGAGTCTAAACTGATTTTGAAATGGATACGCTCTTATGGTAACATACAGTGTGTGTAGTTAAAACAGTGCTTAAATAACAGTGCTTACTCTTAGGGTTATAACCCAATCAGTCAATAAGGCAATAGGTGGGATGCAGCCCATAAAAACTTTACATGTCTATTACGTTTGCAAGCAAAATGAAAGCTGGTGAACATTAAAATCCTCCAAACATTACGCCAAAATCACAAAAATAATTTTATCAGCATATAAAACACCAGAGGGTCTGAAAGACCACCGGAAGCAAGATTCAATCAGAAAAAGAGACTTTATTAGAGATTGAAAAGCAAAAATAACACTTTACAATAATGTTCCATTTGTTAACATTAGTTAACATGAACTACTGATGAAAAATACTTCTTAAGCATTTCATAATCTTAGTTAATGTTATTTTCAACATTTACTAATACATTATAAAAATCTGTTAATCTTATTTAATGGACCCGAGTTAACATGAATTAACAATGAACAGTTGTTTTTTTATTAACTAATGTTAACAAATATAAATAAGCTTTCCTGTAGCTCAGTGGTTAGAGCATGGCACTAGCAATGCCAAGGTCATGGGTTCGATCCCAGGGATTGCACATACTCCGATACAAATGTATAGTATAATGCAATGTAAGTCGCTTTGGATAAAAGCGTCTGCCAAATGCATAAATGTAAATGTAAATAAAATGTCTTGCTCATTGCATTCACTAACGTTAACTAAAGGGACATTATTGTAAAGTGTTAAAATAACTAACATCCACTAGATTTGTGTGAGTAGTGTTTTATAACTTTAATATTCGTAAAACAAGGAAGTAGTTTTTCAGAGAGGGAAAAACCTCCATTTATGGATTTGCCTAATGCTGGAGGTATTGGAAATGTTTTACATTCTTTATCTATGCTAGGTAAATGCCTACTGTTGGAAACATTTGTCAAATGTATACACCTGACTGCACAGAATAGATGATTAGGAGATGAATGAGAGGAAAATATTGCCCAAAAAAAGCAGGGAAAAAAAGCATAAACATAAAAAGTTAGTTTTTACTGAATATATTTCTTCTTAAGATTCTTCCTGACTTTATACTGTCCAAGACGATGAAAAGAAACCACAAAGACATTATTTCTAAAGTGTTTAAAATTTAACAAATGTAGAGGGAATAGTATACTTTAGCTGTTCTTAAATATGGAAAAAAAAAATGAAATAACATACAGGCATCTACTATACATAACAGTAGCTTGCCATTTACAATCACTTCTTTTTGTTTGGTATCTGGATAAATGGTCTAATTCTTAGGGTAAGGGAAAAAAAGAAAAGCAAAATCATTGCATAGATGTAATTGTGCCATGTGTTGATGCTCTATGTTTGACCTCAAGGATTAAACAGGAAGTAATAGAAGCAGTCTTTTATGCTGTGATGTGTCAGACTCTCTTTAAGAGGGGATTGGTGTGTCAACACAGTTCAATTGCTACCGCACAAACACACCAAAAAGCTTACTTTCTGTCAAAATAGATTGGTGTACAACATTCCAGCACATTATACATTTTCAATAATGACCAAATATGCATTAGACTGGGGAAAAACATTCAGTGCAATCCAAGGCTAAAATTAGGATGCTTTGGGTTGCATAGTAAATACTATGATTAACATATTCCTAATTATTTTCTCACTTCATCATTACTCGTTGACAATTAACATTTGCCATGACTTGAGGCTGAATTAATCTAAACTTTGATACCCTCATGAAATAGACACTCCATTTTATATTTTGCATAGTGTTCAGGGCACATATCAAATATACAAAACTACTTTTTAATGTTCTAAGGCTATAATTACAGACTTCAATTATAAACCATTGGAAGCAATTTGATTTGATAACTGATTGTTTGTTGAACATGATGGAAAAATACGGGGAAAACGGGAAAAGGAACTAAAAACTAATTAAAACAATTATGAATGTACAATTATGGGTGGGACTTGATGTACGGGTGGCGGTAGCTTACAGGAGGGTTCACAGAACTAGCACAACCCATTTCTATTTTAACATTTTTTCACCATTTCTAAGAACAAGCGGGCACTCTATACTTTAAACCCAGTCCCGGTGACCTAGATCATGTGCCCAAGATCAGTAACTTCCCAAGACCGCGTGACTTTGGACTAACTGTCCTTCTCACAGCTCCCTGAACATGTCACATAACACAAACATCGGATTTTCCTCCAAAAAAAAACCTGAGCCAAAACAAACACTTGACCCAAACAAGAACAGGCTACCTTAAAAGTTTTATAATTGAAAGTTAATTAAAAACAAAAATACAATATCCTTCTGGCAGTGAAAATAGCAAATGGTCCAAGCTAGAGACAATCATCAATTAATCAAAGTTTGTAAAGGAGGGCAGCGACGAGAGAAAAGAAAAGGCATTCCTACACATCGCCGCAATGTTGGCCTCAGTGGAAAGCACTGGGCAAACAGCAGAAACTAGCTGCTTGTGAAGGGTAATGGGACATTGAATGCCAGAGGACAAAGGCGGAAGTGGCTTCAGAGAGAAAGATGAAGTAATCTCGGAAACAACTAGACACACTCCACTTGAAATTTTGCCTCAAACAAGATTAAAGTGAAGTTATTCTACACAAGTATGGCAAGGATATCCATCTTCTGCTCAGACAAACTAAAAACAACTGAGCAAAATGTGAAAAATGCCATTTTAGGTGTTTTTTCATGTTGAAAAATCATAATTGACAATATATTTGTAGTATAAATTAGAGAAATAGTACAAAAACTACACTGTAAAAAAATGGTAAACAAAACAAAGATGACTGGAGTGAGTTTTACAAGAAAATACTATCTTTTTCTTCAAAATTTCATGTTTAGTTTAATGTTTCTTGCCGTTTCTTTGTAATTAATTGTGAAATTGGCAATTTTCTGATTGAAAATGGTTTTTACACCAATTATTTTCAGTGTATTCAAGATTCATTCAACTACAGTGGTTTGCAGTTTATTGGTAAGTTTCTGTATTTTTTATAGCAGCTTTTCATGTTGGGACGTGGGAGATATTTTTAGTTTTGAAAAATCCATACTTTTTTACTCTCAAAATCCTGCAAATCATTGCATAGTGTAAAAGTACACTAAAGTTTGCTTTCACTTTTTCACTAAATACTCCTCTGCAATTTAGGAACAGTGTGAAAGTGAATGTGAATTGCAGTGCCCTGTCAAAAGGCATCTGCCCAAGCCATTTAAAAATTCAACACCGTTAAATCCATTAAATGAGGATAACATAGAGTTTTTGTTTCAGACCTGTTGCATAAAGGATCCCCTCCCTGCTGCCTAAAGCCCTACTGAGAGAGACAGCCTTTTAATGAGGGGGGGATAATCCAGCAAAACACCCCCACTAATGAGCTATCATCATGCAAAAATGCCAGCTTGATACACATTAATTGGATTCCCACTTTTTTTAACCAATTAATTGACCTGCATTGTCATGTGGCTTGGCTGCAGTGGGTTCCTAAGAGAGAGAGCCTCTGTTTAGTCTCAGTGACTCCAATGGCTATAGGGCCTGTGAATAGAAGTAGGTTTTAGTGAGATCAGCTCTCTCATTAAAGGCTTATGACATTTGTTTGAGCCAATCCCTTTGTTGAGAAAACAGTTTGTGCTGCTCAGTTAAAGTCTCAGCTGTGGCCGGGGCTGCCTGGGATTGTGATGGTCAGTTTTAGCAGCAGCAGGGTCCGCATGGCTGCTCTCAGATCTCTTCACCTGCGGGGAAGTCTAGCGGTGAGGCCGGAATAATCCTGTGCACTTGTTGATCAAATGCAACGAGAATGGAGACGGCTTTTAAAATGTTTAATTTAATAAAAAAATAAAAAAAGTGAAAGAAATAATTCAAATAATAATAATATAAGTGTAAATGTCTGTTGTAAGTGTAAAACTCTTGAAGAACTGTAAAATATTAAATCTGAGGGAAAAACCAAGAGGTAGTCATGAAAGGAAACTTGAAAAGGCTTTTTGATATGGACCATAAAGGCAATCGTGTCTTCCTTCACCGGCTCTGGGTTATAACCTCTGAAAATGACTTACATACAGTGAATGGAATGCAAAGTGTTTTAGTCAATGATCTCCTCAGGGAAACAATATCCCTCAGACTGCTCCTACTCATCATGTGTAAATGAAACGCCTGTGGATTAAACAGTAACCATGAGTAAATGAGTTCAAAGAGCCCATCATATTTTGAATTTAATATTACTTCCCCAAGGAAATGCTTGAAGCTATGCACAATGGAAATATTTTTAACTTGTTTTCAGAAAAAAAATGAATACAAAAATTCTGATGAGACACAGATTCCACTTAAACGTGTTGTTCCAAACCCGTAAGACTTTCGTTGATCTTTGAAACACAAATGAAGATAATTTAAATGAAATCGGAGAGATTTCTGTCCCTTCATTGACAGTCTTTGCAACAACCACTTTGTCGCAGAGTACCTGAAAACCATACTTAAGTAAAAGTACAGATACCTTACTGCGAAAATGACTCCATTACAAGTTATAAGTCACTACTTCCAATACCACTTGAGTAGGCCTATCTGATTTTAACAGTATTTAAGTACATACCCGATTCCAAAAAAGTTGGGACACTGTACAAATTGTGAATACAAAAGGAATGCAATAATTTACAAATCTCATAAACTTATATTTTATTCACAATAGAATATAGATATCATATCAAATGTTGAAAGTGAGACATTTTGAAATGTCATGCCAAATATTGGCTCATTTTGGATTTCATGAGAGCTACACATTCCAAAAATGTTGGGACAGGTAGCAATAAGAGGCCGGAAAAGTTAAATGTACATATAAGGAACAGCTGGAGGACCCATTTGCAACTTATTAGGTCAATTGGCAACATCCTCTCAGAGTGGCAGTGTCTCTCTGAAGTCAAGATGGGCAGAGGATCACCAATTCCCCCAATGCTGCGGTGAAAAATAGTGGAGCAATATCAGAAAGGAGTTTCTCAGAGAAAAATTGCAAAGAGTTTGAAGTTATCATCATCTACAGTGCATAATATCATCCAAAGATTCAGAGAATCTGGAACAATCTCTGTGCGTAAGGGTCAAGGCCGGAAAACCATACTGGATGCCCGTGATCTTCGGCCCTTAAACGTTCTTTTTGGAAAACTGGGACGCCATGTCATCAAGGACAACCCAAGTTGTTATCAGCGCTCAGTTCAGAAGCCTGCATCTCTTATGGTATGGGGTTGCATGAGTGCGTGTGGCATGGGCAGCTTACACATCTGGAAAGGCACCATCAATGCTGAAAGGTATATCCAAGTTCTAGAACAACATATGCTCCCATCCAGACGTCGTCTCTTTCAGGGAAGACTTTGCATTTTCCAGCATGACAATGCCAGACCACATACTGCATCAATTACAACATCATGGCTGCGTAGAAGAAGGATCCGGGTACTGAAATGGCCAGCCTGCAGTCCAGATCTTTCACCCATAGAGAACATTTGCCGCATCATAAAGAGGAAGATGCGACAAAGAAGACCTAAGACAGTTGAGCAACTAGTAGCCTGTATTAGACAAGAATGGGACAACATTCCTATTCCTAAACTTGAGCAACTTGTCTCCTCAGTCCCCAGACTTTGCAGACTGTTATAAAAAGAAGAGGAATACACACAGTGGTAAACATGGCTTTGTCCCAACTTTTTTGAGATGTGTTGATGCCATGAAATTTAAAATCAACTTATTTTTCCCTTAAAATTATACATTTTCTCAGTTTAAACATTTGATATGTCATCTATATTGTATTCTGAATAAAATATTGAAATTTGAAGCTTCCACATCATTGCATTCTGTTTTTATTCACAATTTGTACAGTGTCCCAACTTTTTTGGAATCAGGTTTTTATTTTACTCGTACTGAATGTAGGCTCAAAGATGCACTAGTCCTCAACACTTAAGTGACATGCTAGTGAAAATAAACAGTTGATCTGTGTGGAGAGAAATCATGTTTAATTTTCTAAAATCAAAATAAAACTCAAGGTCAACACTGCAGCCTCTTAAAAATCTACAAACACAAAAAAGTCTTAGTTAAGCTCAAGTGTTCTAAAAAAGGGCATAAGTAAACCAATATCCTTCAAAAAGGTCTCTACCATATAACAGATAAATAAATGTTCAGTAAAATGAACTTGTCAGAGTCTACTTGCACTGGACGTGCTGGTTTCGGTTTCGTCACTGGCTGCAGTCATGACCTCAACTCATAAATCAAACAACTGCGATTCAGCAACTACCTGCTAATGCACTCGTATTCGCGTAAAGTAGAGCCTTGTTGACAAGTTTGGGTGAGTAAGGGCAAAATGCAGAAGATATAGTACCTTCAATGCCCTATAGATGGCGATATTGCTTTTTTTAAAGCAGAAATAAACTGCTGCACAAAAAGTTAGGTGCCATGAAAAATGTAACGAGCAATTGCATTACTGTATTCAAGTAAAGAGTACATATGTAGTCAAGTACAGAGTAAAAGTTGCTAATGTCTTTGAAACAGTAGCCAAAAAGATACTTAAGTACAGTACCTAATTTCATTTACTCAAATACTTTACACTCCTGCTTTGTCGCTTCAAAAAGTTCATAAAAGAGATCGTAAAACTAATCCATATGAATCGAGAGGTTTAGTCAAAATGTTCTGAAGAGACTCAATCGCTTTATATGATGAACAGATTGAATTTAGGCTATTGCTCACATACAAACATTGATCCGCAAACATAAACAGAAGCACAACCGCACTTGCTTGATATACGAGAACAAACCTCATTGGTTCTTGAGGAAGCTCAAACGTGCCGCGTAACACACGAGAATGAACCTCATTGGTTCTCACACATCAAGCAAGCATGCTTGTAGCTTCTGTTTACCATATCTGATGTATGAGTTGACGAATGTTTATTATATGAATAAAAACCTAATTTAAATCTGTTTGTCATATAAAGCAATTGTGTCTCTTCAGAAAATTTGGACTAAACCACTCAATTCATATGGATTAGATTTACAATCTCTTTTATGAACCTTGTTAAGTGTCAAAGTGGTAGTTGCGTGGACTGTCAATAGAGAGACAGAAAGCTTGCAGATTTCATTAAAATATCTGCATTTGTGTTTTGAAAAATAATGAAAGTCTTATGGGGAACGACATGAGGGTGAGTAAATTAGGACAGAATTTTTATTTTTGGGTGAACTAACCCTTTAAACTGAACTGCCATGAAAATTAAAAAGAAAAGAAAAAAGTTATTCAAAATTCAAATGTAAACACAGCATTCCGGGAAGGCTACAAGAACACATGACAAGGCCTGGCTTGCAAAAAAAATCCACTGCCATTCAGTTCGCCAGCATGGATGAGGCATCTCCATTAACTGAGGTTGATGACGGCTAATTCTGAGTGCACTGATTTAAGGGGAATTGACCTGAGGTCTTGGGGTCAGGATGTAGTGTCATATTGATCCAGCCCTGATCTGCATGTAAGAGGCTGATCTACGGCCCGGCCACAGTGGCATACTTATAAAGCAAATGCAGTCAGGGTCGAGGGCAATTATCTTTATCAACAGCTTAACACAGCCGAAGTCTATAATGTGAAAAAATCAGATGTCCTCTGAGAAATACCATCGCAAGCATCCTAATTCAGTTCATTGATTAAAACCTTAAATAAACATTAGAAAAAAAGAGCAAAAAGCAAAACATTCTATGAAAAACATCAATGCAAGCACATTAGACAACAGCGGCCTTGGGAAAATATACAAGGTATCTGCTCTAATCTATCACTGTGAGAGTGCTGGTAATAGCAGACATTAGTAGAAGATCATTACCCTCCATTGTGCATTCACTTAACTATACTAGACAGAGGTTACAGTGTAAGGTGGGCAAATGGAATGGCAGATGTTGTTTACTGGACCGATGGAATGAGAAGAAATGGAGAAAACACGTCAGTGCTGTAGGATTTAAGGCAGTAGTCATTTGTAATTTTACCTTCAAGAATTCAAATGTTACTTTAGAATTAGTGGGAGAATAAAATAAAATGTTTGTTTTGATTTTAAAACATTTGAACAATACAATTTGATTATATATATATATTTTATATATATACTGTATATAAATATAGACACGCACCGGCCACTTTATTAGGTACACCTGCTCATTAATGCAAGTATCTAATCAGTCAATCATATGGCAGCAAGTCAATGCATTTAGGCATATAAACATGGTCAAGACGATCTGCTGAAGTTCAAACCAAGCATCAGAACGGGGAAGAAAGATGATTTAAGTGATTCTAACTTGACATGGTTGTTGGTGCCAGTTTGGCTGGTCTGAGTATTTCAGAAACTGCTGATCTACTGTGGGGGAAAAAATGCCTTGTTGATGCCAGAGGCCAAACCGGTTTGAGCTGATAGAAAGGCAACAGTAACTCAAATAGCCACTCGTTACAACCAAGGTCTGCAGAAGAGCATCTCTGAACACACAACACATCAAACCTTGAAGCAGATGGGCTACAGCAGCAGAAGACCACAATGGGTGTCACTCCTGTCAGCTAAGAATAGGAAACTGAGGCTACAATTCACACGGGTTCACCAACGTTGGACAATAGAATAGAAAAGGCTTGCCTGGTCTGATGAGTCTTGATTTCTGCAGCAACATTCGGATGGTAGGGGTAGAATTTGGTATAAACAATTTGCAATTCGAGATTTGCATAATGGATGTACAGCCGACGAATCTGCAGCAACTGCGTGATGTTATCATGTTAATATGGACCAAAATCTCTGAGGAATGTTTCCATCACCTTGTTGAATCTATGCCACAAAGAATTAAGGCAGTTCTGAAGACAAAAAGGGTTCCAACCTGGTACTAGCAAGGTGTACCTAATAAAGTGGCCAGTGAATGTGTGTGTATTAGCATATCAGAATATACACTATATTGCCAAAAGTACTGGGACCCCCCTCCAAATCACTGAATTCAGGTGTTCCAATCACTTCTATGGCCACAGGTGTATAAAATGAAGCACCTAGGCATGCAGACTGCTTCTCCAAACATTTGTGAAAGAATGGGCTCTCAGGAGCTCAGTGAATTCAAGCGTGGTACTGTGATAGGTTGCCACCTGTGTAATGAGTCCATTCGTGAAATTTCCTCACTACTAAATATTCCACGGTCAACTGTTAGTGGTATCGTAACAAAGTGGAAGCAATAGGGAACAACAGCAACTCAGCCACGAAGTGGTAGGCCACGTAAAATCACAGAGCGGGGTCAGCGCATGCTGAGGCTCACAGTGCTCAAAAGTCGCCATCTTTCTGCAGAGTCAATAGCTACAGACCTCCAAACTTCGTGTGGCCTTCAGATTAGCTCAAGAACAATGCGTAAAGAGCTTCATGGAATGGGTTTCCATGGCCGAGCAGCTGCATCCAAGCCTTACATCAAGTGCAATGCAAAGCGTCGGATGCAGTGGTGTAAAGCACGCCGCCACTGGACTCTAGAGCAGTGGAGACGTGTTCTCTGGAGTGACGAATCACGCTTTTCTGCCTGGCAATCCGATGGACGAGTCTGGGTTTGGCGGTTGCCAGGAGAACGGTACTTGCCTGACTACATTGTGCCAAGTGTAAAGTTTGGTGGAGGGGGGATTATGGTGTGGGGTTGTTTTTCAGGGGTTGGGCTTGGCCCCTTAGTTCCAGTGAAAGGAACTCTTAATGCTTCAGCATACCAAGACATTTTTGGACAATTTCATGCTCCCAACTTTGTGGGAAAAGTTTGGGGATGGCCCTTTCTGTTCCAACATGACTGCACACCAGTGCACAAAGCAAGGTCCATAAAGACATGGATGAGCGAGTTTGGTGTGGAGGAACTTGACTGGCCTGCACAGAGTCCTAACCTCAACCCGATAGAACACCTTTGGGATGAATTAGAGCGGAGACTGTGAGCCAGGCCTTCTCGTCCAACATCACTGCCTGACCTCACAAATGCACTTCTAGAAGAATGGTCAAAAATTCCCATAAACACACTCCTAAACCTTGTGGAAAGCCTTCCCAGAAGAGTTGAGGCTGTTATAGGTGCAAAGGTTGGGCCAACTCCATATGAAACCCTACGGATTAAGAATGGGATGTTATTAAAGTTCATGTGCACATAAAGGCAGGCGTCCCAAAACTTTTGGCAATATAGTGTATATTTTTACATAATATATTACAAATTTCAATATTATTATTAACATTCCTTTAAATAGATTTTTTTAAAACAACTTGAATCTTTTAAATGATTCTGTAGTTTTCTCATTTTTTCTTTATGTGAGAGCTTTAGTAGATATTGAAATAGATGCAAGTGTATCATGTTCCAAAGCTTGTATGAAATGTGTTCAAACTGAATTCAAGAGAAACCTTATAAAACCTCTGTCCTATGCCACTAAAAGGTCACCTTACCATGCCTGTACAAATGAGTTTCTCTGAGTCATTACATTTGCTTTAACTGTGGGTCAGAGGCGAAAAGGTCAAACCTTGAGATGCTTAAGTTTAATTATGACCAACGACTGCACTGCGTTTAATTACTAGACCTATCAGAGAGGACATTAATAAAACTCAAAATGTTAGTATGCTTAATCATTGAGGATTCAATTATTTACATGTGAATGTCCATTATGTCAGGTGAAAAAAACACTAAGGCGTTGAATGTCACATACAAGTAATCAAGCAGAACTTCATTAATACGTATAATGAATTGAGCATGTATTCTTGTCATCTTTTTGCTACCTTTACTTTTATGCTCTGACAGACACGTTTGGCAGTAATTGTTGTCCAATTTTTCTTGGGGTCATGAATTAATCTACATGTCTTTATGCCTGTCACAAACTAATAAACGCACAACTAACTGACTTTTACAGCTTTCTAGTGAATTAACATGGCAATAACTGCTTTGACATGCTACCTATAACTCATTTTTCCAGATTTCTAACAACTATTTTTATTGGAACACCACAAAAACTCAATTATAGCAAAAAAAGATTATTTTTCTTTTCTTTTTTTGCCCTAACACAAAGAGGTTAGACAATAAATAGCAGTCTCATCCCTCACAGAGATGAAAAAATAACAATGTGTTAATGGTTTTATTGTGTACATTTTTATATTATCAAAATTTACTATACTAACCCTCATGTCATTCCAAAACGGACTTACCTTTTTTCTGTGAAACATAAAAGAAGATATTTAAAAATATGCAATGACACTCCCCNAAAATAAAAAGATATTTTGACAAAAAAAGTCCATACAATGGAAATCAATGGTCATCAAAACTGTTTGGTTACCAACATTCTTAATAACATATTATTTTGTTTTCCACAGTAGAAAGAAAGTTATACAGGTCTGCAACAATATTATGGTGAGTAAATGATAACAGAATTTAAATTTTGGCTGAACTTTTAAAATAGAATGGTGTTCTCTGTAAAAAAGGTGTGAAAATACATCAAATCTTCTAAACATAAAAGAGCGAGAGGAGGTTTACAGGATGTCCAGAGGAACAGAATGTGTCTGTGAGTTACAGTGTAAACAAAACAAAGACAGGACTAAAAAGTGGCTAATATCTTAGACTGCTCATTCTGTACAGCAGGGACAACAAAAGTAGCAATCCAGAGGCAATAATAAAATGGAAAAAGCACAAGAACATGAAAAACATTTTTTGAGAAAAAATAAAAATAAGACAGGAAGTGAAGATTAAGAGCACAACTGAGCCTATACTGGAATAATTGCTAAACAATGAACCTAGTTCAGTTGACTTGGAGGTTTACTTACTCTTGGACAATGGCCCTGGCATATAAACGTAAAAATAACTACATTCAGCAATAAGAAAAAAAATTCTATAAAAATCTAAGTAAAACATTCGTTTTATTTAATTGAATTTTCCCAAATAATGAGAGAGGTGGCTTAGCGCAGCATTATAANTATAATCCAGTAAAAAAACTTTCAGTAAAAAAAAAAAGAAAAAGAAAAGAAAATCTTACAAGCTGGAGACTCTTTGTTATCCAATTAATGTTATTGCAGTCTAGGATAAACAAGTGAGATATTAAAGAGAGTTTTTTTGTTCACTATACTGGCACAGTTTCTGTAGAAAATATATAATTCTAAAAATGTAATACTTATTGCCATTTCCAAGTAATATTTTTGCAAAATGCATTTTGTAGTTTCACCCCCAACACATAGCTTAACACTTAACACATTGTTTTAAACAAAGCACTGGACTTTGATCTTCAAAAATAATGAAGCCTTTTGGCTTTTCAGAGGCCTTCAAAATGTTCTTCGGTTGTAGGCCCACCATAATACAGTAAGGGTCAAAGGTGACGTCCTGCCTATTATCGCTCTCCACGTGATTAAAAAAGCACAGGAACAAACTAGTAACACAGGACCAAACTGCTAAAAAGATGTAGCCATTCACAACTAGCACTCTGGTGGGCCACATTCACGGTTACACACTAATTCAGTGTTCATATTTCACACATACACATGCCATGGCTACTGCCACATTGCACTGACTCCTTCAAAACTCTTAGTCTTTGTTGCTGGTGGTTAATGAACAGATTAGTGGTGAGGGGCAGATAGGAGGAGGAGAGGTCAAGACTAAACCCTTTAACAGGAGGGATAATCAGTGACAGGTGGGTCCACACTTCTCCAGCCACCCCTCTCAAATACCCCTCGACCTCTGCATCGACGGCACTGTCACTCTTCACGTCGTGCCTCGGCTAAGAATCAAGGGGAGCTTGAGGAGTTAACATTTTTTTAAGCACTAAATTGGATACTTGTTGGCAATGTGCCTTTCCTTTGTGCGTATTGTCCGGGGCCATATTTACAAAACGGCGCGGCTGGATCTTCTGAAGCAGATTGCGCTCAATGGGACTCCCCTGGAAGATTGGAGGAGACACTCGAGAACAGGCACACAATGAGAACCAGGGTGCCAAAGGAACGGGAGGTGGGGCGGGGGTGGCAGAGAGTCCGGCATTTGCACCCGTTTTCATTCATTTCTTTAATATTCCACCGCAGGTTCTGCTTCAGAGAGATGGCCATTGTGAAGTGCTGAATGGGAGACTTTAGGAGTGTCTCTGCCTCCATTAATTAGGGCTCACTGACGCTTCCGCTCCCTGAGAGTCCGCCTCATTATGATTTCCTCACATTCTTTAACACAACTTAACCCCATTCCTCAGCTCTCACATCAAAGAAGAGAAGAGGACCCACAGTCGCTCACTGGTTTGGCTGCAGTTGCATACTGTGCATGTTTTAGCCTTGGTGACCGGATTATTTGGAGAGAAAACAGAAATACAGTAGGTCACATGAAATAATAATACAAAATACAGCTTCTACTTAAAATAGACCTGTATTCATTCAGTTATTGAAAAACCACTCCCAGTGTACTTTTATTTTGATTTCTGTCCGAATCGATGAACAACAGTAAACAAATGCGAGGAATAAATGTGGACATATAATCGCAAAAAGACATTATACAAAAATCTCTCACCAAATATCATAAAAGAAATCAAATTCGGTCTTATTCTACTATAGAGAAGTGTTTTGTTTTTGTTTTTTTAAATAATTTGGATCACCATAAGTAGATCATAAAGACCAGTGGATTCTACGATCTACTTAAGCTTAGAATTCTTTTAGGAAAAGCATCCCTGATCAAAATGATTTTTATTGTTGACATATATGGAATTGTGTGTTTAATAACACTACTAAAAATAGCTCATCTAAATTGCAGCTTAAATATTGTGCAATTGATGTACTTACAGATATCTGATCTGAAAACATTTCTGAGAATGCCATGAATGACCAATCAGAATCATGTATTGCAGAGAGCATCATTATAAACTATTTTAATATGGTGTAATATAATATATGAAATTGTTTATTTTATATAATAACATGCTTTTCCATTGTAGTTTCTAGTAAAAATGGTGCAGAATGTGAAATGCCGCTCTTTGCAAGGAAGAGCAGAAGAATCAATGAATGCATTCATGTGATTAATTCTGATTATGTGCTGATTGGCCTCATATATATGACACTGCTGAAATGACCCAGATATATGGAAATTTTTTCTTTACCGTCCTGAAACACACATACATACACACACAAAGACGTAAACACACACTCTCCGACGGACCCTCAGAAGAACTGACTGCAAAGAATAATGACAATTCATGACCTCGGGATCACGCAATGACACTCCATCTGTATGGTTATTAATGTGACAGTGCAAGTGTCACTTCCCATGGATAGCCCAGTGATACCAGGTTAATTCTGTTTACAAAGGGCTAAATGTTACATTATTTTCTGAGGGGAAAAATCAATACCTGCCCTTTCTTTTGTTATAACGTCTTTTTGAAAATCAATAAGGCTCACTACAAAGACATTTTTTGAGATGCTAGTGGGATACAGGTCATTGAAAATTGAATATATATGTAAAGTGATAAATTTCATCACAGTGAGGTGATGGCATGAAGACATAATCAGCTGAAGTAGTTGTGCAGGCTAAGCGAGGAAAAAGACTTTACAGCAACAAGACAGGACGGGTTTCGTCAAGCATTTCGAGAGTGGAAAGTTTCAAAGTGGAAAGCCTTTTTGTTTTTTTTTAAAGCTATGTTTTAACATTCAGCAACAAGTCACAAATGAGTTTTGAGTGAGGGGAGAAGTTTACTGACAAAGAACTCGATGCCATTTGTGTACCACAATGAAGATAAAATAACATCAAGTAGTGCTTTCCGCTCTATACGGCCATTTCCTTCACAAAAACACGCAGAGCGTCGAAGCATTGACCTTAAAGGCAGCTTTTTCTTTGCCAGGGTGCACATAAACGTGCAAACATGACCCGGGGTGTATTTCAGCCCTCTACCCCAGGCTTCCATTTGCAGTGGAATTCACTTTGCCTCATTAGTTGCACACTTTCTTAGTTTTTAACAATGCCTTTGCTTGAGTCCTCCCAGCAGAAATCTTCTCTCCCATTCTCTGTCGATATTTTGCAGACCCGGGAGCAGTTTGGGAGAGCGAAGGTTTTTCCTCTCCCCCTCTACCCCTCTCCTAACTGGTTTAAGACTTGTAATTATCTCTTGCTGGGGGAGGCTGTAAATTGGATTAAAGTGGTGAGTCTCAGCTGAGTGAATTACCTCCATCTCCCCACTTGGTGGGCCAGGCCTGATAAACGTGCAGGGGGAACGGATTTGGATTCAGCCTTCGCATTCATGGCTTCCTCGTGGAAAGAAATGAAATTTTCCGACAGAAGGGGCCGGCGTGCCGGTGGTATCTGTTCGCGTCGTGTTTCATCTGCTTCTGCTCTTCCAGAAATGCAATTACCTGCGTTATCGGTGGCTAAATGGTCACAGCTTGGCACAGAAGTCTGTCTACCTGCTCGAGCCACCTGACTGTACTATTTTACATGGCACTCTTCGACTGACAGTGGGTATCCACAGTTAAACTTCTTAGTTTGATGATGAAAAGATGAAAGAGACTTGTTATGACCTCTGTTAATAATATAAATATAAAAACAAACCACCAACAAAGAAAGCCAATAATTTTAAAGCACACACATCCAAACAGCTTCATCCCAAAAAAAACAAACAAACAAAAAACGGACAAATGAAAACCAATTGAAAAAACAATATAAATAAATAAATAATAATAATAATAAAAAATGGGACAAATGAAAATCTATTGACAAAACAATATAAATAAATAAATAAATAAATAGGACAAAAAATTGGACAAAACAATATACAAAAATAAATAAATGAATATATATACACATATATATATATATAT
>RJVU01026577.1:12863601-12891458 GCA_003731715.1 Anabarilius grahami
AGCCGATTACTCTTATTTGATATTTCATGCTACATTGAAGGATAAGTACTGCTCTAGGGTAGAGACACTAGCGAGCAATTCATTTCAAGAGTCTCATACCCACACACAGACTAATAGAAAGGGCTTTCTGCAGAAATATTTGCCTCTTTGACACATACAGTGGCAAGAGACTGAAAAATCAAAGAGATTATGAGCGTTTTTTTTCTCTCACTTAAAATGTCAATGTTTCTCAAAGCAAAGGATCAGTGGTTCGTATGTATTTCAAAGGGCATATATGCTTCATAATACCCAAAGCCATTACATCCTCTACCATAAACTATTCAGAATGTTTTCTTTAAATAAAACTGCTTGTCCATTTATCAGGGGAAAGAGATAAGATCCTTGTTATCAAATCTACATGATTGCCAACAATGATTAGCTACTAGCAAGCTCATAAGATCAATTAATAATTTACAAGTTTGTGATATTTAAGACAGAGACGTAAGAGAAGGTATTTCTTTTCTTCAAAGCTAAAGAGATTCATGATGGTTCAGAATGATTCTCTTTTGAAGTTGGCCAAACCTCCGTCCCTTCTCAGCTGTTGAAATATATGTTGGGGAGTGTTAATTGTGGGAGATTCTTTGCCACAGTGGGAGCTTTGCCCTGTCACTCAACATGTTTGTGTAAGATACAAGCTGTTTGGAAACCTCCTCTGTGCTAATTCATTTGTTATTACCTTGGTGAAATATGGCCAAAGAAAAATGTGAGGGCCGCTCTGAACATCATGCCAGAGATGTTCTTCTGTTAAAATTAGTGTAATGAGTAATATAAATCAGATGCTCTCAGAGAAAACCGCAAGATTACATTTTAAATTGGAAACACAACAATCACTCTAAACATGTTTAAAAATTATGTTGGGGGCTTATACAATGCTTTTGAATATTTTGTCACATGGGGAAGTTGTCAAAACAGCTATTAAATCAATTTGTTTTTATGAATTTACAATATTTTGATGAAGACAATTGTTTGATATTTTTGTATATTATCTTTTTCACCTTTGTTGTTTCTCATTTGTTATACTGATTTCATTTTGCTGAAGAACCTTTAATAGGCTGGCTCCATTGTGACAACTTACCCCCTATAGTGTGACAACATGCCCCGCTATGGCATGCAATAAAGAAAGCTTGTGTTCAATGAGCTGTATCATTTTGTTCTGGGCAATAAAAGTGGAAATGACTTTAGGAAGAACACTGAAATTGACTTTCAAATATACATTTACTCTGAGAAATATTCACTTCAANTGTTATGAACAAATAAATATGTGAAAAAATAAAAAGTGTATTTATAAAACGATTTAGAATATTATCTATAAAGTAAAATATATATTTAAAAAAATTAAAAGTATATAAATGTATATAGCATATGTTATATTATATTTATATATATTTCAGAGTAATGAGTGAAAAAAAAAACATTTCTACACAACTTGCCTTGAGTTTGCTAACCCCATACATTTAAGAATAAGCATGGCTATAATGGATGGCAATGCCTTGTGCAAAAAGTCCGTCAAAGGAGTTGTGCGCGACCAGCAAATGAGTGCCTGTTTTCCCGCTGCTTAGAAGACAGTGGTGGTAAAGCTCTTTCATCTTTAATTTCCTGCTGTGTCATCTATAGGGACAGATCAAACAGGGGACAAAGTGTCCCTCCATGCTCTTCTATTACAGATAATCACCCCCCTCCCTCTGCTCTTATCTCCTCACTTCCTCTCCCTTTAGCCCCCTCCTGAGGACCCTCCCGCAAGGTGGAGGGAAAAATTTGATAAAAGATAATTACATCCCCCTCCTGCAAACATTTAGGGAGATCTGTCAATAGCTAGCAGTTGGGGTTTATTGCAAGTGCAAGAAAGGCAATTTGCCCCCAAACACCACAGGAATCTGGAATTCTGAGACACTAGAAATACAGGATTTGGATCCATGTGCAGACAGTAGGAGTGGCACAAGAGGAGAGATGAGGAGAGCATGCTGGGTAGGAAAGAGCATGTTGTTCATCACTAACTGGGATAATGAAAGACATAATGAAGCAGAGGGTATCCAAAATGTCTCTTCCTCGCTCTCTCACTTTCCCATCGAAGCCCTCAATCCCACTCTGTCACATGGCAGTCAGTCCTCCCTCTCTGCTTGTTTTTGATCTTGAAATGCTCGTAAAGGTAATGACAACAAATTAAGGATGAAGGTGAGTGATCACAATGTGGCCAGCCCTCCCCAGCTGGCCCTTTCACATGTCTGATATGAGATGTCTCTGAAATGCCTGATGCACTCCTGCATTGGGTCACTCCATGGTGAGAAATATCGCAGGCCAAGATTTGCAGCTCATGAAAATTATTTATTTTATAAACTTTTCTTTTCATCTCACAAATAAAATTACTCAGGTTATCTTTTAATCTTTCAAAGATTAACTTTTCCACCTTTTTTGTACCCCTCACGGCAACAGGCCAAACAGAATCTGTGCATGAGGAATTCCACAGGAGGAAGTTCTGCAGATTTCTACAGAATTGGAATGTCAGTCATTATATTATGCTTTGTCCTCATTTATTGAATATTTTTGCTTTTGAAAGATGTAGCTAAAGCTCCATTAAACACATTTAACTATGTTTAAGGAGCTATGTAGTCTGTAAAAATATCGCCTTGGTTTTACAAAGAATAAATTGAGGCAACTATTTGCATCAGACTTCTAAGTATTTTGAACTCATATAATTTGTGTTTGACCAAATAGACTATACATATATTCAACAGGCACCCTTAAGTAATGCCAACTCAATTTTCCTCGTACACAACTCAAATACTTTGTGTAGCAGAAATATAATTTAACTGAGAATGAATGCACTTTAGTAAGACATACATTAGCAGTATTTTAAGTTTATATGTATTAAGCAGTGTGCAGTAGAACCTATCCACAATACTACTATTGTGGACTACTATACTACTATACCACTCGTCACCACAACAGTAACCCCCAAAACTCCAACGTGACAATTTTTCTAAATCCCAACTTAATAGAACATTAAACAACAACAAGCAGCCTCCTCCTTCATTCATTTCTTTCAATTAAATCTCACGCAAAGCATTCTGGGAACTAGAAATCTCCTTACCCCCCAGTAAGTACTGTAGATTGTACACAATAAAATTAAGTTGTGACCAAATGTTAATTTAAATATAATATTGAAAAAGCATCAAACATCCTCGTTTTAAGCGAATGCTGCCATTTCAGCAGCAAAACTAAAAAAATTGTTTTTTGAGTCACTAGCGGGGTTTCCATTACAGATTTGCGCAAAACTTTTGCGATATTTTCTAAGTATCGATAAAAAAACTATTGCGAAATGATGCCGTTTCCATTAAATAATGTTATGTGAGTAAAATGTAAATTTTTCCCTCTTACAATAAGTCATTCCAAAAATCATGCCAATGGATGTTAGTATAGGCTGAAGTATATCGCAGCCACTGCACTAGCCGTTATTTTTAACCGAAGGAGACATAGGAGTGTTATACAAACATTAATGGCAAGGAAAGTCCATTATACTTGGAAGTGGATACTAGTCTTTTCTTGTCCAAACATACCGCGCCATCTTTAAAGAATGATCAACTTTTACGTACGTCAGGTGACCTGTAAATGCGGGGGAAAAAACTGTTTCCATTGAAGTTTTTCGAATTGCCTGAAAAAACTTTTTTGCGATAAATGGGAGTTTTTGCAAAATTTTGTTTCCATCGGGCGTATTCTCAATATGCAATTTCAATTTGCGTAATTTGAAGGGTAATGGAAACGCAGCTACTGTTGCATTTCTATCAGCTAGAACCAGTCTGGCCATTCTCTTCTGACCCCTGGCATCAACAAGGAATTTTCGCTCACAGAACTCTTTTTCGGACCATTCTCTGTGAGTGAAAATCCCAGTATATCAGCACTTTCTGAAATACTCAGACCAGCCCGTCTAGCCCCAACAACCTTTGCCACATTCAAAGTCACTTAAATCACCTTTCTTCCCCATTCTGATGCTCGGTTTCAAATTCAGATCGTCTTGACCATGTCTACATGCCTAAATGCATTAAGTTGCTGCCATGTGATTGGCTGATTAGATATTTGCATTAATGAGCAGTTGAACAGGTGTACCTAATTGTGGCCGGTGAGCGTATATATACATATAAACTGTGTAGGTCATTGATTCATATATGCAGTTAAAACTTATGGAATGGGTGCAGATTGCATGGGTCTAATATAAAGTAAATTTCACACAAAGGAAGCAGGTCAATTATGATTAGAGCTCAGAAATGAAGACGATAATTACGTTCATATTAACCTTCATGTGTAATCATTGCATTCAACATCTTGGCCACTGAAAGGCTCTTCACCTTTAGAGTCGTTCACTGTTTACGCTTCAAAATGTCTGTATTATCAGTTCTCCTCATCAAAAGATTTTAATGGGCCATCCAAATGATTCATGTCAATCAAACAGCTGCTAAACTGTCCACATGTCACAGACAACACCTGTTGACCTCTGAGTGACCTCCACAGGTACGTATCACAGCATCCCTTGGGTCACACCAGACAGACAGTGCCAGCACACCCCAAAAACACTCACACTTAACGATATGTCTAGAAAACTACTCTACTTAGACTTCATTTCCTTTCATCCCCCCATCTTTTTCACCCTCCTTCAATAAAGCACCCAAAAATCTTGCACAGGGGACAGGGAGGTGAAATTTCTCTCATCCAAATGGATTGCAATTTCCCTCCATTTAGCACCTGAAGGTAATTAGCTTGAAGAGATTGCAGAGTGAGCAACACGTTCATGGAACATTAACTCTTGCACATTCTCCAGTTGCAGGGAATTAATAGGAAAGATTAAAGTTTAAAGAGAGCAAATGCCATTACCGCACAAACCACCTCTCAGTGGCTATAAGCAGCTCTCGCTAAGCCAAACTCTTCACTTCTCCTCCCTTTTCTCAAAATAAGTTGACATTAAGACTGCAGAGAATAACATAATATCTGCCTAAATGACTGTGTGTGTGTGCACATGCGAGTGTGTGTGTGCAAGAGAACAGGTCCAATAGCCTGCAGCCTCATTTTTCCTCCCTAACAGCTTTTTGCATGCTTTCTCAGTTCTAGGACACATTTTGCTAATTAGCACCTTGGCATTCGTTAATCTGGCCAGCATGCTGAGTAAATGTACATGCAAATCCAATTTCATAAAGGTCTTCATGGTAAATTATCAAGCCCAGTAACACAGATCTTCTTAATTAAACTCTTTATTCTATATTTCCTGCTCTTTTAATATGTTTCACGCACGTCCGCGGCGGTCCGCATTAAATTGTTGCGCATTAAAAGAGGTTAAATTCCCATTTTATCCATATCCATGTTCACGTATCACATGCCAATACTTTTCATTGCTCTGAGATAAACACACTACACTATTTGCCCGCGCATCCGTCAATCTCTAGATCATAAGAGGAGTTTTTTGGGGGGGCTGGCTATTGGCAATGAATTTTTAGAGGCCATCCCACTCAGAGATTCAATCACAGCCTGAAAAATTCAGAGTGGAAAAAAAATGAAATTGAGACATGGTAGAATTTATTGCCCAGAAAATTCCATTCTACTATCTGATTTGAAAAGTCCAGTCCTCCTAGCTTCAGAAAATCTATTTTCCACATTTTAATACCCCACGTAACAGTCTTCATAATTCATTCGAGTGTGTTAAGCGCAGTTTTATTAGATCTGAAACAAATTTTGGTGGGGGATCCTATAGGTCATTAACCATGGAGTAATTTTATCCTTGTTTCCCTAATGATGCCATAATGGTGAGTGAATTTCTTAACTAAAGACCAAAGAACATTTTGAAGGTCAGCTTCATCTGCAAGCTCCTTCAAGCGCTTCTCGGAGAGATTGGAAAAGTCTGAGATTTTTGAAGAGTCATTAATAACGCTAAAGCTGAAAGCCTATTTGCGTTCTCGCTTTCTACCTTTTAATTTCATACCCTTTTTTTCTCCTCCCGCTCTCTCTCTCTCTCTCTCCTTCCTCTCCTCTGTTCTCACAGTTGCCCTCATGCAGAAAAAATGGAGTGCTGAGTGTGGGGGCAAAAATGGCAGCCCAGTGACATACAGATCCCAGATGTGATGCCGCAATAATTTAAATTTTATGCCTTTGTTATCACTTTAATCATTTTCTTTATTCGTTTTGTTTCACTGGTCAGAGAGAGACACCTGATAGGGTAAAATACCAAGGGAACAATTTTTATTTGGAATGTGGTACAGAGTCTAATTAGAATTTGAATTTTGCTGAGCCTTGAAATGGCCGGTGCTTTATCCTGATCGCCTTAGATATTGTTCCAAGTCAATCATTTGTCACTGCACAGCATGCTGGGAAGGTTCTGCTAATCAACTCTATTTCTTCCACCATTTTTTTTTTGCTGCACTGGCATTTTTGTCATTTAGGCTTTATAAGAGTGGCTATAGAACACATTCATGTTCTAAGGTTCCTTGTAGCTAAGGCTCAACGTGCTCAGAGCTTTTTCACAGGGCTGGTTTTGCATGCTGTTGTACTGAACATAGAAGCAAAATGACTTGAGAGTTTTCAAATGACTTCATATGTGAATTAGGAAAGCTTAATTAGTAATAAATTAATTACTAAATTGAATAAATTATAAGGACTTTTAATTTGAATTTTTAATGCGCAAGTACCAATAAGGTAAACTATATGAATGCAGTAATGAGATGCTGGACATCTTTTCTTATTGCTTATTCAAAAAGTTTTTTATTTAGGTGTAAACTGTATTATAATGTTTAACAAATGATCTTAAAGGATTAGATCACTTTCAAATGAAATTTACCCCAAGCTTTACTCACCCTTAAGCCATCCTAGGTGTATATGACTTTCTTCTTTCTGATGAACATAATCTGAGATATATTAATAAATATTATGACGCATCCGAGCTTTATAATGGCAGTGAGTGGGATCAACGAGTATGAGCTGAAGAAAGTGCCTCCATCCACATCCATCCATCATTAATGTGTAGTCCACACAGCTCCAGTGAGGTTAATAAAGGCCTTCTGAAGCGAAGCGATGCATTTGTGTAAAAAAAATATCCATTTAACAAGTTCTACAATATCTAGCTTTCACCAGAACAACTCCCGTATTCAACTTACAAAGAAAGTGTAAAACTCTCGCAGTTCAAAAAGCTTACGCTACATCCTACACCTTCCCTATTAAACTTACGGAAAAAGCTTAACTGACGTGACGCCAGTTCCCAGTTCAGTTTTTTTCCATAATCTGAATACGGAAGGCGGTCTGATGGATGTGGATGGAGGCACTTTCTTCAGCTCATACTCGTTGATCCCGCTCACTGCCATTATAAAGCTCGAATGCGTCATGATATTTATTAATATATCTCAGATTGTGTTCATCTGAAAGAAGAAAGTCATATACACCTAGGATGGCTTGAGGGTGAGTAAAGCTTGGGGTAATTTTCATTTGAAAGTGATCTAATCCTTTAAAAGGCCATTTGAATTAGAAACAAAACTTATTTTGCACACCACCACTCATTAGTAGGCTTTATTATAATAACATCCATTATAGACTCAAATGATATACCACTCAATCACCATTATTAGCTACATTCAAATACTTCTCTCAGTCTCAAGAGCCATAAATGTCTTTTAAGGGAAAAAGAGTGTCCAGTGCTGTTGGTTGGTGGTTTTTGTCATTCCTTGTCTGATCTAATATGTGCCTTGGGAGGCAGAGAGCCTCCAGCAGAAGTGTACAAGCATTCTGTTCCCCAGGTACAAGAGGGTCTGGGACAGAAATTGGAGCTGACAAGCGTTAACGTTTAGAAATTTACCAATAAATGGCTCTCATGTGGAGATATTCTGGGCAATGGTGGTGAACCTAGCATACGTCTTAGTCGTAGAAAACAGGATGTAAACTAGAATGGGAGCTGAGAAGTAAAAACCCCATGCAATCATTCAAACGCATGACGCTTCTATAATACAAAGGAGTGTCTTCCTCATAAATGATCTGATCCTGCACAGAAGGTGAAGATGGCATTACTATAAAGTCTTTGCATATACAATATATTCCAGCACTAATTTAGGATTAGATATTCAGTATTGACTAATCAGGGCCTGTGCATTTATATTTTATTGCAAATTTAAATTCCCAGGCTTTTCTTTTAACACCATCAGACATTTTTCCATTTCACCTGCAAGTTTAATTGAAGAGTTGTAAAGGCCACTTTGAAGGAGTGGAAAAAATAAAATCCATCTGACAAGATGATCGATTACCTGTAAGACTACCTGACATAGAAATTAAGGTTTTTTAATGACGAGCTGCCTCCTCTTGCACATGAAATTCAAATTCTCTTCAAAGGCTCCCTAGCAGCCATCACCTGTCTCCAGCGCACGCGTCCCCCAAACGGAGCTACTTTGTCTCTGTCACCACTGAGAGGACATTGTTTTCACCAACAAGCGTTTGTATTAACCAATCTCACACTGCATCCAGGACACATCTCATTGAGTCCTGCATCATTGGTAGGTTGAGGAGAAACAGAAAAAAGGAAGAAAAAAAAAAAAAAGAATCCGACAAACAGCGGTGGTCCATCAACACAGCTTTTGTTAGGGATCTTATTCAGGAGAAAGACTGTGCAAACAACTGCACATATTTAAATGTGAATCCAATATGGTTTTGAGAAGACAACTTAAAAGAATATAGGCAAATGCAGTAAATTGGATGAAAAAATTACAAGACAAGATAAAATTGTGAATATATAAATTTAAAAGTAAATTTGGATATATAAATTGTGTTACTTTTCTCACCTGTGCTGGACTTTTTTTTTTTTTTTTTTTTTTTTTTTTTTTTTTTTTTTTTTTTTTATAATTATTCTATTTTTGGCAAATTGAAAGGCTCTTTCACACCAAAAGTTAAATGACGCAGGAGAAGAAAGTTCAAACACTCTTACTTCAGCAATAAAAAAAAAGAAACACAAATTCGATTTTTAACTAAAGTTTTTGCTTATTAGTATGGTTGAATTGAATCACCAAAAGTTAGCAGCAAAGACATTGGTTAATAAAGTGAGATTAAATACATAAATGATGTATTATTTAACATTTTAATTAGTTGGCTGATTAATTTGCATTTCGCTGTTTCAATCTCATTTCAATTTGGTCTTACTAGACAACAAGACAAACTTTTATTGCAAAACACCATCTCTTTAATGATAAACGCCTCCAAACGAAGTTCAAGCTTAAAGTTCTTGTCGAGTAACAACACTGCTGTTTTGTTTTGTGGAAGATGTTCATTCAAATATTTAATGCATTTAATTACAGGTCGCCAGCTGTGTTCAATGATTTAAGTTTATGGGTTTGAAACCTGTTAATTATGAAGTCAAATGCATAAAGCAATCTCCGGTGGACTATATTGGATGCAGACAGTTAAATTTACTTTAGTGAATTTTCTGCAGAGTATACTGCTCCCCTCTCCATGCTCGGTGAAATGAAGGTATTCAGTCACAGCACATATGCCATAATGCTAATGTTAATTAAAAAAGCTAATCACTGTGATTCTTCAGAGAAGAGTAGCTCAGGACATCTTATCTATTGTTGAAACTCACTCTTAAACTTTAAGCGTATTCAATTTCAGGATAACCAAGGTTGTGCACAAACAAATTTGTCACATGCAAAACAAAACAAGGCTTCTAGCAAATCTTACTTATGCGGTATACAGACATACATGCAGTATATGTCCATAAAGAGATGAAACATGATGCCAAAAAAAAACAAACATCAAATATAAACCCCAAAACAAAGATCAATACCCTCACGTATCGACTAAGACATAGGGACTGTTAAAATCACTTTTAACTTCTAGTTTTTCGTTTGCTTGAAAACTAAGTGCCAGATTTATAATTGAGCTCCACACCATCCAAATTAATTCTGGGGTAATTTCATCCATTTAACTGATCCAAAATCAGTTCTACAAAAAAAATCTGTCCTCCTTATTTCAACCAATATCAAAGAAATAATAAAATCTAACTACTGCCCAGCACCTAAGGACAAATTGTGTGTGTTCCACTCAAAGGATTTATTCTCATTAAGCAGGGCAACAGTGAAGAGTGACGGGCAGCCGAGCGTTCCAGCCCCCTGGGTCTCTGTGCCAGTCTTGCCTCCTGCCCTCCATAAATGTGCCCAGCATCAGCTCATGCCATCTTATCCTATAAGCCTGTGCCTACCTGAAGTTTCAAAACAGAAAACCAGCATATTTGTCCCTGAAGGCCAGCCAATCGTCTTCATTACATTTCTAAGAGTTCGGTTGAATGCATTGGCTAAGACTAATGGCCACTCACTGCCTAAAAAAAGTCAAGTAGGTCCCGATATGGTCCTTTTTCTCTTGTTCTGCTTGCATTATTGGGCAAATTGACTCATGACTGGCGGTTGGTAACAGGCTTCTAGGAATATAATGTTCTCCATTTTTCTTTCTTTCGTCCCTCTCTCTCTTTCTCTAACACAGACTTTCTCTTTGCCTGCTCCTTTCCAGCTGAATAACTGGGGACTGGACGAGGAGTGATGATTCCGAAAAGTAATTCCATTAAATGTTTTTTAAAAGCCGCAGGAGCTGTGGTATCATGGCCATTATTGATGATATCATTATTATGTATAGGATCTTGCCGTGAATAATAACCCATTATCTTTCATTTCTCCTGTTTTTGTCACTGCAAGTGGAAAGGTTAGGTAATTTATTTTAATGTGCAAAGTGTCAGCTACCACTGCTGCCATGCACTGGTCTCCGACAGATTCCACACTTACAGGCGTGATTGTTTTTTCTAAATCAGCCCTTATTTCTGGCAAAAGTGCTCCCCATAAATTACCCTCACATTCTATTTCAGCAGTCCTGCTCTCTACTTTTGCAGCTTGTTTTCAAGTTGAAGCTTAAAAAAAAGTGTTGTTCCCTGCAAGATGACAAATCAGTGCTAAGATTAAAAAAATGTGAAAGTGGTGCTATACAAATGAAATTTGATAATAAAGTATACATTAATATGGCATATTTAAATCTGAATTTAACATGCAAAACATATTTTATATAATTAGTGTAGTTCATGCACAAATATACTTTGTATAATGCCATGGAAAATATATGACACTAACTTAATACATAAAAAGCCGGTCGCATATCATGGTGAGAAATGGTCGTGCACATTCCTAATACTCAAGTGGTATTTTTGGCACAGGGCTGTAGAACAATGGAAAAGACAGGAAAATGGGCTTTTGTGCACATATACAGTGGGGAGGGGGGGACCAGCACGCTTGACTGCATTTAAATTTATACAAACTCTCTGCCATTGACAGTGATAAATGTTACACTCTATTCTACAATATGTTTAATGCATAGGTCTGTGGAGTTAAGTTTTCTTGGCTTGTATGATGCCGCGGTCGCCATACCACTGTATGTTACATCAGATTCGCTTCCATTAAAATGCCAAGTGGCACAGTGAAGACAACAACAGAAAATGACAAGGAATTTGTTTACCTGTCCCACTCCTTCCCTCCCTGTCCCTCCCTGTCCCTCCCTCCCCCAAGCTTTCTTTCTCTCTGTCCTTCCCATTCTCATGCAGGCTGAATCCTCCTAATACACCATTGGCAGTTGTAGACATTTAAATGCTGTTTTTGGTGTACTTCTACCAACATTTTGTAATTTTCATTAAAGCTTTGAATTAAAGTTACAACCGAAGGAAAATTAGCACATTTACTGTAGCTTCTTTCAGTGGTTTCTTCCTCCATTCTCTAATTTAATTTTAAAATTAATTACTGGATGTCAGGTTCAGTTGTAATTTTGCTTGATTTATTTAAAATGAAGTAGTAAAAAATAAGTAAAATAAAAATAGATTGTTTATATTATACATACACTATCAATCAAAAGAGTGGGGTCAGTAAGTTTGTTTGTTTTTTAAATAAAAGAATACTTTTATTCTGCAAATAGGCTTCAAATTGATCAAAGGTGACAGTAAAGACTTTTACATTGTTACAAAAAAATTTATTGCAAATAAATGTAGTTCTTTTAAACTTTCAATTCACCAAAGAATCCTGAAAAAAAAGATTAAACCTTTTTTTAACATTAATAATAAAGAGAAATGGTTCTTGAGCACCAAATCAGCATATTAGAATGATTTCTGAAGGATCATGTGACACTGAAGACTGGAGTAATGATGCTGAAAATTCAGCTTTGCCAACACAGGAATAAATTATATTTTAAAATAAATTCAAGTATTACACATGTATTTTAAATAATATAATATAATACAATAATATTTCTCAATATTATTTTTACTGTATTTTTATCAAATAAATACAGTCCGACAGTTTCTTCTTTCAAAAACATAAAAGAGCAACACTTTTTTTATTTGATGTATTTAAATTGTATGTATAAGACTAAACAAAAACAGCATCTTACACTTATTAAATAAATATATTGTTTAAAATTGTGGGTTTCTTTCCCTTTTTGTCATGTCTTATCTCAACAAGGGCTCCAAGCCAGGACTGCCACTGGTGCCTCCTCAAAAAAAAATAAAACGATGCCCCCGTCGAAACCACAACATGAGAAAATCTTGGCTTATCAGGCAGGACAAGATGATGAAGAAGAGTGTAGCCATTCAGAGGAATGGTCAAGCCTGTAGCCTGGTATATATTTGTTCCAACACCATGAGATCGGTGGGCCTGGACTCACTGTAATCAGCCATGCGCTTGAGAGAGACTCTATTCTCAGTGATGCAGGCTGCTGGGACTGAGGGAGACATCAGTGTATGTGTGTCCTTATAGGCTTTGATTACAGAGAGGAAGCCACATTGCATGCCTGACCTGTCTGGTTCAGCTCCCTGTAGGCCTGCTACTGCTGCACACTGGACAGAGAGAGGAAGAGGTGATAACATATCAGATTGCTCCGCTGTCCACTTTAAGCACACATGCACGTTTGATATACAGCAGGATTCGTGTAGGCATACTTAGATACGAGTTATGAGCCCCATTGATTAATTATTCTGATGTAAAATGGAAAAAGCAGAGTGCTTGTATGACCTCCAAACACATACATTATAAACAAAGCTTGACATCTAACTACACCATTATCATAGTGCTCCTGACCCCATTTTAAAGATGTAACCATGCTGTAAAAGAAGTAACCCAACTCCAGTGTCACACAGAGAAGACCATAACTCTGGTAGAGAGAAGCTGTTAGTCACAGGTTTCAAATCATTTGCACAGCTGCAACTTACATTAATGCAATTTTGACTATAAATAAATAAAACAATACTACTATTACTACTGCTAATACTAATTTATATTAAAATGCAATACTTTAGATGTGCAACAAAATATATAATCAGGTTCAATCAATTCACAATTCTTTACCATAAATCATAATTTCAGCAAAAAATAAAGCAAGGTTTTGAACATATTTTAGAATTATTCCTCACCGCATCTCAAAACGATGAAAAGCACATGAATCTGACTAGGCTTGATGCATTTTTTCGAGTTGATGCTGGCGTGGTTGACGTTGTTGTTTGCAAGGACCGCCTCAGAATTTGCATTTGAATGCTGCGCGCTGTCCGTGGGGGTGGCCGCATTAGCGGATAATTAGGTGACTCACGAACAACTGACATCTCTCTCTTTTCAAACAGATTACTAAAAAACAGAGAATATTTGTTTTCGATTAGATTTATATTATTTAAAACCTGACATTTCAACGTTTCTTTAGACATATGTCTCGTGTTTGTGTGATAAGTATATTCCAAGTTACAGTTCATTTTCTGAGGAGTATTAGATTGGACTTCATTCAGAGAGAGACGACAGATCGCGCATCATGTTAGTTTTCTTTATTTTGCAAAAAGCGCAACATTTTGTTTTACACATTTGTGTACACAAATAAAAGAAGACATTTCACAGTTTTGAATGATATATAACTCTTATTTGTATGTCTAAAATTGACAGAGCATTTGAGTCTCTTTCGCACTGGTAAGAAAAAAAAAACAAAGTGGTATCGCCGGCGCGACCGCCGACCCCTGAGAGTTAAACAGACATTTTTTTAGCAACATTTCCTCAATTATGATTTTTCAAAAATGACATAGCCTGCGAGATTTGTTTCAAACAATGACTTTTTCATAAGCCTACATAAAAAAATGCTATAAGCTGTTAATTCAGCAAAATGACACTTTACGATGTTCTGAAATGTCAACTTCTGGGAACATTGCACTGTATACGTCAAGCTCCATAATGCACGGACACTTTTTCATCAAACCATGAACTCTATTTTCAACACTGCACCCTACAGACCATAATAGACCCACAAGCAAACAAGCTAGAGAGAGAAACCCGCACAATCATGATATTCTTTCATTTTATGAGCCATACAATAGCCTGAGCCGAGAAGGTCTTCCAGCTTACTGGGACCACAGTAAAGACTGTGATATGTAAACAAACAGGCCGGAACTTGGTCTGATTTACAGTGCTCTCGGCCTTGCTAGCGATTCTCTCACACCAAACAGGCCGAGCAGCCAGGTATTTCGGCACCGACAGTTTGAGCACTTTCGATTTTATACCTCAGCAATTTTTATAGCGTCTTTAGGTGTGCATAACACACGCTTCAGTATATCCTTAGGAGAGAGAGCCAGGAACGGATGTCGGCAGCGTAGTGGAGTGAGTGGGGATGGGGGTGTGAAATCGCAAATAACAATAACATAACAGAAGATTTTCGAAGACTTGGACTTGAATGCTGGGTCATGTGCCCCTTGCCGCCTCTGTAATTGGAGGACAGCCGAGAGGCAGCTAATATCCTGAGTCGACTCTCGATCTGCGTCCTCGCCTCCCCCCTCCAGATTAAGTCTGGTAGAGTAACCAAGCCTCGAAGGGCCCGGGCAGCTGTGCAGGACTGTTGTAACTGATACTGAGCTGCTCTAATTAAAGGTTCCGATTGAAAGAGCGATGTTTAATATACAGCACCTCCTCTCATCTCTTCTCTCCCCTACTGCTGCAATGGGCAGGGATGAGTGAAGAGGTGCATCGCCAGATCTCTTCACTCACCCCACTGCTTTTACCAGTACCTCTGGGTGGAATTCAGATGAGAAGGGGCTTTTTGAGTGCCAGGACTGTGCCATATTGTTTCTAGCAAGTCATGAACTAAAGATTCTGGTAGTTTTTGGAAACAAAAGATACAGCGCTTGATCATTTTTGAATTCTGACATTAAAATTCCAAAACAAAACTAAAATTTCACCAAACCAAGATTTCACATTCCATTTGTGGGAGAAGGGGATTTTTGAGTGCCCGGACTGTAGCATATTGTTTCTAGCAAGCCATTAGCTAAATGTTATGATCGTTTTTGGAAACAAAAGATACAGTGCTTGATCATTTCTGCTGAATTCTCACATCAGAATTCCAAAACAAAACTAAAACTTCAACAAACTAAGTGTTCACATGTGGTTGTTTTAATGCTGGAATGCATTAATCCACAACAAAAAAAGAGAAATGTTGATTGGTTTAATCATATAGTTCTCACTAAAATGCACAAGATTTAAAAATTGTTCTAAGCCATATTTCACAGCCGACATTCCGGTGGGTTACTGCTCTTGTCTTTCGCTTTGTGAACAAGGTTAGCTCTTTCAATTGGTCTATATTGTCCCCCATTACTCATTTTCTGGGTAGCAAATCACATGTGACAGTTAGATTTTGACAGTGCAGAAACCTAGCCTCGGTCATTAGTGTTAATATTATGTTTCTTTGGCGATCCCTCATCATTTTTGGGCCTCATTGACTATTTTTCTTTATAAGATATTAAGTATTCAAAGCTCATTTACATCCTTATTTTTCAATTTGCTGCCGCAGTAGTTTAATTTATTCCATATAATTTCTTTTTCTGAGAGGGACATTAATCATTGCCTGTATGTTTTAGTGCCTCTGGGCATTTTTTAAATCAATAAAATAAGGAAATAAAAGTATTACTGTGACAAGGTATGAAACAAAAGACACATTTTAATACCAACTAATGTAATTTCTGAATTGATAACTGATTGATTCACTGATCGATTGATTCCAGATCACCCTCAACCGTTTTTCGTCCTTTATTTATGTAGTATATAGTTTATGTAATTATGGTCATTCATATATTTTACCATGGCTAGTCCTGCATAGTCCTGTGCACAGAGGAGGTGGAGCTGTGGCAACGACTTAACTGTCCTTTACAAATTGTTTTACACTTCACTAGAGCAAAAGATCCAGAGGCTAAATTACTGCCCAGACACAATGTTAATATCCTCTCTTAATATCTTCTCTTCATCTGTGGCTTTGATCAAACAATATAGAGAAAACCTTCCCGTGTTATGGGCATTTTCTTTATATAGGATGGACAAACAGCGAAACAAAACTACTCAATAATACCACTGTATTTTAAAACTGGGACATCATGTATCATTATTACTCTTTGTCAGCTGGAGATTTAAATTACAGTACTTTGAACCCTAAGAATAATGTGTTTACAAACTCAATAATCAGTCAGTTCATGCTTATAATGGCATGATAAATACCGCACAGTTATTCATGAGTGCAGCATTTTTGCTGACATGCCAAAGAGTTAACGTGATCCTTCCAACGTTCATTTAGAGAGCTTCATCTTAAAGCAGCCTAAAAATGAATTATACACATGTGGATGCGAGCCATCCTGTAATGCTCCTGGTAGTTCTGTATTACTGGTCTGTTGAACTTTTGGCCTAAACACCCGCATGCTCTTTCTTCTTTGCCTTTCTTGTTGTTTCTTCATCCTTTTACATTCATTTTATGCTTGGCTATTCCTTGGGCTATCAGTGTATTAATGCTAGGGCTTAAGGGAAACCGCTTCAGAAAGATAAGCCCTGCAGTCGACATCTGGGTGCTCGCGGTTCATACATCACTTCATCCCAAACACCCTGACCAACGGCCACCAAAATCACCGCCAACATCATTTCCGAAAAAAAAAAAAGACGATGCTTGCAGACTTGTAGTGAAATTCTAGCCTAATAATTTGGCTGAAACACAACTTGATATGAAACATCTTCATTTGCCTTAGTGCTGCAGGCAAACCTTGACCTTCGCAGTTTGTGAGAGCCGAGTTGACAGAGCTGGGGGCTGAGGTGTATTTGGATACATAATGCAGCAGAGCCATAATACTTTGTGCATGGCCGGTTGCAGGCTGTCTATTCATGAGGAGAAGACCCTCTGTCTCACTCCATAAACCCCAGAGAGTAAGAGGACGGGTGTGGGGGCACAATGTCACTTGTAAATCCCAAATTAAACTCAACTGCCCAAAGCTTCATCGCATAAAAACAGCCCCCCACCCCGCCACCAACAACCCACCCCAGACCCAGGTGCACAGACATTCTTGACAAAGACGGGACAGTCTCGCTAATGTCAACTGTGGCCGGTTGTGGGACAGTCCATTTGCTGGGGCCT
This sequence comes from Anabarilius grahami, assembly GCA_003731715.1. Taxonomy (NCBI): domain Eukaryota; kingdom Metazoa; phylum Chordata; class Actinopteri; order Cypriniformes; family Xenocyprididae; genus Anabarilius; species Anabarilius grahami. The sequence goes on from RJVU01026577.1 coordinate 12,881,083, forward strand.
TGGACCCTTTTGATCCATCCATTGCATCCATTTCATGCCACCCGGACATTGCCGGTCCAGCTTCAATCATGATAGAATTTTGAATTCTGATGAGAAATGTATAACAGGCTTTGAGTTACATGCCTGAGTACTACTTATTTTTAAACGTTCACCTGAAAATGAACACTTGGCCATTGTCATTGTATGGACAAAAACGTACTACTTCTGTGTTCTAGAGAAAGAAAGATAATCATACAGGTTTGGAGCAAATCATCATTTTTGGTGAAGGAACCCTTCCAGTCTGAAGGGGAAAAAAAGACATTTCAAAATTGCATGCAGGCCGGTTTGAGCTTGCTAAGGGAAAGGACCTCCTTGAAGGCAATCTGTTCATTAAGATAATGTGTTAGTTCCAATTAAACTAACATTAAAATGGTCCTCATAAAGAGTTTAAGTCAGCGTTTTTCTTAACTTGCTCCTTTAATTACATCGTTCCTCTGCTGTCATTAAGGGTATTAAAAATTCATTAACAAGAATAGTACAGAAGCCCGCCAACAAATCAGCTAAACTCTCATCTCATGTTGTCAAAAGATTATGGCTACTTTATTTGCGAGAGTTTATTCCTCATAAAAGGTTACTTGTTTATCAACAGGTTAGTTTAGAAACCTTATTTCCATAAATATGTTGAGATATTCCTAATAGCATGTTTAATGGAAAAGAAACACATTTAAATGATGTATGTGAAATAGTGATTCAAAATTTTATGTGATGCAAGTGTCATTTATTACATTTACATTTATTTGCAACATCGAAATTTTCCTCTAATGCGATTCGACTGCAGCCTGTAATGTTTGCCACAGTTATATTTCTCTGCTCTAATTTGTTTTCATCAGATGTGTTTATGGCTATCTGAATGTACTTTACAGCTTTCCTATCGAACCACACTGATGAAAATGACTGAATGCTTGAATAACATAAGGTTACATGCTTTTTATAAGAACGAGAACCACACCAATTATTACAGAGAGTGTACACCAATTTGAAACCTCTGGACACTGTTATACAAACCCTCTTGTTTTTCACTTTTTGATGAGTGATGTTATTCATGTCCAATTGCCATGTTTGCACTGGTATTTGTTTGATAGATTGTGTTGAGACAATTTGTTTACTTTGGGGTCATGGATGAAAAATTAGTGCTGAGGATATAAATTTAATCTTGTAGCTTCAGTGGTTTTGGTAGAGTGAAACAGGGATGCTTCAATAAATGCTCCAGTGTCCTCAGAATAATGTGTAGGTTGATTCGGCAGCAGGTGTACAATCTTTGGCAATGGCCCGCCGTGATCATTGTTTTGGCAAGGACGGTTTGATTAATTGCATAAATACATGTTAATCAGGACCTATCAAAGCACATGATGAATTCCCCTAGATTAATCATTTTCAATACGCACAAGTGTGATTTTAGGACAAAAGTAGATAAAATATCAGGATTGTTGAACACAGACAGGGGGGTCCAAAAGTCTGAGACCACTAGAAAATGCTTCTATTTTGGAATTTTACAAAAACATTTTTTAACTATAGCTTCTAAAAGTTGAAAAGAAGATTATGAAGATCACAAGAACTTGATGTAAAAAAAAAAAACCTCCATAATTTTGTCAAACCTGATGATCATGTTCTCCAGCATCATTTGAGAAGCACAAAGATCTGAACTTTTGTACAAAGTTCACACAGTCAACATCACAAATTTGCTTATTTGATTAGTGACCTAAATATACTGAAAAATCTGAGAACATAATGTTTGGTTTAAATTGTTTAAAATTTCAAATTCAAGTTTTTGAATGCTAGATTTTCAATGTGGTCCAAGACTGTATATGCCTCAGGACTGTGTAAAGTAGACACTATCTCACATAGACATAAACCAGTGTTCTCCATTGACAAATACTGAAATCCTGCTGTTGGTTTATCATATTATGGACAAATGTCACACTAATATCCTTTCTACAGCAAACCAAATAAGAAAATCATAGAAACCAAAGTTGTCTTGTTGATTGCACTTTAACCCCACTGACAAGGAAACAACATCTTTACAAATCATCTTGCCATCTCTTATCTTCCATTCCATCTAAACACTTAGGGTGAAACACTGAGCACTGCAAATCAGACATTGAAGGTCTAGTGACTCTGGTGCCACTACCCCCAATGTCAGCATTTAGTCATCTAATCTCAAAATAACAATAATGGTGATTAATGGCGGAGGCCTGTCTCAGGGATGGAACACACAGCATTGATGCCACTCATGGCTTCTGAGCATGCTGATTTGACTCTGATGTGAATTAGAGTAGAAAGAGAAAGCTCCCCGCCGTGTCTGTGCATAGAACTAATTCTGTCACTAATACATACACACAGACACACACACATTGTTAATGGCCTTTTCACAAGGGTGCCAAAAAATGCTAATAATTGTGATAATGGGCTTCTTTTTATCACTAACCAATGCACCAATGCGTATCATAATGTTTGTGTCAAAGAGGCTGTACAGTGACTGAGCAGAGATGTGGCATGAATTAGCCTTAATAATGGTAACAAAGCCTGACTAAGTTTAAGGACTTGAAACATTCCTGCACCTAAAACAAATAGCTACAGAACATAAAATCTGTAAGGTATTTATGTTTTTTTTTAACATGGCAGCTAATGGTCCACAACAGATGATCTACTGTATAATAACCCAAAAAGAGAAAACAAAATACAAAACAAAAATGTGGCCTGACGTGTAGGGTTGGCTATCGTTTTCGATTTCCAGTTTAAATTCCAGTAAGGTAAAAACATTTTGTCAAACATTTAAATCAAACATATTTATTCTGTGTCTTTTGGCAAAACATTTTGTTGCAGCTGATTTCCATGAACAAAAATCAGCAGCACAAAGAACACTAACCTTTTCCTAGGATTTTAACAAAAATACCACTGCAAAAACAACTGGACTAGCTAATATAAATATTACAATTGAATATTACAAACAGTAAATGGTAATAAAATAAGAACAAATAAACAAATTAGCAATAGCACAAATAAATACAACTGAACAAAGTTTAGGTACATATACACTGCATAGTTTTCTTTTTATAAATATAATATAGATTAATCCTTATTAAAGTTACAAAAATTATTCAGTCAAGATCAGTGAGTGATTTTCTTTTTCTTTTGTTCTTTGATAAATGTTAACGACACCGACTGTAGCAGGTTTGGCTGCTGTCACTTTAAGACCTAATGCAGGATCCAATATACTGTTACTAGGGATGCACCGAAATAAAAATTCTAGGCTGAACCTGAAAATTCAGGATGCACTTGGCCAAAAAATTAAACCAAAAATAAATAATAAATTAATAATCAATTAATTTAATTTAATAATCAATACTCACATAACTAAAACCGAGTTGTACATAAATTTAAATTGCACATAAGGCAGTTTTTATATCAACTTTTTAATAACAGAATTGTTTCTACTCCAGTTTGTTGAAATATAAATGTTACGTTAAATGACATATAGCCTACAAGCTGTTTTATTGACGTCTTTCCCCATTTGAAACACTTCATTAGCCTAAATTTCGGTGCATCCCTAACTGTTACACCTGCGTTTTCTTTCTCAACTGTTTATGTTCACTTAAGATAAAACCAACTGTGTTTAAGAGGTCATTTTGACATAATTTTGTGTGTATTTGTGCGTTCAATGAGAACTCAATTCAGTATTGCGCACTATAAGAGAGGCAGCTTTCTGTGTGCACGCTTTGAAAACAGCACGGGGCGCGTGTGCCAAATTGAGCTTTCTTCTGAGTGTCTTCTTGTGCTTGAAAATAGTTTGAAATCGCATTTAAATGCCCACACAGGAATCGATAAGCGGAATCGAAATTTTAAATTTATTACAAGTATCCGATTCCTGACCTTGAGTATCCAATTCCAGAATTGGAATCGATTTTTGATTCCTAACCCTACTGACATGTACTCAGCAAAACACAATCATGTTATAGAACATACAGTATGTTTTTGCTGATAAAATAAAATGTATTATTTATTAAAAATAAATTAAAATATAATAATAAATAATATAATAAAATAATAATAATACAATAAAATATTCTGTGGAAAGAAATGCAGCTCTTTATTAGCTTTACTGCCTGAAAGCNTGAAAGCTAAGAAAAAACATAACATTTATGCATTATTAATATTCTGATACAGTCGGTTGTAAATTCTATCTGTGTGGTGTCACCTTTGTATCAGAAGCCATTAAAATATTTATACACACCTAATTAATTGGCATTGCATAAAGTTTTTTTCTGTTGCAACACTGTAAATTAAGACCTGGATTAGATTAAAATATTCATACTGGGCACAGGTGTACGTGGATGAAGTTATGGACTGGGGGAGACACAATGTGTCATTCAAATCCCTTTTATTTATAGATGGATAATCCTCTGTACTGTGTGAGAGCTCAAAGACTTTTTTTTTTTTTTTTTGGTGGGGGATAATTGCTCAGATACAGAGTTTTTTTTCTTTCTTTCTTTCCATGAGCACAGTTAACATGTTATTGAATCGCATTATCTTCTCTAGTGGGGTCTCATTACTCACAGAAAGTAATCTGTAATGACGGGCTATCATCAATGAGCTGAAGCACATTGTGCCATTGATTACATTCGGCCAAACTACTAAAAAAAATACACAGTCCCTGTGAGAAGTCCTCACGAGCGGCTCCAGATTCATGAACTGAACTCTTTAACCATCATGTATTTTGTCTCACTGCTTACTGAGGGATGAATGTCTTATTGATCCAAGCTCCTGGGCTTTGACCAGCCTGTGTATGGGGTGGGNNNNGGGGGGGGGGGGGGGGGGGATGCTCTGGGGCAGCCTGTTTACATAAAAGCATGGTGTGATTGTATTCAGTTTAGGCAGCTACTGCAGCTGGCCTGCAAATCCATCAGACTTGACAGAGCCATAATACATTCACTTTTTACAAGTTTTGTCAGCTCATGTACTCCCAGATACCACTATATAACTAAAAACACATTCATAAGGAGCCCCCAGGCAGCAGTAGCAGGTCTATTAAACTGCCTCTGGGGTTTTCTAATGTGCTTATGTTTTTTTGTTTTTTTATTGGTTTGTGAAAATACTATTCACCTCCCAGTCTAAAGCGAGATTACATAGGTATTTTCAATTAAGCATATTAGAATGTAAACAGGCCCTGCCATTTGTCACTGTCAGGATATTTTACTGAAGATGGAGAAGGGAGGAGTCCCCAGAGGAAATGAAGAATTTCAAGACATGAAATCTGAGAGTGTTTCAAATTCAGTAGCCAAGGCAATATGTCTAAAGCAACAATTTCATAAACAACTACTTAAACTATTCTATTTGAAATGTTCCCTATAGTTTCATAAAAGGGGTCATATTGGATTCAGCAAACTATTTTTCCTTAAAGAAAGCCCTTCCTGTTTGGACACTTATATCTTCTTGTCATGACCTTTTGGATCATGAGATACATTCATCCAGATGTGTCTACAGTTTTCACTATAGTGTATGTATAAAAAAGGCAGACCAAGTAATGAATTCACTTTTTTTTGATAAGGCTAGAAAATAATAATGATTAAAAATGCAATTTAGAACAAAAATGTAATTTAATACAAAGTTTTAGTAATATATGGGGCAAAGGAATTTATTATTATTATTATCATATAATGTATACTTCCATTCAATTTATTACTTTTTTTCAGCAAGTATGTATTAAACTGCATTAAAGTGACAGTAAAGACTGTTCTTTTGAGCTTTTAGTCATCAAAGAATCCTGAAAAAATGTTTCCACAAAATTATATTAAGCAGAACAACTGATTTCAACATTGATAATAATAAGAAATGTTTCTTGTGCACCCAAACAGCATATTAGAATGATTTCTGAAGTACACTGAAGACTATGGCTTCTGAAAATTCAGCTTTGCCATCGCAGTAATATATTACATTTAAAATATGTTCAAATAGAAAACAGTTATTTTAAATTATATTTCACAATATTTCAGTTTTTACTGTTTTTTTATCAAATAAAATGCAGCCTTGGTGAGCATAAGAGACATCTTTCAAAAACATAAAAAAAATCTTACAGGACCCACATTTTTGAACAGTAGTGTTTAATAAAACAATAGTGAGACTTGGAATAATGATACAAAAATATTCATTCTGAACCTATGACCAACAAATATGTAAAAGACATTGATGAGGCTATATGAGAGATACATGGAATATCAAGGAATTTTATAATTTTATTGAAAAAATATTCCAAAAATAACACTCTACTGAGTCAATTTGACCCCTTTTATGCATTCTAAGGTTAAATCCATAATTCTTACTTTTCAGTAAGCAAACTCGTCTACATCTTAGAAGACAGGCTTCAGTTCCCGTTAGAGAAATGGCTATTTAAATGATCTGAGCGGTGACAGGCCTTCTGGGAAAAGAGGACGGATTGTGTTGAGCAAACAGGCCCCTGAGCTCAATGCTGTCCCTGGAGTCTGTGTCAGACCCCGAGGCAAGACGCTGCAATTGTTTCAGAACGGCTTTATTTCTCAAAACATATTGTCTTTGTGGCGGCAGAGAAAAAAATTATAATTTGAGGGACTGTGAACGTATTGGCGTGTGCGTGTGTTGGACTACGGGGTGGTTGGGAAGCGTTTGATTATTCATATTAGCATGAGTCCTAGAAAGTGAAATACTTTTCCACTTCTGCTTATTCACTGTGACTGATAATCTTTGCTAATCCTTTCCTCCACTTCAAGGATCCTCTCGCCACAATCTGCAGCACCAAAGCAAACACTGGAATGACCCTCTACCGAAAGATAGAGGGATCCAACAAACCAGCTACAAAGCCAGGAATATGTGCCAAGAGTCTAATACAATGTATTCATCTATTTTAACCATATGCATTTTGTTCCCTCTGTTACATTAAAAATTTCCGCTTCAAGGACGGTATTAATGTTCAGCCATGCCCACAGGGACCAGGCGGCATGTTGCACTGGGATGTATTCAAGGCTGGAACGTCCCAGCATGCCGTTTGATGGTGTCACGAGGTTAGATAGGCAACGCTGTGGGCACGGGTTTAAGCTGTATTCCAGCGACTGTTTAAAAGGCGACCCCCAACTCTTTTTGACTTAACCTTTTTTGGAAAGCACTGGACAAAAGCCATCGTTTCCTCTGAGATATCCTGTTAAAGCTATTCTGAAGCCGGCCGACCGTGGGCCTCCCTCAAAGAAACGGGTAACATTATTCAGCTTCCTCCTTCTGATCCTCGGCCTACAACAAACCATGTAATCCACAGCTCAGTGGCCAAACAGAAAGAGTGGGCACAGAATGTCCCTGTCACATGCTGCAGATGGGACCGGTTGAGGAGCAACAGCGAAGAGTACTCCTCCACAGGTTTGGGTCTGAGAACGAAAGAGAAAGTTTTTGCCATTTTTTAAACGTTTAAAATCAATTGAATGTTTTTGAATTTATTTTATTTACTGATAAAATACCTTAAAATATATCAATAAAATATCTGAAAAGACAAATCAATTTCTCTAATTTATTATTGTTTCCAATATGTGGCTATGAAATAAAAAAATTGAATTAATTGAAACAATCTCTATTAAACCATCCCAACTGAAGGTCTCTGGCAAGTCCCGTCGTTCACCTGAAAATGACAAAGGTCTTTGTTTGCTGTGATCCGGTGGGCTGGAGCCCCACAGACACAACATAGGGCCTGCATTAGCAGCAGCCTGAAACAGGCTGGCCTGAGCCCTCAGCATAATTAACACCCCCAACAGTGTTATTAAATGGAATTGCCATCAATGGAGATAGTGACTAACCTAAAGAAAGAAGGGGAAGAAAATTCAAAATGCATATCTCAGGGGCAAACATGATAGGATTACAAAATGAGCAGCTTGCAAACTGTCTTGGCTTTGATGAAGAAAACATTTAATTATCCCCCAGTGGAAGAGATCCCCTATTGTTTAAAGCTAATTTGTCCCTTTTGGCTACTTCCTCGGCCCAAAGGCCTGTCAGTCTCATATTTCTATTCTGCTCGTGCTCACTCACTACTGCTTTTTTGTTACTGTGAAAACTATTAGACTTATTCAACAAATGTATTTTAGAATATCTATGTGATTCAAGACAAATACTAACAATCGATGACAAATTAAGCTTCTTCTTTCTTACTATGTAAAGCACACAAGTATATAAATATTAAAGTTCCTATGATAGCAGGGGCATTATTTCATTTGTTTAAGTGCTACTTCAAGATCACGGACCTCAAGAGGAGATGAAAGAGACAGAGCCGCTCCCCCAAAAGGGATCAAGCAGGTCAATTTCCCTTCACTTTGTCCCAGCCAAGGGTTTGTATTCCCTTCTCTACAAAGGCCACCATTGGGCTGGACTATGGGCTTAGCCACTGAGAGTTAGCCCCGTTTCTTGACCACTTGATATCTTTGAATAATAGAAGGTAATAAGTGTCCTCAAAGCACACCTCCCTTCTCTAAGAGAAACAGGAGAAAAAATCCTCCCTAAACTGAGCATCCAAATAGAAATGGATACAGAAAAAGTCCTCCAACTATCAACACAAATCATCTGCGAGCAAGAAAAACACTTTCAAGAAGGGGCAAATGTCTGCCTGTGTGGTAAAACAAGATTAAAAGTGCACGGGAGTATGAACAGAAAATAGTTTCTAGTATTGCTCAACACAACTAAAAAGACAGAACCTACCTTAACCGATTAAATGGCCAATATATTTGGTCTACGAGCACATTTTGCTCTCTGCTCTCCATTACACTGGCTTTCTTTTCTGATCATTTCTCATCACGATTTAACAATACATTCACATTAGCCTTGACAGTGAGCTCAGTTCACATTTAAATGCAATTTAAAAGAGGCACATATTTGCATAGTGAATTAAAATTAAGAGCTAATTATGCAAATAAATTATGGAGAGGAGCAAGGGGTTGGTTTGCACTTCGGTTTTTATCCCAATTTAGGAGACAATAGTCACTTGATAGTCCGAACGACATTGTACGCATTTTGCTAGAGACCCAAACAATGGTGTTAAATATTCAAGTGGTATTTAATTACCAAAAATTAGGAGCTTATAATTTACAAGGGCTGCTTCTTAAGTACAGCAAGACAAATTCCCTCCCAGAGGACTAAGGTTTTGCTCATATATATCCCCACAATTCATTTAGCATTGTAAGAGGATAACTGTGAAATACACATAAAACACAGGCTTCCTCTGAACAAATGAAACCATGTTTGCACAGTATGTTTTAATTGAACTAGATGAGATACACAGCCATTTCACTTTATTTTAACCGTTTTAATAATAATTTGATTTTACATCCATCGTGAAGGTTTTCATCATTTTAAAATGTGTTAGACTGTGAGATGGTTTTGCAATCTGCTAGTGAAACAAGACCCCGCAGCCTTAACAAAGGGAAGCTCTGTGAATGGTTTGAAACTCCACATCACTACACCTGACCATGCTGACAGAATACAATTTTAAGCTTAAGCAATAGATAAAACCAATGTGGGAAAGGATTTGAGAAAATCACTAACAAAAGACTTTTTGTCACTTCAAAAAGGACGATACATGCAATGACAAGTTTTCTTCGGTTGTTTTTGCAATTGCTATGCAGTTGCAATACAAGACTAGTGGTGGCCAAAGCTCTACAAATGAAATTAAGTTTTTTTTTTAATAATTTACAGTCTTACTGCTTACCTTATCAACTATATGTGCTGACAGCAAGTCTGTAATTATTCAGATCATCATCCCAAAACAGGAGCAAATGTTAAGGTGTCTCAATGTGTCTGGACATTAAGCTTATCATGAAAAAACATTGTGTTGAAAAAACATTCACATTCTTGACCAAATAATTAAGAGATTTTAACTGACTTCTCTTTTAGAATATAAAAGCCTTTAAATATTGAGCATAAAGCATAATTCACTAGCAGTCCAAATGCAATAGAACTCAACAGACTTCCCAATGGCATAGAGAAAATGTTCAGCCTCCAGTAGGGGTCCTCCCACTAACAGCGAGCAGTGGAGGAGCCTGCTTTAAAGCAGAGCCAACACCAGACAAGTCTCTATGTTTGTGTCATGTATGATCTCATATTGTATATTTCCTCTCTTTAATTAGTAGGATTTTAATACCATGCTATTAAGAGGCAGAAGCCACAGATTCTGAGCTGGTTGATAACTTTTATGTCTGAAAGGTCTGTTGGCACGAAGGTATAATTAAAATCATACAGTTAAGGAAATGTGCAGTCAGAAAGAGACAAGTTGAGTTTAAAATTAAATAGTCCAATTTAAGATTAAGTATATTAAATAAAAAAAATTATTGTTCCACACT
>RJVU01026577.1:12902299-12919592 GCA_003731715.1 Anabarilius grahami
AAAGGATCGGGGAAGACATGTTGGACCTCCCCGAGATCATTCAACTCTAAAAGCGAGCTAAAGGAGGATGGCGAACTAAGGTTGGTGAGTTAAAGAGGAAGTTATAAATTTAGCATGTTAATAGATTTACTTTTTAAAGGCCTGCCTCAATAACCATAAGAATGAATTATACTTAACCCTTGTGCATGCAAAAAAAAAAGTTACACATAGGTTCAAAATGGACAAAAATGTCCATGCCAAAAACTGTCATAGAAATATGATTTATTAATATTTCTTTTCCACTTTCACTGATGTCAATTTTTTAACCAGCATCTGTTCTATCCATAGATACCAAACATTCATTAATTTTAAGAACTTTAACCCTTTAAATGCTGGTTTGTTTACATAATGCCATAGGTGTTTTTTTATGAAAAAATTAAAAATAGTAGTTTATTTTCATAAACTAAATGCTAAGCAGAATTTTTTTTCTTTGCTTATTAGATTCTTGGGTGGGTCAATGAAGAACAACAACATTCATTTTGAGGCATTTATATTTTTTATGTAGTGTCAGATTTTTTTTACAAAAACTAACACTTAGGTCCATAATGGACAAAAATGTCCATGCCAAAAAACTGTCATAGAAATATTATATAATAATATTTTTTTCCAGTTTCACTGATGTCAATTTTTTAACCAGCATCTGTTCTATCCATAGATACCAAACATTCATTCATTTTCAGAATTTTAACGCTTTACAAATCGGTTTCTTTACATCCTTGGCTTCTAATGCACCTGTGTGGTCACTGTCAGTGGGCAACACTAGCTTCAGAGCTTCCTCTGCTGAGTAACGTCTCTTCAAACAATGAAATGATCAACCCCTCAAGCACCACATATTTATAGGTTTGGCTGTGAGGACACCTGTGTGAACTCAAACTTTGTATAAAATCTACCAGACAAAAAAATCTGCATTTTCTTGTGTTGAAAACTAAAACAATGTGTTTAGGGGCTTCTGAACTTCTACTTCAAATTCAAGCGTACCTTTTATCTCCGTACAAAAACAATAACAAGTGAAAAATTGCAATCAAGGGTTAAGATGCGTGTTTGGTCGAAAAAGAAAAACCTCAAAGCCTTCTTTGACCTTTTTCATAGTTTTCACATGGCCCTATTACCCTGCCAAGGGTGTGACTCATACATGGAGTGGGATTTTTGATTGCCAGTACGATATAATTTCTTTCAAACTAATAACACATATTACATTTTCAGACAGTTTGCATTTTTAAACACATGCAAACTACACTCTGACATCCTTACCAATATACCCACACAATTACAGCTGCATTATTTTTCAAATTGACTCTATAATAGACTATAATATGCATAAGCAGAAAACACAAATAAAGCGAGTATTTCTTTTATATGCCAAATTTGAAAATATGGCACAATCTAGTAAAAAATGGTAAAAATGTAAAATTTGAAGCCTTGCCGATATAATGAATGCCTATTTGCAAATATTGTATCATTTTATAGTCAAATGGCCCTGGGTTAAAAAATTCCAGTTTTAATGGGTTTCAATGTGGACATTTTTGTCCATATGGTGCTGAGTGTGAGTATTTTTGTACGGAGGGTAAAATTGATTTTTTGAGGAAATGAGGGTAAAATATTAAAATTCCAATAAAAATAAACACCTGAGCCAAAATTCATGTAGTTGGCATTAACAAAGGCACACTTATAACAAAAAACAAAACTGAAATGGACAAAAATGTCTAAAAGGTTGCACAAGGGTTAAACATGTGTTCATTACATTTATGAGGTCTATTCCTGTGATACTTCAATATAACAAAATCACAATGCCATACAAAAACCCCAAAAATTTAATCTGGAACTATAAAACGTTTCCATGTTCATATTGTCGACACCTTAAAAATAGAATGTAGTATTTTGGAGAATAATGTGTGTGCTACTAAGAATGAAAAATACTATGTTTAAGCCCCCAAATATTTTCAGATCACTGGCATTCATATAAGCAATATAACCAGGTTGAACAACTACAACACAACTACCTAATTGTCTATAAAAAATAACAGTAAATTGAAAGAGCTTATATATGAAATTGTGTCCTTACCTCTGGCATTAGGAAACAGCATTTGCCTTTGAACGTCGTTTCAGGAAAAAGAAGAAAAGTCCATTGTTAACAGTCCAGCTAACTCCAGTTCATTCAGATGCTGAAAATGCAGATAACATTGAAAGGTAAACAGAAGCTCTTACGTCATCAACCCCAAATTCTGATTTCACAAGTGTACATTTACAATATTTTGAAATTGATACTTTATTATTCACAAAGAAAAATGCTACAACTATAAGGCAGCCATCTTGGTGCTTCAAGAGCTGACAATAACTAACAAATTATCACTATTAAATAAATAGGTCAGAAATGTTGTACAAAATCTTTCAAACAGTTGATAACGAAGTGAAATATAGAAGAAAATTATATATTTCAATTCAACTACCATAAAAAAAACATTATGTAGCTTTTAGACCATTTCCTTTAAGTAAATGGTCGATATAAAACATTAAATTATTTTAAATATTGATAATTCTTTATATAAGCATGAGATTAAACTGTTCCAATCCACGATATAAATGCCTCATTCATTCATTCATTCATTCATAACAGAACTCTATATAATCAATCCAAAAAAATTATTCAAATAGGATAATGTGAATATTATTCATGCAGCTATTTTAAAATGTATAATAAGACAGGAATACTGTAAATTCACCATTAATATTACTGTATATTCAACTCTGAATAGAGTGTAAAGTTATTTATATTTAACAGAGAGAGCTTTTTGTAAAATAACCTCTGTAAAATAGTGATATTTCTATCATTGTCTTTTCTTACGCCAGTCTCAGAGTAATGCCACCTGTGCAAACTGCGGTTTATTAAATTAAGTGCTTTTTAAGGTCAATATACTTTCCTAATAGCTTGTCACTTTTTATCACCATGGGTTTAGCTGTACCTTGATCCCCCCCATTCAGTAATTGTGCTCAACTCTGTCAGAGCTAATAGGCTCACCCTGTAATGTTTTTCAAATTTCAGCGTAGACCGAGCAAGTAATGCTTTGCATGCTTAAAATCCATTTCCATAAGTAAGTGCAATTTCCGTACAGTTTGTTGCTGTTTAATGAAGTGAAATCTTGTTTGTATTCATCCCCATTTCACAAGAAAAGCCACTGGAGCATAAGTGTCAGAATTAAAACAAATTAAAATTAAAGCTCCCGCTATCTTCAACCGAACACAACTCCGCTATTCAACTGAAACACGGAGCCTTTGCATTAAATGCATTAAGAAAATTTAAAGACCTGCTTTCCACTTTTTAAATGCAACCAGTCCTTTTATTATTATTCTATTATCGGAACTATTTAAGCAGCTTTAATGATGGAACATGCAAATGGTGTGGAGTAGAGAAAATGGCTAACATTTATTTATCCTGGCTGTTCACATGTCTTGTTGGTGCCATTAGAACAGCTCGCTGCATCCCATTCGCTCCCATTATCTCAGCTATCAGCGAAGCCCAACCAGATTCAAGCAGGGCCATAAATACTTCCCCTGGACCACATACGGCTTCCACATCATCTCCCAGGCACAGCTTAATGACAGGGAAAAAACACAATGGGTTTTTGCTCTCTTTTCCACCCTTCCTTCTCGTGCATTTCATATCGATGGCACAAAATATGTACAGAGGCAGCAACATAGTTACATGTAGTTAAAAAGGTACATTAAACCATCATTTCCAAATTCTCTGACATGATTGATGGATGTAATCATGGTGCCCTAATGCACAATTCAGGCATCTATGTTTTACAGCACCAGGGTAACAGACCAGAAGGTACATAGGGAATGAAACAGCACTAGAGAAAAGAGAGAGAGGGGGGAACTGCTGGCATCAACAAAGCAGAGCTGGACATACATGATGTTTTAAATGGCGAATATAGTGTGGATTCCTTCATTATAGTTAATGAATCCAAGCAAAATGATATTTGATGTGTTAAATGTCTGCTAGACAATTAGACATCACAATGAGCCTCATTAAAGCTCACTGGAAGATGGCATTACAAAAGCACTCAGGTACAGCTCTCAACTGGAGGTCAAATAAACGGTCAATGAAAGGGCACTGTTTAAGAGAACATTAATGGGACAGGAAAAAAATGGTTGTTGTTTACCAGTGTTGGAGAGTATCCAAATGTTGCCACACTACTAACCTAACAACACTTTCAGTATTGTGAACATAATTCAGCTGTTTTGAAGTAGCTTATCAAGTTAACCAGGTACTTTTTACTAAACGAGCCCCTGTTAAATATTACTGATAAATCCTTGTCTAATGGTGGAAATTACTTGATAATCGTTTTCCTTAATAGTTTAGCAATCAATCTTGTTTTCGATCAGCTGTTCAGAATCTAGCAATTCACAAATTAATAAATCATATCTAATAGGTCAAATGGGTTTACAAAAAAGTATGAAATAGCTTACGATTCAGTTTGATTCATTCGAACAGATCACTCATACCCTGAATCGTTTATTTATATAATTTGGGATACTTTGTAAGACAGAAAACAAAATAGCGGGAAAACAAAACACTAGGACTCTTTTTAAAAGGGGACATTATACTCCGGTATTTATGAAATGCTAGAATGGTGCTGATGGATTTCATAATATAATATTTGATTTTATGATAAAATGGTTACACTATTTTAAGGTGACGTATTTACACATTACTGCATGGACTTACTATAGCAATAACAGTAAATTATGCTAACCAAACTCTAACCCTAAACCAAACTCTAACACTAACTCTATAGTAAGTACATGTAGTTATTTAATATTACATAGTAGTACTTACTTGAGTTACTACGTCACCTTAAAATAAAGTTTAACCAATATTTTTTATCTGCGAGCGAGGTACATACGATACACAACCAAAAATACTAATATACTACATCAATATATTACTCATATAATGTCAATAAATGTTCATTGTATTTTTACATTTTGATCATCAACCATAGCACACACTAATGTTTACATTCACCAAACTTTCTGATTTAGTTGCTCCTCAGCAGTTAAAAAACAATTGTTTCAAATGTGTGAGTTAATAATCACATCCGATTCATTCTCAATCAGTTTCTCTTAAATGGTTTCCTCTCTCTTTCACTATCATACGAAGCGCTAGAAATTCAGATTCAATCTAATAATCTGCGATTCATTCTAGTGAATCAGTTCATCCTAAACAGTTCTCTTTCTCATGTGAAACACTGGAACATCCACATCATTCTATTGAACCGGTTCATCATAAATGATTCTCTCTCATATGTTGCGTTGGAAACTTTCGATTCATTTTAGGCAGTTCATGTAAATTACCAATTAAAAATGATTCACCAATTCGACTCCCTTTTCCACTCAATGTACTAGATTTTTGACTCGGTTAAGCAAATTATTATTTGTTGAATTTAGATCTAGTCGGATGCTGTCACTCTAAGATAAGCTAGGGCAGTGTTTCTCAACCACATTCCTGGAGGCCCACCAACACTGCACATTTTGCATGTCTCCTCAATTAAACATACCTGATTAGGGTTATCAGCTCATTAGTAGTGACTCAAAGATCTAAAATGGGTGTGTCAGACAAAGGAGACATGCAAAATGTGCAGTGTTGGTGGGCCTCCGGGAATGTGGTTGGGAAACACTGAGCTAGGGTATTTCATTCAAAACGGCTTTTTTTTTTTTTGTGCCTGCAGAAGTACAGTTGATTAATTTATAAATTCTATAATTGGAAAAAAAAAACATATTACTCCCTTAATAATAAGCTACTTTTTGTTTTTAGCTTGTAGCTAATTACCTTTAAAAAAAAAAGAAAGAAAGAAAAGTAGCTTGGCTGTAGTTTAACTACTTAGCTTGGCAAGCTACCGTTTCAAAGCGGCTTCCCCAACACTTTTGTTTACTAAGTTCAATAAGAAAAACATTTCTTTGCTACTAATGGATTATGTGAAATCTGGCCAGGAGGTTCAGCAAACACTTAAGCTTTATGACAGGATTTAGGGGATTGGCGAAGTTAGATGTCATACAAACACAGGAAACACATTCATTAGACAAGGGTGAAGAAGTAGGGAAGGAGACGTGCATCTTGACCTTTTTGAGGATTATTTGGCCCCTTGTGCACCGCAGGGGAAAATACACGGTAAACGCACTGAGGTCATAGTCCTGCATTAATTTGCCTCCCGTGGCGGGCAACAGTCGTATATGTGCTCAAAAACATAAAACAAAACATACAATAATTGGTGCGTCTCGTTCTAAGCTTTCCATCAATCCACATTTGTTTTGCCGGCTGATGCACATCATCCTCACACAGGAAAATCATGCACTATGACTCCTGTGTGCGTGAGTGTCACAGGCCTGAAAGATACTCAATGACAAGTCTGAGCTTGTCACTCAAGCAGCTCTGTGGCACAATGTCATGTGTTTGTTTGGGTAATGCTTGAGAGGCGTATCTAACGCCACCCTCTAAAATGCGCTCAGGTGTTGAGGACTGTACACATTAAGACCATGAGCCTTCCTCTTCCTCGACCCAAAGACCCTGACACAGAGGACAAAGTGTGTGCCTCATTTCCTGCTCCTAATCAATGTTTACACCCATTGGCGTGGCGACAAGCGCGTAGGGGTGCATATAAATCACCAGCTGACGGCGCTGTGCAAAGCATCAAGAGATCTGGCGCTTCTCTTTTCCTCTCTCTCGCCCCTTTTTACTGCTTATCTGTTTCAGTGGTGACTCTCTCTCTTTCTCTCTCTCTAATGGGTGCAGTGGAATTACAGCTAATTACGGATGTAAATGGACCCGAAGAGTGACAAAGAGCCTGCTTGTAATTCCACTCTAAATTGTCTCTTACCTCAGCAGAAAATTTATCACAGTAGACAATGTCAACTTTTACAGGGAAGGGCTATTTGCATTTGCGCATTCATTAGCGGGGCATGATCACAGGGCTGGCAGTAATGGCAGGAGAAATGCTGCCCACCCGCTCCCCGCTCCCCACCAAGGCACCTGATAGGGGATAATCTGATAAGTTCCCCCTCAACAGTCTGCCCCCTGACTCAAAGGGAGCAGGAGGATATTATGGGATGGGCGGAGAGGGATCTGACACAAATGCCTGATGTTCTGACAGCCTCTGAAAGCCAAAGCGAAGCTCTGTGTAATCACATTCCATTTTACATGGCAAAAGACCAGTGAGCACAGCGCCACACAAACAGACATCGAAAGGCTGAGTGCAGTCATACCCGCATCCGAGATCCACGCCGGAAAAAAGACGCTCCCTACCACGTTTCTAGACGGAGCACGCGGTGACTGGTGCGACAGGGAACCTTGTTGTGATTTATGTTGCTTTAGATATGACTGCTACTTACGCAGTAGCAAGACATCGATCTGACAAAGCAAAGCAAACAATAAAGAGGGAAGGAAGATGATGTGCTTAGTGAAGTGAAGAAATGGAAAGTGTACCTATAAGAGCTAATTATCTGCACACATAATTCTTCAGGTTAAGACAGGGGGCTTGAATGCAGGCCAGCAGGCTTAGGTTCTGGGAGATGGCTGTGTCAAAGGGCAGGAATGAAAAGGGGGAACTGCGGAGACCCCGGCCAACCAGACAAAAATGCATTACGGCAGAAAGATACATATACCACCCTACAGACTGTCATCTAAATCACAATATATACACAGCTTTTTTGTGAACCTATGAAGAGAAGTGTGCACCAGCAAAGTGACTTTCGTTGCATTCAAGTTACACATTTTATCAGTTCATGCATTCCCTATAAACAAACCCATTGCGTTAGCATTGCTAGCGTCATGCTAATTGATTGGTAGACAGATGCGGAGTACAGTTACAAAGTTTAGTCGTAAGAGGTTTCAATAAGTTAACCTTAATCCCAAATAAACAATCTGTAATAAATTAAAAGAGGCTTTAAAATAAGAGAGCTGGCAATAATAAAAGCTGCCGCAGGAACTCAACTTTTACAGCGCTCTATAACAATCATTGAGTGGGTTCACAACCCACAGTATGAATACAGATAGCCCATTACAACCCAACCTCCAAAGGCAGTGGGAAAAAAACACATTATTTGCTATGATTATATCCTATCTTTTGGATTCATTCCTTGCTATAACTGTTTGGAGGTTTTAATTAGATGTACACTCTGGGCGGTTAGCATTGTGCCGTTAATAACAGCATATAAAAGCAACAGAAGACAACCGCTGACACTTTTAATAGTTGGAGAAACAAGATACAATATGCCAGTGGTGCCAGGAACAGCTCTATACTTCACGAGAGCAAGAATACATCAAAAGCACAGACATTAGCACAACATAAAGGAGGTACAAGGTCAATGGAAGATTATATTCTGACAGGATGTTCCATAACAGGTGCTACATGTAATGACATCACCTTAGAACCATGAAAGACTCACTTACATTCTTAAACATAGATCAGCATAATTCTGATTCCATTATTTTTTAAATCAATTGAATTGCAGTATAACTGTTTGAGTGGTTGAGGGGAAGATGTTAGCTAGCCTATTACATGGAATGTTTGATATTTGTTCACTGTTTGTTTTTTTGCCCTTGTATGATTTATGTAACTCATGAATTCATACATTCTGAGAACACTGTATGCCCATATTAACAAGGACTTGCATTCTGGGAAAAGATCCAGTAGAACATTGGCAGCAAGTTTACTGGGACATGTCCTGGCACTACAGAGGAGTGCTAAACAGTGTTTATTTTCTCTACTCGCAATTGCAACACGATTTCTATGTCAAAATGTTCAAAAGTATATATACACACTATAATTATAATTTCATTACTTTTTAAATTACTTTTTAGTCATTTTAACATTATAAGTACTATTTTTTATCCAATGTACATTATAAAATATGTCCATTTACTACCACGCAAAAGTTAGGGGTTGGTAAGATTTTTTTAATGCATTCCAAAAGAAGTTTCTTATGATCACCAATGCTGCATTTATTTGATCAAAAATACATTAAAGACAGTACAATTGTGAAAAATTACAATTTAAAATGACTGCTTAAAATGTAATATATTTTAAAATGTAATGTAGTCCTGTGATGGCAAATCTGCATTTCTTAGCAGCTATTACTCCAGTCTTCGGTGTCACATGTTCTTTCTGAAATCATATATGCTGATTTTGCACTCAAGAAGCATTTCTTTTTATTATTAATGTTAAAAACAGTTGTGGTGCTTAATATTTTTGTGGAAACCGTTATACATTTTTTTCAGGTTTCTTTAGAACAGCATTTATTTGACACAGAAATCTTTTATACATTATACATTTAAACATTATAAATGTCTTCAAAATTAATGCGTCCTTGTTAAATAAAAGTATTCACTTCTTTAAAAAGTATATGTGTATACACAAAGTATATATATATTCACACAATATACTGTATATTCACAGAATTTATACACAATATTTATATATACACAATATCATATATACACAATATTTATTCACTATTCATTTTTTTCTATTTTTATGCAATGTACATTATAAAATAAAATTTAAATACTTATATATATATATACAGCTTATGTGAATATTTATATAAGCATTTATATATAAATATATTTTACATAAAAGACACCTTGATTACCAGAGAAAAATAGGCAAACTAACTGTGCTATTGTATGTTTCACAGCATTGGAGCTGAACTGCTCTAGTTAGTCATTAGACAGAAGCAGAGCATTCCACTTCCTCAGCCTTTTGGCAGACATGCAACTGTGCACTTGCTGGCGTTCCGACTCTGCCGCAACTGAAGCTTGGGCTCACACAGCTGTACAAACAGCGCACAGCTCCGAGCGGCCATCTTGACTAAAGCGTTTATGGGATGCCAGCAGTCGTAATTACGCTTTGATTTGTAGATGCTCGTTCTGCGCCTTTATCTACCCGTGTCAAGAGTCACTGATAGAGGGGAAGTAGTTTGCCCGGCCCACTCCGTCGGAATTCAAAGTGCTCACTAATTTCAAAGGGCGATTCATCTCCCTCCTCTTTGCACTAATTCACGGGTGCCGCTCGTTGCTGTGCTACAAGAGATGGGTCCGGGCTGGGCGACACATTCGGTAATCTCAGGTCTCCTCTGCCTTTCGGTGACCCCGGCTGCCCCGGCAAGTGTTTAAGGCCACTCTCCCCTCACACTTTCATCAGAATCCTATTTCCTCCCCTGTAAGGCGACCCGGGCTGAAACACTACCTCTCATACTACTGATTTTCAGTGCGCATGATGGATGAGTCCCACTCCGACTCCCTCAGCCTGTCTATCAGACTCCCGCGATTAAAACGTACAAATGGCCAGTGCCCCCCTTTCCCAGTCACCTCCACTGCCCCTTCATCCCCTTCCCGCATCACACTCTCTCTCCTCTCCTGCTCTAAAGCCCCAAACACCGCTATTCATCTTGCTGAAAAAAACATCATTTATTTTGTACTTCCCTGATAATTTACTTTTTTCTTTCTTTTCCTTTCTACAGGAATTCTCCATTTCCCTATAAAATGAAAATTCATCTAGAATTACATCTTATGTCATCATTATGTTTATTAAGCGTGGATGATGTATATGAACAGCGCTGGCTTGCCGCTGAGTGCTTAATGATGCATAAGATTAAGCCGAGGCTCTCAGCTGTGCTGTGACTCCCCTCTGGTTCCCATGCTGCAGTAGCATGCTGGGAGAACAAGCTCCAAACGGCCATCAGGTGAATGGAAATAGCACTTTGTGTGTGTGTGTGTGTGTGTGTGTGCGTGTGCATGTGTGCCCATCTATCCTGAATTTCTTTTCTTTTTTTTTTTTTGCATGTGAGCGCATGACAGAAAGAATAAAAGAACAAAAGAGCAAATAGATCACATTTGGAAATCTCCAACTCGCAGTTTGCCGAGTTTGTCCAGTTGCATTACATAAAACAATGTTGTCTCGGTTCCACTTTGTCTCCGTGTCCTTCTATCTCTAAACCACCCACATAAGAGAGAAGCTCTTTTCTGTCTCTCCATATCTGGCTCTCACTCTGTCTTTTTTCGGTCCCTTCATCTTTCTTTTCTCCGTAGCCAGACTAGCGCTCTCCAGAATTCTCTGACAAAAACATTATCCTTCTGCTGCTAAACAATCCAATAAAGCTCTCTACGGGGAAGAACTTAACCTCTTGTCTCGTCTGCTGATGCTTTTCCAACCACGTGACGCCTGCTACAGTAAATTCAAATCATTAGTCTTCTCACCCCCATCAAAAAAAGGGAAAAAACTTCTATTAGTAATGGAGACCTCGTAAGAGACCTTCCTCTGAGAGGACTGCCTTCCCAATTCCCAGTGGAAAAATCCAGCGCAAAAAACTAATTCTACTTTTAATAATCTGTCATGAGGACCAGAGGCAGTCATAAATTATGTGGGGAGCATGTGCGAGAGCGAGCCACAAGAGGGAAATCGGAGGAGGGAGGAGAAAAAAAAAAAAATCAAAGCCCAAGTTTGACAAAGTTTGCTGAAGATAAATAATAACTTACAAACAGGATTAGTTGTAAAGTCACAGGCGAGCGCACAGCCGAGCGCTTCCCATCAGCCCATGCAGAATGAAGAATTTACAGCTACACCTGTCATTAGCTCCCCCCCATCTCATTCCTCTTTCCAATGCAGCCCCCCCTTTTTCATATTCATTATCCCTCTGCGTTCTTTTCCTCACGTTCTGTCTTTTATCATTAACCCTTTGTGAGAAGCCCACGATAAAGGTCCCGAGGATGTGTTCGAGAGTCGTGTGGGAGGACAGGGAGAAAACGGCCAGGGTAAATAAAGATGAGAAACGTGGCAGACGTTCGCGGAGTTAATCGCTAGCTGAATGAGTTTGCGGGGGTCTTAACGACCGCCTCCAGTCACCCAGTCGCTTGGGCCGATTCATCAATGGGATATCAATGGGAATCATCCACGGGGGATACTTCCGTGATGACTGTGTGCGTATGTCGCCGCGTGTTGGGAATAGACGGGCTAGCGGCTGCAGGCTGTGCTCTTTGTCCCTGTGTCAATATCTCGGCAAACTATCGACATGCATCATAATCCTGCCTCTCGATCAAGCGCAGACTAAAGAACAATCTCCATTAGATGACGGCGCCAGGGTTGGGTGATAAATGCCCCCTGACGGTGGGGAAGGAACTGCGTAAAATAAAGAGGCATGTTCCTACATGTCTTGTCAAAATTGTATTGATTTAATCATCTACAGAACCACACATTCTTGGCTACTGTAGCGTGCAGTAACCTGGGCGCAGTTTGCAGTCACCGGGCACACAGCGCTCTCCCTCATTGGCTTTGCAGGTGATGAAATACACAAGGAACGGATCTCTAATTTTTTTTCCCTCCGATGTTAGCCCAACAAAAATACTGGCAATCCCATTTCATTTCTATTTAGAGGCTGAGGAAGTCTATATATAACACTCAAGCCTAAGCACCTCGCTGGTGACATATCCAGTGGATGGGGGGGTGGATAAATAGCTCTAGTTCTTCATCACGGAGACAAAGCCGGTGTATTCCCCTGGCCGGAGAGCAGTGGCCAGAGGTCTGCCCCGCTTATTTAACAGCAGGTGTTTGGAAAAACGCTCACCTTGGGAAACAACTAGACGCTCTTCTCCCTCAGCTCCCAAGTAAACAATCAATCTGAGGGGTCTGGAAGTCGCGTCCCTTCGTGGGACAAAGTCATTGAAGCAGGAACTTCTTAGTCAGTCGAATTATCGCGCTGTGATCCTCCCCCCACAAGAGTCAGACTGCTAGAACTTGCTCTGTTGGGGAACACAAACAAAAACACATTCTTGATCAGTACTAAAATACCCAACATTCAAATTCTATTGGAGGTTAGCGTGTCTTAACTATATTTTAAATATGCACAAGACATCTTAAATTACAACAACAGAAAAAAATAATGAAGTTGTTGTAATAAAATGAGATCCTAATTGTTTTACGCTCAGGGTAGATGAGACTACACATTCGGAAAGCTAATCTTATTCATAGCGTCAGCTTAAAATCCTCCATAAAAAGTTTTAATGAAACAGTTCACTACTCATAATATAAAAAAGGGGTAAAATGACCTAGATGGAAATGAGATTACTGATTCCTACTGAAACACATGGCTTAGAAAGTCAAGTCCTCAATTTTCATCCTTTCTTCAATTCCAGCAAAGGAACTCAATCATATTGGGACAGTAATACAAGCCAAGGACAGCTCACTCATTCTCAATCCTGTCCTGGTTAGAGGAACGCTTGCAGAGCACTAAAACACTGTGTGCTCAATTCAAATGGGAGAAGGCAGAGGCCAGCTAGATTCACCATGATGTCTGTGGTCTGATAGATCACCTTCCTCAGTAAGGACAAAGAGAATGAAGATGACTGTGCTGCCAGCCACAATACAGATGAGACCAACATCTCTGAGTAAGTGGAACACTAGCTGTCTGACTGTTCATTTGTTAAACCTCAGACAACAAAGACAGAGCAAGAACATTGCTTACATGG
The DNA here is from genome assembly GCA_003731715.1 of Anabarilius grahami. Lineage (NCBI taxonomy): Eukaryota > Metazoa > Chordata > Actinopteri > Cypriniformes > Xenocyprididae > Anabarilius > Anabarilius grahami. The sequence goes on from RJVU01026577.1 coordinate 12,915,861, forward strand.
TGACACAATCATTGGTGACAAAAAAACTGTGCTTAGATTCAGTAACAAATTTAAGGATAAAAATATTTTAGTTGTGGATTCTTATTTTATTTTTTTCTGTCTCTTTCATATAGCCCAGGAGACTTAACAATTAAGTTAATATAAGTATGGCATCAGCTTTGTCTCAGACATTTATCTTGAAGAAAAAATAACTACCATTTGGTGATATACAGTAGGTCTAAAATTAATGTAGTTTTAGAAAGAAGAGTTAGATTCTAATACTATTGCAATATCAGACTTTAATTTGAAGACTCTTGGTGTTTGAGTAGAACAGACGTTGAGATCTTCTGCAAGACATGTGAGATTATTTCTGCGCTCTGTTTCTAGAAATGTTTCTAGAAATTTCATAAAAATAGTAATATACAAACGTGTACATTTGCTATCCATGTAGTATATACAGTAGTGGACTAAAGTGATGTCCGGAGGGGAATCACCTTCAAGTTCCATCAAAATATGAGGAAAATATTTTAGATTTTTTAAAATAGTTTAAATATGAGAGAAGAACAAAACACTAAAACTTGGTTAAGGTATATATCTGACAAAATTATTTGTCAAAAAAGGCAAACTACAGCTACAGATTTTATTTTACTGAGAAAAAAAAAGCATAGAAAAACTAAATCTCACAGGAAATAGCATACATTGACTATGCTTTTCATTTTGTGTTTATAATGTCCAGTTTGGCATATTTCATTGCGTTATCACAAATAAAACATTTGACTCCACAACTATGCAACATGCTTGCAAAATCTTTAACAGTTTTTTAATATTATTCGAATAAAGGGTGAAGATGTAAGTTTTCCTAGGCCGAATACATTATGTCTGTTAATTATTGTACATTACATTGTAAATTAATATATTCGTTTGAATACATGTGTAACGGTACACATTTTCGTACGAAAGTTTTTAGGTACACGTCTTTCGGTTTGGTACACGTGTACCAACAAATACAGAGTTTTAGCCCATTAACCACTTTTAACAACCATTAACCACCAATAATCGCAATAAGCTATGTGTTTTTTACTTTCGATAAGAAACAAAGTCTCATTCCTCAAATTCTGTCCATTTTATCATGAAATACAAACAATAATTGGCGTTTTGACGCTCTTTGATGTGGCGTGACAGATCACTGTATAGGCGCCTGAGTTCAAGCGGCAGCGCGGAGGCGAGCGTGAGATCATCTTTTCCTCTTTAATACTACTTACAGAATAAACATAGCCTAAATGAACATCTGAAGGTATGTTGAAAGATACAGTACAACTTACTGAAACGTATCTCATGTAATCAGTGTTTCAACTGCGGGAAGACATCAATAAAACAGCTTGTAAACAATATGTAGCATTTACCTCAGAAATGCCATTCAGTGTCCACAGCTTGTTAATTCGCTAAAGAAATTTTGCTACATATATGCATTATATTAGCCTTTATATTCATTATATTTTACTTAACCTGTCTTGATTTACTGTATATGGTTTAATGTATGTTTAAATAAATCTGTCATGAAAACAAGTTATGACGGCCACTGTGTAAATTAATAGGCTATATTTTAACATCGAATTGGAGGTGAAACAGAGTGTTGATTATTATATCTAAAAAATAAATAGCAAATAATTTAATAATTTGGGCTCTGTTGTTAATTAATTTGTAACCTTTAATATTATAGTAATATGCAAGAAAGTGCTCCCTGTATAGTTTGTAGCATTAGCAGAGATGTTTTAACTATAATTGAATTTATTTAAAGACAGAGACACAGTTTGGTAAGTAAACCACTGTTTAATGAAAAAAAAAAAAAAAAGCAATCTTATGTTTAGTTTTCTCCCTCCTGCTGTACCGAATCCGTATACCGAACCATGACTTCAATACCGAGGTACGTAATATTAATATACATTTTATTTTCAGTGTTTTTAAATAGACAATATACAATGTTTATTTATTTACAGTGTCATAAGTTAAAAGACCTAAAAATGGCCTTTATAAAAAACTTTCAGTGGGCCTTTAGGCAAAATTGGAAGAATATCACCTTTAAGTTCTGCCAAGTTTCTTTATCCAGGCACAGCAAAACGAGATGTAGCAGAGTGGGGTGGGGGTGAGCTTTCACTCTGTGTGTGAACAGTAGTCATATATTACAGTGCTGCTGGATCAGCCAGGGCAGTAACTCATTCTGTTCCTGCTGCCTGTTCCGTCCTACCTTACTGCCAAGGAGTCACTTCAGAAGGTCATCCCTTTCATCAAGTATTCTATTTGCATCCAAAATTGTATGTACATGAAAAATGTGCCGGAGTGTTTGCCGAGGCCCAGAGAGGTAGATGAAATTTCTGTAGCCTGATGCACGCTAACCTTTGCAGATGGCACCGCTATTGCTGAAAAATGGATTGCTTAATAAAGCATATCATCCGACATATTTGCTGCTTGGCTGACCAAATAGAGGTTGTTTTTTGCACAAATTTCTTTGTCAAATTTGTCAATGTTCATGTCATTTTTGTTTTAGGTCATGGAATGCGGCGGAAATTCCAAGCGTGTCATGCAGGACCAATTTGTAGCCGCTTCTGGGGATGAACCGATATTTTCCACAAGGTTTATTCCATAATAAGACAAAGCTGGGTCCTGGCTGCACGAGAATTTCTTTATGTATTTCTGATTATTGCCTGGCCAGCCGTGGGCAGGGCGGACTGTGATAAAAACCAGCCAAGCTGATTAATAGGAACATCATAAGAATATTACCGATAGCACCTCATCTTATATCTGTGTGTAATTTAGTCTATCTTTCTGGACATGCCCATGTAATTATGAGCAGCGGCTCGAGCAAGGTGGAACGTGCTAAGGCACCGAAACAGACTTAAGGAAGCATCTTAATTTCGAACCTAGTGAAAGCCATCGTTGAACATCGTATTCAAAGTACACCATAAAAGTGAAAAGCGAGTGATGAATGGCCCATGCCAGCATGTGCCGCTTTCATACTTTCGCCTGCTCTAAAGTGTACGCCACTTTGAGACATCTGATACAGAAGAAGCTCCCCAGACTCTGTTTGTGAATGTCTTTCATCAAACTTGCATATGAGAGCAGCCACGTGCTACATAGGCTCTTAGCCACACGCTTTGCCTCCTCTGATGGTCCGGCCAACCAATCCATCTTCTTGAGTGCTCCCACAGATGAGAAGTGGGCACTAGGCGCTTTCGTCGCTGAGCTACAGCAGGAGATGAATTGGAGTGCCATAGCCCACCTCCAGACTGTCCCAGTATAGCAATCTGGACCCCAGCACTGTGCAGCGAGGGACGGTCTTATCCTCCCATCCACCCAGAGAGGAGGCAGACTCACCCAGCCCCAGGAGGCCCAGGAAGCACGGAGGCGGCCAGAACACTGCCTGCTGGGGCCTTCCACCCATTCAAACAGGCAGACCATGGGAGGTGAAGCGGACTCATGGATCTCGAGGCTACTGCAAGATGCTTTGATTGTTGTCCTGCTGACGATATCCGACTATGTACTAAAGTGAAAGATGACAGAAGTTGCATCAACAACATTGATCTGAAAGTCAAAGCAACTCATCTGTTCTCCCGCTATGAACATCAAAAAAATATTTGAAAAGTGTGTGGCATAGACTGTAGAGCCCATCAAACATATACTCGGTCTATTTAGAATTTCAGAATGCTTTATCTTTTAAATGCAACCAAAAAGCCATATTAATAATGCGTCATGTAA
>RJVU01026577.1:12924727-12940924 GCA_003731715.1 Anabarilius grahami
TGTTTCTCCCAAACTTTGTTTATAAAACATAATTTGTCGCTTGAATTCTGCATTCTCTTGAGATGCAGACATCCAAGAGGTGGACAATTAACTATAGCCTACATTTTAAAACCTTTATGGCAACAATATGGCAACATTTTATTTTGACTATGGCAACATTTTTATTTAAAAATATTTATATGAATAGGGCAACATTTGTATTTTAAAACCTTTATCTTAATGTGGAATCATGACACCTCATTCTACAATATTTCTATGATTAAATCGCTGACTCCTCCCCCATCAGCCAATCACTGTGTGTATAGTCCATAGCAACGAGGTCAACCCCGCCCTTACTCTTAGCTTAAGACTTCAGTCGATTCCTTAGTAAAAGTTTGTCTCAGCAGCTTTGTGAATAGGTTTTAAGAGAAAACTCTTAGCTAAGAACTTTTACTGCTATTTAGGAGAACTCTTAGTGGTAAGATAAAATGTTTTGTGAATACGGCCCCTGTTCTCAAAGCAAGCCGCATGCGCCACTTGCCACCATGATGGTATCTCTCCAAAAACCCACATTACCAGAAACCCTTCTAAATTAACATAACAAAACATTAATCGCTACTAAATCTCCCACTTAACATTAATCTTGCACAAAAAAAAACATTATATATCACTTCATTTTAACATTTACTCTGCAATGGGCAAAGCATTCTGGGAAATAGAAATCCAAGCACAGTTTCAATTAAACTTAAGTTCGTCTAAATTCAAAGAAATTAGTTCATAAAACTTAAAACAATGAAACAGTTCAGTTTACTTGAAATATATCAGTTCTGTGAACTCGAAAGAAAAAAAAGTGTTAGGGTTTACAGTGTATGTAAACATAGAACAAAAATACTTATGACAAAATCTCCAACTAAGTTCTGACTTGTGCCTGCCTTCATGGCGACAGTGTCCATACATTTGTCCCCGCATGCATTTATCACCCATCTCCAATCATCTGTGGCTCACGGTGGTGCCGTGAACCCAGCATGTAATCGATAGACAGATACACACTCTTCATATGTTATGGTGTGGGGACAATATCTGTGCACTTCCCATGCCATTTCACAGTTCAGCCTTCCAATTAACCTGCCCATGTTACCACGCCAATCATGGGGGGGTGGCTTTATCGACAAACAGCATACAAAGAATAATGCTGTTAGGATGATGTAGCTCACTGCAGGGGGGCTCCTCTCCGGCTGGCGACAGGGAAGTTTGCTCCAGTCATTTATCAAGTCCTGGCTGGCCACCGAAGGGCTGCCCTGTCCCCTCGGTCCGCTTGCCACTCCTGGGGGAGGGGCAGCGCGCAATATGTGCACTTCAGCGGTGAAGAGAAAGTGCTGATATGCCCAGCGCCGCTAAGTTTGATGGATCTGTTGTTGTCATTTGCCCGTGCGCCGTCCCCCCTTCCACAAAACAAAAGGAATCATTAACTCTTTTGTGCCGCTCAGGAGTTTTATAGGTTCCAGATAATGCAGAAGGAGATGGGCTACAGATGGGGTCGGCTATGGGAGGGGGGGACTTGCGTTCACAGGCAGGCCACGCTAAGACTCCGCTCTCAACATGCATGGATGGATCCGCACAGAGAGCTGATTACAGGATGATTTAGTGACTGCTGATATTGCCTCTCTCATCCTCACACACTCACACCCACACACACAAAAACATACATATGTATTTCCCTCAAAACTCAGATGTTAACTTACATCTATAGACCTCTTAAAGGAGTACCCCAAAAAGAAAATGCTGTCATTATTTATTCACCATTTCATTCCAAACTCGCATGACTTTCTTTTTTCTGTGGAACACAAAAGAAGATATTTTGAAAAATGTTCAGCTGTTTTTGTCCATACAATGAAAGCCAACAGGGCAGTGTTGCTATTGTTAACTAACTGTTAACAACTAAAACACTTTAAAAAAAAGTACATTTTGGTAATTGAAATATAGTATAAATATTAAAATAACTTAAAAAAATAAAGAAATGTTGCCTTGGCAACTACCTGAAATAAGTTGAAGTACTAAAATTACAAAAAAACAACAACTAATGAACACATTTAAACTTAAAATATAAACATAAAACATTGTTTAAAAATACCATTAAATACTATAATAGTACATAAATAATACTAAAATAACACTGCAATGGAGTCTAAAACTTTCAAGCTAAAAAAAAGGACATCACGGTAGTGAAATTAATTAATTTTACGTCTTCTAAAGTGTCACTTTCACTTCACTTTCACTTTCTAATCAAACCAAAATAATGATCAACACACACATTCACAGAATACATCAAATAATGCAACAAGAAACGTCAATTATCATCAAAACTCAGTTCTCGCACATCATGTGACCAAACATCATAAGCGTTTATATCTCCGTATTTGATGCAGTGTATGAATGCCTGCGTTTATCAATGTTTTCAATGTTTTTGAGTACATTTTTTTTAAATATATGGAGTCATATGGATTAATTTTTTTGGAGCTTGAAAGTTTTGGACCCCATTCTCTTTCCCTGAATGGACAAAAACTCCTGAAACATTCTTTAAAATAAGGGTGAGTAAATAATGCCAGAATTTTCATTTTTGAGTGAACTATGCCTTTAAACCTTCAAATGGGTGTATCTAACCATAGGATTATAAATAGTAATGCTACACTATAATGAGCAATCCAATGTTGACTCATCAACACTGAGCTACAAACCAGCCCTCACAATGAAGCCCCTTTTGACTTTGTGTGATGGCTGAATGTATTCATTCTGTAAATCCTGGCATGAAGTCTAGTGGACTGCTGGGCTCTCTATTGCACTCTAATTGTGAGCACGCCTCCTTTTCTGCAGTAAACATAAGTGTAATTCTCCACTCCCTATGGGAGACTGCAGGAAGATGGGTAGCACACAGCACCCACTCTGTGCCGGGCATTTTAAAAACATGCAAAGTAATTCACGGCGGCATTCCAAATATGCGAGCTCATTAACAGATGTAATGCAGTCAAGAGTTAAGACAGTGTTTCGGCAGAGACTATATGGTTTGTAGAGCTGCCGTGGAATAAAAACAAAATTACACAAATGAGCCGGGACCAGCAATGTGAAAAACATACAATGTAAATTCAATTTATGCAAATCGAACAAATAGAGCAAAACTGAATAATAATCTACTGTACTGAGCATGAGTCTAACTAAATTATTCAAAAACAAGAAAATAATTTGCCTGTTAGGGTAAGAGGATTAAAAAAGCAATATCTGATAATACAGACCAATAATAAAAGCATCATCATCCTCATTCAAGCCGTTCTTTAAATTATTCCTGGTAATTAGTTTAACCCACCGCAAAATCAGACGTCTGGCGACATTTTGTGGTGTTTCATTCTAATTATTTATTCTTCACACAAGTCTCAAAAACAAGTTATCCCGCCTCTAGGAAGGAGATAAACTCGAACGATAGATCAATCCATTCATTTTACAATGTCAAGTCGTAACAGCCCGAGACAACATACAAATTGAGATCATAGCGAAGGGCTACTACTGCAGCCAAGTGTGGACTGCTGGGTTCCAGAGGTGATTGAGAGCGTGTTTGAATGCTCAGGGCCAAACTCAAACAGCACTGTTACACTGACAAGGTCAATTCAGTGGAAGAATTCCCTCACCTCCCCCTTCTTCATACAGCTGTGCTCTTCTGGTCGCTTTGGCCAATGGCGACTTCAATATTGATTATTGTTAAGAAAACTGCTACTCAAGGAATACAATCATAAAGATAAATGATATTGTGCTCAATGTCGAGCGCAAAGACTTTGTGGGGAAAAAACGATGTCTAAAAACCATGAAAAAGAAACACTGAAGCAGCGAGACTTCCTGAATCACACAAGATTATTGGAAAATTTGCAGGCCAAACTGTGTGCGCGTATCCCCGTATGCAGAAGTAGGCTAAATTGCATAGGTGCTTATCACATCCCATCAGCTAACCAAACATGACTCTGCCCTTGTTTGTGAATTTCCATTTTCAAACCAAACCTACACAATAAAAATCCTCACTCATCCATAAACCTAATCTTTCCTTTCCTTATTGCATTTTAATGAAACTGTGGTGCTTCTAAGCCTTTAATTCTTTTCATTTGTTATGTTTGGACAACTCATTAGCTGTCATTTGTTATCATTAGCCTGAAGTTTTAAGCCTTTCTCGCCCCAGAAAGTAATGCAGTTTTCTTATACAGAGAAGCATAGCTTCCCTATTCTATAAGTTGACAAATCTAGAGGGTCTGTAAAGCAAAAAATAGAGAACACACAGCATAAAAAGCTGTTATTTCCATGTTTAATTTAGTGCAATGCCATCAGTTTCTCCAACATCTGTGTTTTAAAACTTGATATTCATAATAACTTCTAAAAGTTCACTCGAAAGCATAACCTTGCAAGACATCTGCTTGATCATAACTGGGGTCATCCTTTCCCAAAAAGATAGTACTCTGTCCACACCTCCAGTTTTAAGGTAAGCGGTGTGCCTGATTCATTGTGTCCGACAAGAGACGTGATTGATAGTTTCCTTAATCTATTCACTGTGGTAATCGAGCCCCTGTGTGTAACCTTGCATAAAAATGCAAATGAACACAAGAGAAACTGCATAAAATATGGTGGGCTGCCCAATGCAAAGATCATTGGGGTTGAGGGTGTGCATATATATATATATATATATATGCCTGGAGTACATTACAATGAATGGTGGGGCCATTTAGGGGTCCAATGAATTTAAGTGATTTAAGTTCTTAAAATCTATTTTAAAATTTTGTGGAGTAAATTTGTGCTAAGCCATGAAGTTATTTGCAAGTCTTACCCAAAGCTGAGAAGTCAAGTCTGTCCAGTGATCACTCCTAGATTAGAGGAAAAAAACTGTCCATTATACAAAAAAAATGGACAAAAATATAGCCAAAAACTGTAAAAGAAAGCATTCACTAATAAAAGTTTCCATTACTATTTAAAGGAGGAAACTCGATTTAGTAAACTAGAAATAAAACATGAAAATAATCACACTCATCCTCATAACTGAAGAGGTATTTGTCATGTTCCTTTTTGGCAAATGTTGTAATTGTTATCAGTAATTCAAGGGATGTTGTTAAAACTAATTCAGAGAAAGATGCAGTAGTGTTGCCTAGTTGAATCTTTATTTATTCTGTTAATATTACACAAAGTACAGTGACAAACAATCAAAACATTAATGGAAACGGAAATGTATACATTAAGGAGGGGGAAAAAAAGTTCTACAAATTTACAATGCTAAATTAAACTGAAATACGCCTCCAAAAAGGGCTCATCACATCTTGTGCATGGACAGTTAAATTCAACACACTTGCTATGTAATTGCTAAATAAAAGACTATCAGTTTACTTTGTGGAAGCAGTCATCGTAAAGGGTTAGTTCACCCAAAAATTTAAATGATGTCATTATTTACTCACCCTCATGTCGTTCTAAATTAGTAAGACTTTTGTTCATCTTCAGAACACAAATGAAGATATTTTAATGAAATCTGAGAGATTTCTGTCCCTCCATTGACGGTCTACGCAACTACCACTTTGACACTTCAAGAAGTTCATAAAGAGATCGTAAAACTAATCCATATGAATCGCGCGGTTTAGTCCAAATTTTCTGAAGAGACTCAAATCATTTTATATGATGAACAGATTGAATTTAGGCTTTTATTTTATTTTTCACATATAAACATTGATCAGCGAACATAAACAGAAGCTCAACCGTATTTGCATTGATGCACAAGTCAAGAACAAACCTCACTGGTTCTTGCGGTAGCTCAAACACACGAGAATGAACCTCAATGGTTCTTGCGGTAGCTCCCTCTTAATGTCTACATTTCCAACACACGAGAACAAACCTCATTGGTTCTTGTGGAAGCTCAAACACACAAGAATGAACCTCAATGGTTCTCGCATGTCAAGCAAACATGCTTAAAGGGTTAGTTCACCCAAAAATTAAAATTCTTTCATTTATTACTTACCCTCATGCCGTTCCACACCCGTAAGACCTTCATTCATCTTCGGAAACACAAATTTAGATATTTTTGTTGAAATCCGATGGCTCAGTGAGGCCTCCATAGCCAGCAATGACATTTCCTCTCTCAAGATCCATAAAGGTACTAAAAACATATTTAAATCAGTTCATGTGAGTAATATTAATATTATAAAGCGACGCAAATATTTTTGGTGCGCCAAAAAAAACGAAATAACGACTTATTTAGTGATGGCCGATTTCAAAACACTGCTTCAGGAAGCTTCGGAGCATTATGAATCAGCGTAGCGAATCATGATTCGGATCGCGTCAAACAGCCAAACTGCTGAAATCACATGACTTTGCCAGATGTGTTAAACAGCAGATTCAACACGCTGATTCATTTATGCTCCGATGCTTCCTGAAGCAGTGTTTTGAAATTGGCCATCACTTTATAAGTCGTTATTTTGTTTTTTTTGGCGCACCAAAAATATTCTTGTCGCTTTATAATATTAATATTGAACCACTGTACTCACATGAACTGATTTAGATGTGTTTTTAGTACCTTTATGGATCTTGAGAGAGGAAATGTCATTGCTCCCTATGTAGGCCTCACGGAGCCATCGGATTTCAACTAAAATATCTTAATTTGTGTTCCGAAGATTAACGAAGGTTTTACGGGTGTGGAACTGCAAGAGGGTAAGTAATAAATGACAGAACTAACCCTTTAAGCTTCCGTTTACCACAACTGATGTCTGTTCATCATATAAAATGATCGTGTCTCTTTAGAAAATTTGGACTAAACCACTCAATTCATATGGATTAAAACTAATGAACTTTTTGAAGCGTCAATGTGGTAGTTGTATGGACTGTCAATGGAGGGACAGAAAGATCTCATATTTCATTAAAAATATCTTAATTTGTGTTCCAAAGATGAAAGAAAGTCTTACGGGTTTGGAACGACATGAGGGTGAGTAATAAATGACAGAATTTTCTTTTTTGGGTGAACTATCCCTTTAATGAAAAGCTGGTCAAAGTCTCTCAAGTGTATGTTAATATTCTTTCTGTAGTTCTCCACAAGACTACACTGGTTTTAAAAATGGGTAAAAGTACTTACATATTTAGCATATTTCTAAAAGTTTATATGATTGAGCGCGTCTGGATTGCTGAGGCATTTTGCTCATTAGGATTTTTTTCCCTAACTGCATAAATAAAGTTGATTAATTAGCAAGTCAAAATTACAGAGGATGATCAATGCAGAATACATCACTGTCACAGGAGTCACTGAATTTTTCATTTACAACGCAAGCATTCTAATTGCTGTGCTAGTAACTTCATAACATTTCCTAGCCAGACTATAAAGGCATAGTTTAGTGTGTCGATCAGCTTTGCCTTGTCATGTCAATTCTCTAGGAATCCTCCTGTCCAAAGTTTGTGTTATGTGATTAGACCAAGCAATTCGTCAAAAAAAGTTCCTTGACTTTCAAACTGTACAGCTAACAGATCACTATTGCACTCTTGCGTTAATTGACCAAATTGACTTGGAAAGTAGTCAGGCATTACACTCAATGACACTAGGTTATTTCAAAGGCTGACAGTAAGTTATACTAATTTTAAAAGGGACTAGAACAGGTATATGTTCATTAGTGGTAATGAAAAGAATCTAAAGATCACCATTTACTGTAACCACAAATGTAAAAATTAACTCTACATTTCAGTTTCTTTTTAGGACAAAAAGGGAAATGTATGTACATAGGCTGATGTCACTGATTTCTCTTTCTTCTTAAAGTGGCTTTACTTGCCATCTGGGCTCCATTAGCAGCTCCCGTGGGAACAGTAATGAAAGACAGTAATCACTCATAAGCAATTTACTTTCTGAATGTTTGTACTCGCAGGAAACAATATGTCGCGAAGTTTAAAACTAATGAGTGAGATGCTCAGAGACTGACGTTCCCTGTTGACACATTAAACAATGATCACAATAATAGAAAAAGATAATTTACTCACTTGATTTTGACTCCTAAATGTCAAGTTGTTGTTGTTGTTGTTCTGCCTGCAACACGTGTTCCACATGCAACCGCTCGAGTCAGTTTAAAATAGAATGTCAAACCCTGTAACATTTAGCAACACTGTATTTGTGTATCACGTAAACATACGTAAAGGAAAAATAATTTATTTGGACTTGAAGCACATTCCGTAGTCCAAGTGGGAACATTATTTATATTTTTAGGAGATACCATATTAATGTATCATGATTTTAATAAGTAGAGTAATTATACATTTTGATGATTTTCTTTTTAGGATTACCAAATATTACATCTTTTCAACAGTTTCTCGTTAAGCTACAATGGTGAATCTGTTTCTTAGAAATTCAGTCGACCTTAACGTGATTTCTACCCATACATGAATATGAACAATATCAACAACACTGTTAATGACATCTTTTCATCGTGTACACTACTTTGGGTCAGTAGCGCTTTTTTGTTAAAAAAATTATATTAATTATATATATATATATTTTTTGGATTTAGATTCCACTTCGCTCAAAGTCAGTGGGATACATGTGCATGAATGGCTTATGGCCATGAGGTTTCGGGTTCTAGGAATAATATTTTTTTCTGTTGCTATACTCCGTCTCATTCTTTCAGCACCACAGGTTAACCAACCTGCTTAGCAACCGATTAACCTTGAGAAAGTCAGAGGATACATGACCCTTGGCACCTGCTCCCATCTGCCATACATTTGCATTACAAAAACATGCTCATACTNGTGTGTGTGTGTGTGTGTGTGTGTGTGTGAAAAAAATTTGAATGATTTCTGAAGGATCATGTGACACTGAAGACTGAAGTAATGCTGAATAAATAAAATTTTAAAATAGTTAGTTAAACAGTTTTAACATTTTAATATTTCACAAGATTACTGTTTTTCTTTAAAAAAAAATAAAAAATAAAAAATAAATTTTTAAATCGCACTGACCCCAAACTTTTGAACAACAAATCACAAAAAAAAAAACGCAAAACAGAAAGTTTGCACTGACCCATCAAAAACTTAAAAAAAGATTTAGATTGATATCTTATAAATGTGATCTCATGAAAATTTTACTCATAAAGGTGTGTAGGGTATGAAGGACCTACGTACGTGTGTGTGTGTGTGTGTTGTGGAGGTAAAGTGGTCTGTGGCAGCTCACTGTGACCAGTTCCTAGTGGTCAGTGGTCCAAATCCAAGAGACTAGATTGAATTTATTGCTACTGGGCTAAAGGTAACAAATACATGCAATATAAAGAGGTAGATGGTGCTATTATTCCTAGATGGATTTTGAGCCCATCTCAAAAAGCAATCAAATGGAATAGATTGATACTGTGAGCAATATCATTATATCATCATATTTTAAGTGAACATCAGCACCGTAGTGAAATACGACTGGGTGCACTTTAAATCTGTGGAAAAAAGTATGATGTAAAGAGTTAAGGCCTACGAGTGATTCATATTACCCATAAGTTAGCCCAGCGTACTGCACCTTTAGCAGTATTATCCGTGCCTAGGTCTTTGCATGATTAGAACATGTACATGCAGTATTCTACTTCACCTATTTGATGTTCTGCATGTGCATGTGAAAATATCTTCATCAGCCAAGGCAGTCAATAGGGATGTTGGGATGCCACGAAGGCCAGAAGAAAGGTTACAGGAGGTCATGTAGAACGACTTTCTGTGACAGTGGCCTCAGATCCCCCTCCTCTCTAGACACGGCCACGCTAAACAATAGCCAGCGAGGAAATTAAAAACAAACAAAGTCCCCGTGGCAACTCCAGTGTCACCACAGCAGATCCTCTCATCACCACGGATACTGAAACATCAAAGGAGCAGCAGTGTGGTTAAAGAAGATGACCTCACACTCAGACATCAACAAAGGCTTGTTATACAGTTACAATGGACCACAGGAGCACTCTGAATTTTAATGTGTTGAATGTGTAGTAAAGGTGGACTGGAAAGATGTAATTATTAAGTAAATATATGAATACATAAGGAATAAGCAACTTACAAAAATAGACTGTGTACATATCTTTGGCTAATTAAAAAAAATAAATGCAAATATTAGATTTGAATGCACTAAATGTGTTGTAAAGGTAAAAAATAAATAATACTGCAAGTTCTGGAAATCAACAAGATTTATGAGAATAACATATAAATACATTTATATGTTTATATAAGAATTTTAACATGTAGAGAAATGTTGTAAAGATGGTTGGGAAACCCATTATTAATAGAGTAAATGAATACATAAAATAGTTTGCACAGTTCAAAGCAACATTTCTTTTAAGTTCTAGAAATAAGCAAGATCTAGACTTATGGACATAGACATTATACATTTTATAATAAATCTATATAATAAATATTCTTATCTTAAATCTCTATAATAAAATATAAATGTAAAAAAAAAAGCAAAAATTTAAATATTTATAGGTGTTAATAGATTTATAATGTTCATTTGTCTATGGCCTGGAGGCATGAATCAGTGACATTTCAAATAACTGTTGTTATAGGCGTAATCTCCAAGGGAAAATGGTGCAAAAGCAGAGAGAAGATTTAAGTAAATGACTGTGTCAGCCTCTATTTATTTGTGACATGACTGCCGGAGGCAGAGCCCGAGGGTAACCATTAGGACTTGGACCATAAAGGAGTCAAATGCAGAGCTATTGCTGAAAAGTTAGCATGTAATGCAGCAACTTATCAGCAAAGTGTTCCCTGTGGAGAAATAGAGAGAAAGAGGGAGAGAGAGGGAGGCATTATGGGAAATGAATGCCATGCACTAGCACCTTAGGCCAAATGCATCCACTCTATTAGAGTTATTATCCAAAGCCAAGAGGATCATTCAGAAATGGTCAGTCAGTGTCCCCGCAAGACAAATAATTTGAACCATAATAGGCTATAGATTATAACTTTAAATTTGAAGTATTAAACATCTGCATAAAATAATGAAGTCACCATTTATACCCCCAGAGTTCATATCAGTCCGAGAGGACGCTCAATACAATTTATTGCCGCAATTTAATTATAACAACATTGCGCTTACGATAATTACATTTATTTACAAGAACATGCAGAGCACAGCGTTTCCTTCGGAAAATAATTTGCGTTCCATATATTTATATCTATTAAAATTTTGTGTATTTTACCATGACACCACGGGGAGATGTAAGTGAAGATGAAACGTGAGCCTGAATTAATTAAATGACACTAATGCGGCACGGAATAGAGGACGTGGGGTCGAAACAGTTTGTAAGGTCTGCTAGACAACTGGCGCAAGTCCCTGCGGGGAGGAGATTATGATGGGTTCGGTGTCACTCAAACTGGGGGAACACAATAACTTCTCTAAACAGAGGAGAATGCAGCCTGAGGCAGGACAGCCTCTGCCAGTGCCTCTTCCTCAGAGGGGACCGCAGCAACCCTGGCCCTCACAAAGAATGCCTGTAATCTGCAGGTTGGCTGGGGGTGATGCCGGACCCGGGCTCTGCTCTGCAGCAGGCCTGCCACTATTGTCGGCGAGCCTCAAAGATGCAGGCTGGGAGGGATTTCGGGGGAAAGGGGAAGATGTCGGGGGAGACCTTGTGAAAGCATTGTCTGGGCGTTACAATTGCACTTTTTCTAATCCTTTGTGTTCTCCTGTTGACAGTGGATATTAAGTAAGCAGTCGGACATGGAAAGGATATGACTCCCTCTTCTGTCTTGAGGCCAAGAGAGGAAGAAGGCCGCCCGGTTTACTCACTGCAGATAGAGTGAGGGCGCAAAAAGGCGTTTGAGAGATTATGCTGGAAAAAAAAAGAGACCGGGTGAAAGGGGTGGAGCAGAGACCCAAACAAAGACTGAAGAGAAATCTATGGTTGGCATGTAAATGAGCGAGCGAGAGAGATACTACACTCGAAACAAGAGAAAGAAAGAGCCGAGACTTTTTCCATCATGGCAGACACTTTTTCTAGCTCCTCAAACAGATGCTGAGGCAGATGGTAGCGAATTAACAGAAAATGAGAGAAGAAGAAATGAGAAAGCTCATGACTGGTCCAGGGAGGCAAAACATTAAAAAATAAAGATTAAAGTGTGTGAGTGTCTGTGCTTCAGAGAGCGAGTCAGTGAATACAGTAGGTGATCATGCCCATATTTGTGTGTGTGTGTTTGTGTGTGTGTGTGTGAGAGAGAGAGAGAACAGAGCAGGAGGTGGGCTTGTCCTGTTAAAACAGCAGCTCAGCTGGGGAAGAAAAGAGAATGGGTAGAAGAGCAGTGCTCGGAGCTACAGTGTGCAATAATAATCAGAGGCATGAAATTACAAGGGTGATATTTGTGGGACCCCAGGGTGTGGTGTACGGACTCTCCTGGAGCTCACCTGGGTCTCTCATCACATACTCCATACTGGCCCGCCGTCATTAATAATCAGAGGAGCAAAGCATCCACACTGCAAGAACTCTGCCCGTATTTACATCAGCAACTTTTTTTTTTGCCAGCAATGTTGCTGTCACAGGTGGAGAGAATGCGCATGTTGGGCAAGTGGTACTTTTAGTAGGCCAATGCTGGCAAACCCTCTAACACGAGTCGTGAGCTCATATGACAGTAGGAGGTATGTGATATTTATTTTTTAATCAACATTTATAAGGCATGGACCAATAGAACCAGCAGCGAAGCATGAAAATCAATCATCAACTAGCTCCATTAAAGTTTTATCAGAGACTAGCACCTGTTCCAGTGTGTTTTTACTCTAAAAGATTGAAGAGAATTGAAAAGTCACAAACATAAAAATTGAGTATACTAGTATTTTAATTAACATTTTAATTCTATACAGTACATACTCAAACATACTGATAATACTTCACTTCACAGTAAAGCTGAAGTGTGTAATTACTGTGCCAGCACCAAAATTAATTGCACAAAAATAATTGTTTTCAAACACACCTCTCTTCTGCCATTGGTCAAACAAACCAATAGCCCCACCCCAAACTCTCACCGTTGGAGGAGCCACTATTGCTACTGTATGTCAGTCTGACTGGGAATTAAAAAAAAAAAAAAAAATAGTTTTGTTATTAGCACTTTAGAGAGGAATTTACTTATAGCTTCATATTCTGCATGTTAAACTGGGATAGGAGAAAGTATTTTAGTATTTAAAATAAATTACACACCTTAGATTATTACCTGCAAGGACTACTTGAAAGAGAAGCACTTAGACTGCAGCTCTATCGACATTCATATGAAATTGCCCTTCAGTCAATGGTTCCTTTCTCAACAGGGTCCTCCATCTTTCCATCTCTCAGGTGAAAGTTACAGAGCAGGGTGTTGTCAGGGTAAAACTGATAATAACAGGCAGAGAGTGCTCTCCTCCCGCTCAGGACAACCCCATATTTTCACCCCTAAGTGGCCTAATGACAGAGTGAAAGGGGCACTGTCGGCTCTGCTCTGACAATGTGCTGAGTGGACATAATCAGCTATTGGCCAACATAGACCTTTCTCTTTGGCACAGAAAGTCAGCTTTGGTTTACTGCAGGAACACCGCCTCTTGTTTCATGCTACTCCTCATTCACTTCACATCAAGCATGTTGAATGTTATCTAAATATGTATTCTGCTATTTAATTAAATATTTATTAGTTAAATGGATAGTTCACCCAAAAATAAAAAGGTAATTTTTTAGTAATCCTCATTGTTTCAAACCTTCTGTAGAACACAAATTAATTCTCAATAATGACTTGGTCACTATTCATGCAGTTTCAATGAAAAGGGACTGAGGCTGTAAAGCTTAAAAAAAAAAATGTAAACGCACCATAAAAGTGACATATTATATATATTTTTTAGTCTTCTAAAACCATTACATATCTTTTGAATTAATTAGTTCATGAATCCTACTGGTTTAGTTCTCACTGACTCAATGATCCAGTTGAAGCAGTTACCCAGCTAACAAAATATGTTATAAGAATGTTTTTCTAACATTCCTATTAATTTATGAAAATGTTATTTCTGAATGTTCTCTGAACATCAACATCCAGTTGTTGTTTTTTTGTTATATGAGCATTAAGGGAACATTCCATTTTAGCATTTTGCAAACATTATGGGAACAATACTTTGGAATGTTCTCTGAACGTAGTAGTAGCATTTGAAAAATGTTAGATGAACATCCAACTAAAATGTTTAATAAATAAAACATGATCAATGTATAAATAACGTTTTTGTGTTAACATTTTGAGAACACTATTAACAGATCAGATAACTCTGATGGAATGTTCTATTGACGTTAATGGAATTGCTCATAACTTTGAGAGAACCTTGCCAGAATGTTAGCCAAAGTTTTGAGAATGTTTCCTCTTAGCTGGTAAGAGCTCACAGGAGGGGAAGATTATGAGTGAATAATAACATAATATATAATAATAAAAAAAAAAGACTTGGAATATAGTACATGAGTCATACAGACCGCTTTTATGATACTTTAATGGTTCTTTTTGAAGCTTTGCTTAAAAGCATACTTTCTGAAGCTTGAAAGCTCCAGTTCCATTCATTGAAACTGTATGGAAAAGCAACCAGTACCACAAAAGAAATATGACAGTGAGCAAATTATGACAGAATTCTCCCTTTAAATGTTTCTATACAAGGCTGAGATTTTATAGCTTTACACAGATGAGGTGTACTATGATATAGCCACATTTTTGCATTAGAATAAAAAAAAACCTTACAATTTTGCCCCTGATCTTGCAGGCCTCACAACAATGGCTCCCTCCAGTTTGGAAATACAAGCAGGCTCATTGGAGACCTGCAGATTAAGTGCATATTACAGCGACCATCTTATCAGGCCCACAATGCATTCCTGGAGGCCAGCGATTTTCCCGGGATTAATGCCAGTCGGGCACTTTCCCTCTGAATGTGCTGTCATCTCGGGGGTCTGAATGACTGCCACCCGTTCTCATAATCACTTCACGAGCTCATTCCCCTCTGACTGTCACCACCATTCTGCTGATGGAGGCATCTTTCACAGAGACGCAGCATGGCATAGCAAGACGAGAGATGCAAAAGATGAAGGGCAATAGGCTACGGACATTGGTCAGCGTGACCCGGCTAGGCCTCAGGTTCATGTTTACAGGTGATGCTAAGATACTGACATATACAAAACAGTCAACCACTGTAAGAAAGGACATTAAAAGAAAAGGATGAAATTCTAGGAGGCTGAAGGAGGAGATGTGTTTAAAGGGGTAGCCATGGCCCCATTACAAAACACGATAACAGCCTGCTGAATAGAGTTATAGCACATATAGCACAAGCTAGCCGAGTGGCAAGAATGCACTTTGTCTTTAGACATGAAAACAGCAGCAGCTGTGTTACAATTCCGTCAGGGGCCAGGGCGAAATTGCTGTTTTTACATTTCTGTATCATTTTTGCCCATAAGGAATATGGATAACAAATAAAATATTCAGGCCTATTGTCTGATTTATTTCTTTTATTATCCACAAATATCAGGCAGGCAGTTTAAAGGATAGCTCGCCTCATTCTGGGCCCTCTCGCTGGGGGCCTGACAACCTATCAACTCTGCTTGCATAAACAGGTCAGGATTGTCTGAACATTCCAATATGTTCTACTTTAAGCTTTCAGCATGCAGAATCTCTAAGTAGAGACTGAGGGGGGGAAAAAGAGGGAAAATATCCTTGGGGGAACAATGGAGGCTGCTATCTCTCAGATGACAAATGTACGCTGAACGTCCTGAAATTGAGAAACAAAATGGTATTAATTTTCAAATAACAGGGGACCAGGAACTTTCAGGTTTTCCGGCATCGTCTGGTTAAGAGGCGGTGATTCTAGCCTTTGCGCACTGAAAGGTTTTCTATTATTTGTTTAGGAGGCAGCGAGGATTGGTAAGAGGGTTGGATGGTGTCGCTGTTGATGACACAGTGGGGCCCATGAGCTCTAAGTAATTGACCATTAATGAACTACAAAAGAGTGCCCACTGAGGAATATCCACAAGGGCTCATGGGATATCATAATAGAGGCAATAAAGAGGTGTGGCTTCTACCCATTAACATTACTCCCAGGACCACAATGGGATTTTAAATAGCCAATCAATAAAAGACATCATGATGTTATGCTAATTACATGACCTTTAGATTACGGAAATATCTGGATTTCTGGAGGAACTGAAAAATAAATAAATAAATAATAAATAAGTTGATGATATTGTTAAG
>RJVU01026577.1:12960138-12975952 GCA_003731715.1 Anabarilius grahami
TCTCCTTTATTTTTTCAGTCTGTGACAAATGAATACCTCTCGAAAATTCTAAAACAGCAGCGAGTGAAAATCGCAGTAAGTGTATATCAGACTCCTTAAAATTCCATTATGGGTTATTCCAGCTGTAAAAGCTAAAGATACTTGCATTCTGCTAGGCTATAGCACACTGACGTGGACAGCAGGTCTAGTGGAGTGGAAACTATCGATTGGTGACGTTGACAATATTACAGTGAATGAGTTTAAACCTTTGGGCTTTTAAAAGTGGAAATAGAAATATTGGAAAGTCGAATAGAAGTGATTTTCTGCGTTCTCATTGGACGTTCATCGCTGTTCACTTTGACTAACAAACTTATGTGGCGTATAGCAGAGGCTGTCAAAACAGATGCACTGTATCACTGCACCTTCGCGTGCAATCGAGTATCTCTCTCTCTCTCTCTCTCTCTCTCTCTCTCTCTCTCTTTCTGACTAGCTCTCTTCTGACACGTTCGATCACTCTCTCCCAATAGTTATCTCAAGAGTAAAACCTCCTGTTCACAAAGGGCTGATCTAAAGAAAATACAAAATGTGAAAGTTTTCAAACACCCAAAGCAGACCTCAAAAATATTTTGTATGTTTACCCGCTTATTTAAAACGGCACGCTTGCAATTTATTACACATTCTCCCTTTGCCCAGCTGTGACAGGACGCATATCATCTAGGAGAAAACAAAACAAAAAAATTGTTATAACGTTGAGGAGCCACGTGAAATATATAAGTCGCAATACAGCCTTTAGTATTCAATGGCCACTAAGATCAGTTGCAATTAGTTTTCCTATCATTTAACAGAGGAAGTAACTAATATAGTAAAGGGGAGTGGAGGCAAAAAGCTGGGGTCTTGCGGGGAAATAAAAGCAGCTTTAGGGGAAATGTGTAGTCGAGTGTGAAATTACAGCCCATGGTGTTACATATTGTACCAGAAGCTCCCTCCAAAAATACTAACAAAAAGAAGAATCGTCCCCAAATTTAGCCGGGAGGCATAACATAACATAGCCTCCTGTTCTTTTAGCCGAACCTACAACGGTCACAGTGCGAACACTTTATAAATGTGTAAGAGTCTGCTTCAGTCAAGCCAAAGCATGCACTTTTTAACAATTACTACGGGCATTTTTGTTTTAAACATAGGTGCTTAAATTCAGCTCTATGTGTATGTGCCATTTTACTAAAAACGAAAACAGTAAAAACAATAATAATGGCAGCAATAATAACAGTATAATAATAATAATAGAATGCATGCTATATATATACGTAAAATGAGTGCATACGATTCTATTTGTATTTTAACGGATTAAAAATATATTTTTCCAGAAAAATATGAAATTTAAGATAGGAAGCTAACTTTTATCACTTGCTTCAGAAGAAAAAAAATGTAAACATGATCACTATTCCAGGATCTAAAAACTTATATGATTCTTATAAAATACATTTTTTTTTCTGAGATAAGAAATATAAACATTTTATATTGAATTACTGTAGATAGATCTGGTTTTAAAAAAAAAGTGAAACGTCAAGTGAAGCATATTAGGCAGGCTACACTCTCTAATCAACTATATCATAAACAAACTGACAAAACCACGAGTCAACGATGAACAACCGTCGTTCTCTGTTCTTATGCATTTGAGCTTTAAGTAAAAACAATAAGTAAGAAAAATAAATAAAACGAACAAACATTAAGTTCATCACTTGTCATCAACAATCAAGAATTTTGTTGGATAGCCATAAAACAAACTTCAAGAGCCTCCCTCAGTGAAATAAAGCAAACTAAGCAGCGCCATCTACAGAAATGCCTTCAATACAGCAGCCCAAACAGCATGGCCAAAAGAGACAATCCTTTCACTAACATTTTGACACAGGCCAAACTTAGTAGTGTTGTTATAGTTTAAAATGCATTATTCATACAGTAATTCTTGATTGTCAGATAGCTGTCAGATGCACTAGATAATGTTTGTCAGAAATTGAGATTATAGGCTACATTTAGGCCTTTTTATATCTGCACACTTCGAATATTTATGCTAAATAGTATTGTTTACATTTTCCGTATTTCCTAAAACAGCGTATAGACTATTGTGTTCTAGAAAAAAAAATGCCACACGCTAGGCTAATATTGCTTAACATCTTAATAATAGCCTATTTAACGCCAATGCATTATAATAGATGTTCGGAAAAATGTGAAAACATCCGACAAGACCTAAACTAAATAGAACAAAATAAAGACAGTAGAAATAGAAACATGAAGATTAAGACCTTCCGTCATCCTTAACTATTCTCATCATGACAACATAGTGCCCATCAACAACACACACACACACACACAAACACACAAATACATTCAGTCTCTACGTTTAGGTCACCAATATGATTCAAACATGATTCATGTAGTTTGACAACATACAGTTTCGAAATACCACGATGCCTGGCCGCTGGTGGTACCGCTTCCTTTCCACTTGTCTTTTAATTTCCTCGATTTTTTTTAACCCATCTCTCCTCATTTCCCTGTTTGCATCCCTCCCCTTCCGAAGTGTCAGATGAAGAGACCTCCTCATTTGGTGCTCCAGCTTTTTGCGTTGGCGAATCACAAAGTGTTGGAATCTATTGCCTTTGTCTGACATGTCATCCATCTCTATGCGAGGGGGGATCTGGGAAGGAGGGGGGCGGTGGACTGCAGCTTTTAGAAACAGACACACTGAGAAGAGGGGTTTCAGTCTCAGCCCAAAGCTTCTAACAGGCACATCCCATTCTTGAAGAGAGGGGGACCGAGAGACACTCGCCGTGTCCATGTTTTTTCCTGTCATCCCCGGACGAATCTGACTGTACCCCTCAGACTTTACCAGAAACGCTTCTCCATATCGAGGAATTTACACTGCAGTTTCACCAGAGGACACTGGAGGAGACGCAACCACTAATGCTTGCGTTCCCTTAAATATGTAGCTAACAAATATTAACTGAACGACTGATTACGCTTACGTTCCTGCGTAAAAGATTTTTTGAGAGACTAGTGCAGGACATGATCTGCACCTGACCAGCCTCGTGTCTTCATTGAATGGACTGATCAGCACGAGATAAAGTTCGTCGCTCGCTGAAGAACTTCTCCTGCACACTGGCATCGGAAGCACTGTGCTTTGAACGGATAGCGATCTTTATTAATTCCAATTATAGCTACATAATCAAGGCGAGACGGCGACCTCAGTCGATTATCTTTCCTTCCTTTGCTATCCCATGGATATTCACTGCAAAGCAGACCCCTTCTCGGCGATGCACCGTGAGTAAAATATTAATTTGTTTTTCCTTCAAAATCTCTACCTTGTTTAGCATAAATCAAGTAAATTGTTTAGCGTTTCGGTAGAGTTGGCTTTGTAAGACAGTAACCTGTCCGAATTAAGCTACTCACTCTTAACAAGTTTTTAAAGCTCTTACAAAAATGTATAAATGTTTTTTAAATATTCTATATTGTAAGCGAATACGGAAAGTAGTCACCGCGAAGAAATATCAGCGATCGCTTATGTTATACTAAGCGGCCTTTTAATCGTTTGTTCCGACAAAAAGTCGTTCAAAAAGTCGATTGCAATATTTAGCGTATTTTAATTTAAAATGACTCTTTCTGCGTTGTATGTCAAATGTAAATGATTCGTGCATATTTCACGCAATATATTTCTTATTTTTGAGTTCAATGTTTGAGTAAATTAGGCTACTGACACATGTGAGGTGACAAGAGATGTAGCTATAGGCTACTGCAAAAATATACATTTATCATAAATATCTAACATGTGCCAACGCGATAAAAATGGCCAAAGATTAAATTGTTTTACAAAACATTGCCTTTTAAAAACCGTACATTTTTAAAGCGCGGGGTTTTCAATCAAAATAAATGTGCTCTACATTTTGAAAATGAGAGAGAAAAGGTTTGCTGTTAGGCACGATAATAAGAATTTTAAAAGTGAGTTATTTGTGCTATGTTTGTTGAAAACACGGTATTGAAACAAGATGACGGAAGGCCTGGGTATAATTTAAATAATTAATTCTTAATTATTTTGCAGTAGCCTACTCCGTGGTTGTAATATGAGTTATCAAAGCTCTTTTTAATTATTTACAATAATTGTGCAAGGAAAATTAAACAGGTTGAAACATAATCTATGCGACATGTGTTTGGCTGCAATGGAATAGAAGAGGAAAATACTACCTAACTGCAGCGGGTCTTGTGGGTAGAATAGCACATGACGTTTTGCTAGTGTTTACAATCATGATTGCGTATAAAAAAAAGAGGGTTATGGGTGGAATAATAATAATAAATTATTAGTATTATTACTATTATATTATCCGTACAACTGTATAACAAATATAGTTATTTATCATGCTGTCTTGTGCTGACAAATATATAAACATAAAGCAATTGATTAAACTAACTATAAATTAAAAATACTGCCCTACGTACAAATGTAATTTGTTTTAACTGTAGCCTATGAGGAAAACATTATTAACTGTCACGTGAACCTTTTGATGATAATTGATTAATATTGTCATAGTAGCCTACAGTACTAGCTAGGCTACAAACAAACAAAATAGAACAAGGAGGTCAAAACATTTTACGTATTCTATTTCTCAGTTAATATACATTATAGCTAACTGTCTTATTGTTTATGGTTGTCCACATGTGCACATACAGGTAGTGTGAGTGTGTGTGTGCGCGCGCTCTCATGCGGAGAGTGTTAAAGAGAGAGAGAGTGAGGGGAGAAAGAGAAAATTAAACGCTTCTGTGTGGTAGCCATGTTAACGGCGCAGGCTATCTTCTATATGTATGTAATGTTATGCTTTTTGTGTCTGTGTTGTTGTATCCCATATAGGGCACGGCGGTGTGAACCAGCTAGGAGGGGTGTTTGTGAATGGCAGACCCCTACCTGACGTGGTCAGGCAAAGAATCGTGGAGCTCGCGCACCAAGGAGTCAGACCTTGTGACATCTCAAGACAACTACGGGTCAGCCATGGCTGTGTCAGCAAAATTCTCGGAAGGTACGAAAAAATTACAAATGTAGCAAATTTGTCCAATTATAGAGAACTAATACTAGTAATCAAATGTTATTGCTTCATGTACTAAATAAACATCCTAAACATTATTGTACTGTAATGTGTCCTATTAGTAAGTTTTTTTTTCCTTTTAGTGAAAAGGTGTAATATTAAATTCACTGAATTCATTGTGAAGGAGGAAGGATATGTTTTCTAGGAAACTGTTATAGATTTTTGAATTTTGTGAAATATTTTTCAGCTATCAAAAGGATCTTATAAGGTATTCTGCACTTTAAATGTTCCTTAGAAATTATGAGATGTGTTGGTGGCATGTATTAATCGTGGGATGCATGGGATATATCAGTCGCTGAGGAAACCGTTTGATAAATGAATGATTGCGATTTTAGATCGCAGCCTACGAATGTTAATGATTGAAGACGCAAACCCTATTGAATGTACATGTTAAAATAGAAATTACACATTTTCCCGTCGCAAGGGTTGGGGAAAAAACAAAAAACATCTGATAATTTAAAAGTCAAAATATATTTAAATCATTAGATTATATAAGTATGTATGGCCCGTATTCATAACTCACTGTTTATAAATAGCCTTCATGCTCAATGCCACACGCTAGAAAAAAAAATCGCCATCGCTATGACGTGAGGAAAATTTTAAATAACGAATTATCGCTCATCTTTTCCAGATATTATGAAACCGGCAGTATTAAACCTGGAGTTATTGGGGGGTCCAAACCAAAAGTGGCGACGCCCAAAGTTGTGGATAAAATCGCAGAATACAAGCGGCAGAATCCCACAATGTTCGCCTGGGAGATCAGGGACCGACTCCTGGCCGAGGGCGTTTGTGACAACGACACAGTACCAAGTGTTTCATCTATAAACAGGTAAAGCGGGTTGAAATTCCATTTTCACGTTTATTTGAAAAACATGATGTCAATAACAGAACATAACTATTTGTTAATTCCGTTCTACCGACCTTCAGCAGTAAAGTCTAGTCTACTGTTTATTAAAACGGCGATTCCAAACACTAACGGCCAAATTATCATTAGCTAATTTAAAATCCTTTAGAGGCCTTGTACTGAAAACTATACGTATCGTTTCCAATTTACAATGCTTATTCCATGGGTGATGTTTTTGCTTTTTTAATTCTTGCTCTCGGGGTGGTCTTAAATGTGCAACTCAATCCCAAATCTGTCCACAGCCTGCAGAGGATCTATAGTTGAGGTCGCGAAAATCACATCTGTCTCGATGAAAACCAATCAATACTCTGTAACCAGATCCATTGGCACTGGGAAATACGCGACCAGACCTCACTGCTTTATACGGAATCTCATCACAGTAGTGCTAAAAAATATAGTCCGCAAGACCATAAATAAATTAAAAAAAGTTATTGTATTTAAACGTTGAAAAAAAGAGATGTGTAATTTATCTTAATTTAACCAATCATTTTTTATAATAACACTTACAATAATTAATAAATCTAAATCATTATTAATATTATTAAATAAGAATAGTGCAAAAAATAATTTTGAATGTGGTGGATGTGTAACTGGGCTTGTACCTCAGCAATTTCAGTAAGTTATTAACTTACCAAGGACTAACAAACAGGCCCTGTAGTGCTTATGTTATGGTAAATAATGCAAAGGAGATTATATGCAGTCCTACTTTACTTATATATGCCTACATTAAATCAGTCAGTTGAAAATAAATAGTCTTAAGTTACCATTCTTATTTCTTATTAAAATACAAAGGCTAGCAAGACTATCCCAAGTGAGATGGAGACATGGTGGTGGGAGGGGGTATTAAGAGTGGAAGAACAAGGTGAAAAAGGCCTACCTGCAAGCAGGAGTAATGAACTTTGGTTAGGAGGCACTGTTCCATAGAGCTGGCCAGCAGCATTACATTTTAATGAGCTGAAGAGAGATCATGGGCCGACCCGCACAAGACATTTCCTCAGAAAAAGAAAAAGAAAAAAAACGGGGGAGAGAGAGGCTGAAAAAATTCATTTCATGCACTATGGCTGCTTAAAAAGGGCAATTTGAACAGGTCTCAACACATGTATGTGGTAAATTTTTAATCTGCATTAATGACATGAAAGAAGAGCCACTAAACCTTTGTTTCCAATGATGTTCAAGTTATCACCTCAGAGGAGGGCCATTGAAAGGACCTCTGTTTATATGTGAAATTAATACATATAGGGATGTAACAGATTTATTTGGATTGCCATTCTGAACCATACAAAGATGGTTTTCTATACACGCACATCGGATTTAACTTTGAGATTGCTTAAAGCGGTCAAGTACAAACAAAGTGCAAATACAATATTTGAACATTTCCTATAATTATAGCAGGCTGTAGTCGAACTGTACGCCTTGTGCCATTTCAAACAGGTGTTCTTGTACCCTGTCTAAAAGTATTCCCTCACCAGTGAGCAGACTTCAGAGGCAGGACCCTCATGCACTAAGCGCTTAAGAGGTTGACCTCTGCTCTGTTGACATTAGAAGATGTCCCAGCTTTAAGCACATTTTCTCTGCATGAATTATTAAAGATTACACACTGTCTGGGGTGTTCTCTGTGTCCTCCTCACAGCATGAAGTCACTGGCACACAACCAGTTCTGAGCCCTTCTATCGCCTGAATCCTAAGCGTCCTTTCAATAGCATCGATTCATATTTTAATATTTCTACAGGGAATTCTCAGCACCCTGGCAAGTCATTAATTCACACCTTCCAAATAGCTCATTCGATAGCGAGAACATGGATCCAAGCTATTGAGTTTGTGTGGCTAACGCTAGACACAGGGTTAAATCATTGTTTTGGATGGATGTTAAAAAGGAATTCACAAAATACTGATATGGTGTTTGTCCAGGAAGATATAAAATAATGTAAAAGTATTATTTTATCTACATTAAATTAAATTAATAATAATAATATATATTTTTTAATTATATATGTATATGTGTGTGTATCGGTTCACTGAATCAAGTCTGATTTTCTAAGTGCATCAGCACATACAGAATGAGGATTTCCTTAGTAATGAAATTTACCGCCATATTATAGTTTATACAAATGTGAAAATGTGTAGCCAACGAGTATAAATGTGTTCCTAGAATAAGGTGACAGCTTCTTCTCTCAAAAGTGTGTCCCAGATTAAAGACATCAGATGCTGCAGTGGGCTTTGGTGAAGCAATAAGACACTATTGCTTTCCTGTCACATATAATTTATAGCCCTCTATTTGCATCTGTTCTTCTCTGCCTCTAATTCCCAACTTTTTTTTATATCCCCAAGTCCCAATCAATAGGGCCTCATCCATGCTGGCACCACTGAGTGTTTGTGCAAGAAAAAAAATGTCAGATTTGGGAAGTCAGTATCCACACTCTACAAGCAATCTTCGCTTGCTTCAGTGAGGAGGAGGATAGAGGGAGAGATTGAGATAGATAAAGAAGGAGAAGGAGAGGGAGAGGGAGAGAGAGAGATTATTAAAGCTGAGGCCAGTTCGGGGCAGTGAAGCTCATCATTGAGGTGAATTGATGTGATTTCATGCTTTGTTTGCAAGATCATTCAGACCAAAGTGCAATGAAGACTTTCCCCCATATCACACCTTCGAGGTAGTGGGACTTTATCATATTTCTAAAGATGGGATCCCATTTGATTGAATCCACTCTCTCCGCGGTAGCTCCCACTCTGCCTCGCACATCTCCTCCATGATTGGCCCTAATACCCCAAGATTGGTTATTTGTGACAGAATCAGTGCATCTATATAGGAAGGCCCCAAAACAACACTAGAGTTTTACACACGCAATGGTTCGCATCAGGCTATGCGAAAGCTTACCGTAAAATGATCCAGCGAACTAGCTTCTCCCTCAACTCATCGTGTTCTTTTAACTGTCATTTCGTAGGATAATTCGAACCAAAGTTCAGCAGCCTTTCCACCCATCCTCCGACGGCACAGGAACGCCTCTCACCACAGCGGGACACACTATAGGTGAGACAGCATACATTTAGCATATAAACATTAAAATCATAATGACATCAATTATGCCTGTGACCTAATGTTAATTCATTCTCTTTTAAGGTGATCTTGAGAGCACTCCATATACGTTAACCTATTCCTGTGCTCTTTCAGTGCCCAGCACAGCCTCCCCACCTGTGTCAAGCGCTTCCAATGACCCCGTGGGGTCCTACTCTATTAATGGCATCCTAGGAATCCCTCGCTCCAACGGCGAAAAGAGAAAACGCGATGATGGTAAGAGACTGGATTTCTCTCCATCGCTTTTATTCCCCTCTCACTCCTTTTCTAGGCCTCTCTACAGCCCCCTGTAATTTCCAATTTGTGTGGGGAGATGAAGATGGCATTTTGATAGCACTGGACAAAGCATTTTGTAAAAGAAAAAAAAAAGCGCTCTCAAGTGACTTGTTATGTAGTAAAGCAGATTGGACTGTTACATTCAGCCGTTTGATACTATGGTGTTTGTACGGCTCTAGCACATTTTATTTGATGATACAGTAGCTTTTCGCAAACAAGAATATGCCTACATGCTATCATTTGGTCCGAATCATGACAGCGTAGCGCTTAGGTAGTGCGTCAGGGATACGGCTTTTGTAAATAATACAGGTCAATGGAAATGAAGACAAAGAAATCAGCAACATAAATGCATGAGGAAATGGCAAAAATGTGCTCAGAACAGACTGGAAATGCAGAATGTAATGCAAAAACTACCTGATGTGCGATTTATAATTGACTTAAAAAACAACTCAAGACATATTCTGACATTTTAATTTCTGGCTGTGTATTTGTGCTTTTGAAGAACTGAAATAGCAGCAATAAGGGAACTGCCAACCTGCTCATGCCAACAATCTCTCTCCTTTTATAAATGAGAGGGCACATACCGCCTAAGGCCTAATGGCTGATCAGCTCTTCATACAATCGCCTTTTGAATGCTAGTGAATAAACATCCATGTGGCACTGGGCCGAACGGGAACACAGAAAGTGCTGTAGTCAGAGGGAGGGAGGTTGAAGTGGTTGGAAATGATCTCTTAAAACATTTATCAAAGCAGGGCTACTTGCTTCTTTTATGTTTCCATCTCTTTAGTTCTCTGGAGTGGCAACCACTTGGATGGGAGGAAAATAGGATATTGTAAGTTCTGTTAGCCCACCTTTCTCTTGCTTGCTCAATCACGAGCCACTCGAGTCTGATCAAGTGCTCTGTGAGGGTGTGTGTGAGTGTGTGCACGTGTACGTGTAGGGTTGTGTGTCGAGGGGAGGGGGATGAAACGGAGCGCACTGATGCTTAATGATATCTTTATGGAGAGAGCTCTGGATCATATATAAACACTGCGAGAAAGCGACTGTGGCAAATCACATTTGCTACAGTGTGACATGCTCTTACCGAGACCATCGTGGGGCTTTTCCTCTGCCACTGTCATAGACCGTTTGCTTCTAAAAACAAAGAAAGGACATAACATGACGAGAGGGGATTACCCAGTCAAACGCCAGCACCGGTAGTTATTCCTAGTTTGATTAGAACTGACACGACATGAAGAGTGGATGAAGAGCTTGAGTGTAATTGCATAATAAAACACTAGGCAGGAAAACACGAGTTGCCTTGTGTGCGCAATATCAAATTTAATACCGCTTCAGCAAGGATTACCTTTCATTATAACTACTAGAGTAAATATTCCTGTTGTTGCCAATGTGTTTCCCTCCTCTAGCATCACACAACCTTATGCAGGTCTCTCAAGGTGTACCAAGACATTTGTAGGGCATATGTCATGCCGTGTCCCTGATGAAGAGCTCATGGCTGGTAATTTGATACAGTGCCAAATGTCTAAAAAGCATTGTGTTATTTAAACTTAGCCCTTATTTCACACCGAGACATCAGGGAGGCAAAGCGACAGCCAGTGTATGGTTTCAATTTCATAGCAGCCCAGCAGCCTTGGGCTACCTGAGCCTTATTTGGCTGGGCGCAGCCAATCTTCTCTTCATTAGATGATGACATAACAGAAATATGCTAATCCGATTTTAGGAAGAGCTGCGCAAATGCACTTTGAAACACGTAACGTGTAAAATGAGGTTGAAAACAGCCAGTTCTGGGAAGAGAAAAAGTCATGTGTAATGAGTTAGCGTTCATTCAGTGCTTGATTTAAGAGACGTAGGCGTCCGCGTCTTTATATTTGATGATGCTAGTGCCCTTTAAAAAAAAAAAAGGTCCCCATTACAAGAGTGATATGGAGATAATGTAGTGTGACACGCGTTATGTACACCGGGTCTTTGCAAGAGGAGCTTCAGGGACATAGGTGTCATAAGAGTCATTAATCTGTCATTTTCATGTGTTACTGCAAATTAAAAGTAGCGTGTTGCTCGCCGGCTACGGATGACGTTCGACGTGGTGCGGACCTTCAGAGGGAGGGAGAGAGGGAAGGAGGGGTTGGGGCGAGCCTCCCAAGATTAGTTCTTTGGTGGCAATAGCTCCCCGCAAGTTGAACATAGTGACATTTAAGAGAATTTGCAATTCTGCAGAGAAAAGCTATTAATTCACAAATTAGCACCCCCTTCCTCTATCGTGGATGTGCAAGCTATTGAGGAGACAAAAGAAATAGCCTAAAGGGGAAGAGAGAGACACAGCCCTATCTGTGTAAAGATTGGTTTATATGTCTGCAAGCAGTGATACCAATTATGCCAGCACAGAGAATGCGCCTCAACCTTATTGCTGCCTTCACAGGCCCTTCAATCCATTGCCAGATTTATTTGTGTATCTCATTATGGAAAATAGAATGCCTCTCTTGCCAAATGCATTAATGGCAAAAGAGGGAAATTAAGCCTGTTTGGGATTTCTCATTTGTCAAAGTTAATACTTTGTTACAAAATGACACAAATGAATGAACTGAGTTAATTACTAGCGTACAGGCACGAGTTGCATATTTCCAAGCAGTTTCGTTCTCACCTGTCCTTGCATCGGCTGATTAGCAGGTTGGTGTGACCCAGCTCTCTTCCATCTGTATGAGTCCAAACATAACCTACATAGGGAGTAGGCCAGTTGCAATAAATTACATGCAAAAACACAGATTGACGCTTGAATCAGCTGTGGGAGCGTGCATTCACATGAAAGAGGGTTGATTTATAAGGCCTGGCGACGTACTTATTTGACGTTAACGCGATAAAGAGATTACATCCGTGCCATCCTGGTACAAGTACGCAAAAGTTTCACTTTGTTGCTTGTTTTTTTTTTTTTTTATCTAAAAGTATTGCTTTGAGAGTGAGCGACAACACACTTTAAATCCCCATGCTAAAATAGTTTGGCCCACTGCTAGAATGCTTTAACCTGCGCTTCCATTTCATGGCTTGTGAGATTCTATTGTGTCAATATGGATTCTACTTTAAAAAAGAATAGAAATGAAATACATCCAAACCAAGAAATGGATTGGCCTCAATCTAAATCGAATAAGAACATCCCACCGATCTCATCATGATGATGGCCTCTGTATGAAAGAGAAAGCCCAGATTTGAGCGAGGCTGCAGAGCGTAACCGGCAGAGAAGAAGGTGCCGGGCTCCTTATCAAAGGACACAAAAGGTCTATGCCCCCGCTTGGCTGATACATCTGCATTCAAGCAGACCCGCCACCCCGGCCTGGACCGATAGCACAAACGCGAAAATCTGCAGCATGAAAACATCTAAGGACAGGGTGGTTCGCTCGAAGAGGAATCATGTCAGAGAAAAGTCAATTATGAAAGTTGATGCTGAGAATTAATGGTGCGCCGCATTACGCAGATTTTAAAAGGAAAGAGAGTGAGAGCGAGGGAGATACGCATTAATTAATTGCGTTCCAGAACGCTGCGTCACATGAGGCCGATGTGCTAAATGACGGACCGGGTGTGAGTACAGTAAAGAAATGTGTGTTATGGGTGAGAGGAGAAACCCATGCTGACAGCGGTAGCCTGAGAAAAGAAAAAAGGAAAAGGAGAGAAAGCGCAGCTCCTACTGGCAGCCTGCACACTGTTCAGCGACGCTAAATTGAATTAATAAAGCCTTTAAACACGCTGTAACATAACAGGAAATTAACAGCCCCGGTTGTGCTGCTTCTGCTGCTGCCACCTCGCCCTTTCTCTCCCTCCATCTCTCTCTCTTGTTCTTTTTCTTATTGTCTCATCTTCTTCTGATTTAGTTATTTGCAGTGCAGGCTTGTGCACTATAGATTTCATAAATAGGAGTGCCAAATCTTTTTTCTATTCGCTTCTTCAGCCTATATAACTAGTGTAAACCCACACAAATTTCTAGTTTTTGAGCACGTATATTAAAGTTCACTTTTTATTAAGACAAAGCTGAAATTTTTTTTCGAATCAGAACATTTTAATGGGATGGAATACTTAACATCAGGCTTAAAGGGATCAACTAAAAATGAAAATTCTGTCATCATTTACATGCCCACATGTTTACAACCTGTGTGACTTTTTTGTTTGTGAAAAACAACTTTGGACTATCACTGTCTAAAAAAAACCCCACTTAATTCTTTAAAACATTGTATTTTGTTTACAACAAAAAAAATCATACAGGTGTGGAACAACATGAGGGGGGTAAATGATAATAAAAGTTTAATTTTTGGGTGAACTATCCATATAACAGTAAAAGTAATACATAAAAACAAGGGATGTGTGATATCAGGTCAAGGGTCACTGGGGTCACGAGACCCTCATTTGCTTTTCAAAAAGCTCTCTCATCCAAGCCAGCCTTATCTGATGAGATGAAAGCAGGAAACTCAGCACTGTTCTCTTAAAAGAATGTCACACCTGCCTAGTCAACCCTAAACCCATACTTCCTAAAACCTAATATATTCTCTCAGAGTTCATAATCACAAATTTAGTACATTTTACTTTAAAATATTCAAAAGCACTTACACATACAGACATTGACTTCGTACAGTGCATCTATTAAAATGACAAGTTCACCATGATAAGCCCTTGACTGTCTCTTGTTCTTAGTTTTATTTGAACTGGGCTCTCCAGAGGAGGAAGCCCATGGGAGGCCTGTTTTATGGACTCTGGTTATCTGATCTGACAGAGCTCTAGTCCCATAGCACCAGAGTGCTAATGCAGTGGGATGTCAAAACAAACACACTCAAGTGTTCCAATGAAATCAATATAGCACGAGCACTGATGTAAACAGGAGCGGAGCTATATACATAGTCTAGACAACATTACCGCATTTACAGCGAATTCCTGTGAATTGTCCAAAATTCCATTATGAAACGCTGATCTAACCTTGAACTAACCTAAATCTCCCCTAACTGTAACGTCACGGAGAACAGCCCAGCCCCCCACAGCTCAAACCTCAGCTCCGTCCCCTGTGTCAACTAGCGGCCCTGTGCGCTTTGGGCTTTTGAGTATGGCAAACATGCTGCACCGCAGCAAATGACAAACGCCTGCTTATTGATCGCAGTTTGCACTTAGACCAGCTGATAGAAAGTAATTAATGACTCTATTTTCTTCTGTACCAAAGAGAACAATTGAGGTTTATACGGCAACAACACGCAGCCTTATAGAAGGCCCCCAAGGGAGCTGTCTATAAAAAATTCCTGCTCTCAGATATGGAATGACTCAGATAATGCAGGGAGAAAAACACAACAAAACAACCTCAACTTAATAGGAAGAGAAAAAAATGTCGCCTCTGTGTAGCTTAAATACACACTCACATGCACACACACACACATACACACACGTAATATCTCCCAGTCTCTTATCAGACCTCTCTGTGGATCCATTTCTCCTGAAAGTCAGTTCATCCTGTGGCCTCAGCCATTGAAAAAAGGTCAAGCTGGCGGGTAGAATGGCAATAAAGCCCCTGAAATGGTACTATCAGTGGAACATGATTGATCAATTGAATTCCATAGCACAGAAAAATGTGGGATTAAGTAGAGTATTATACGCACAATGAGTTGAGGCATGATGTTCATTTCAAGTTCATTTCGCCTCTCTCCTGCCACCAGATCAGGCAATCAATAGGGGCCTTGCATATCATATATCACTACGCTCTCGCCGAGGAGAGAACATAATCTGCTGCAAATTTAGAATGACAGATTTGTAAGGGAGCAAAAAAGCCCCTCCACCACCAGAGACCGAGAGGCGGGTGGCTGCCGAGGTTGCACGGACGTTTGCCGAATGTTTGTGAAGGGGTTTCCGGAAGAACAAAATGAGGCACTGGGGAAGGAAGGCTACCTGCTTCGGCAGGGTGATGAGGTCACGGTCTGAGGGGAAACTGTTCATTTGTTTATAGAGAGCGAGATGGAGGGAAATGCATAAGCTGGCAGTCAAGCTGCATAATTGTATTCAAGCCGGGACTGGCCTCCCATTTTTCCAGGGAAAAGCAATCTGAAAGTGAAAGCAG
Organism: Anabarilius grahami; assembly: GCA_003731715.1. Lineage (NCBI taxonomy): Eukaryota > Metazoa > Chordata > Actinopteri > Cypriniformes > Xenocyprididae > Anabarilius > Anabarilius grahami. The sequence goes on from RJVU01026577.1 coordinate 12,975,567, forward strand.
CATTACATTCTAAAGGAAATTGTGCCTTTTAAATAATAGCTCTCCATTTTCCACCAGCCCACTGATGGAAAAGAGAACAAGGTGGCTCGCACTAAAACACATGACGTTTCCAACAAGTATATGTTTGCTCTGAAGGCAATCCATCAATTACTGCAGGCCTATCAGATGATGACGGTGCTGATGCTGATCTGGGATGGGGGAGGTGTGGGTCTTCTCTCCCCCACTTTGCACCGTCCACATCTTTCCCTCCCTCTCTTTCTCACCCAGCCTCATGTGCTCTATCTTTCCACAGCTATTAGGATCAGTTTGAGGCTAGCGCTGACTGAATTTGAGCTGATATACTCCAATCTTTCATCTAGTGGTGCTGAGAGGTGCACTACAGTGCT
>RJVU01026577.1:12976022-12986053 GCA_003731715.1 Anabarilius grahami
TAACGACTGGTACTAGCATGTGGCCTTGTCCCTCTCTCCTCTTATAGATGGTTCAGATGGCTCTGGCCCAAACAGTGATTCTCAGGGTAGTGTGGAGAGTTTACGGAAGCACCTGAGGGCCGATGCCTTCACTCAACAACAGCTGGAGGCTCTGGATCGGGTGTTTGAGCGGCCGTCATACCCCGACGTCTTCCCTACGTCAGAACACATCAAGCCAGAGCAGGTTAGTAATATTGAGGCAAATGGACGAATACTAACAAACTAATACATTACCAAAAATCTGGAGATTGTTAGACAGTACTAATTTTAAAACGGAGTGTGAGCGGACAGCAGAGCTCATTTGAACCAACAGATTTTTTTTTTTCTGAATAAAATCTCTTTAAGATGAACTAGTAAAATCAAGTCACCATACGATTTAATCCCAGACAAATGTTAAATGATGCATCTTGCCCAAGCATCACTAATATATGCATTTAATAGTGTAAGGTGCATTAAAGCCAGATTAATTTAGCTTTAATAAATGCACTTCAACATGAATCCACTGATACGAATATGAAAAATAATTGACAAATCTTCGGTCTGAATGAAGAGTCTCATGAAAAATTATGCTGCGAAAAAAAATCCCCCCAAAAAAACAAAAAAACACCACCTTGTATATACAAGCTCTTATTTAAAGCTTTTGGCTTATTACAAGAGATAAGCTTTATTTACTTTCATTATACTATCAAACAACCAGTGACTATTAATTTTTCCTTGAAACTCCAAGTAGAGGCCCATAAAGCAAAAGCAGTGGCCTAATTGAGTTCATTTTAATTTCTCTCCGATCGCAGAGAATTACACTGGTGATAAATCAGGGGGACAGCCCTCACCCCTAGTAGAGGGCCTAATTTGCAGCTAATTACAAAACTGATTTCTACTGGAAGATCAATACCAAAACGAATTGGAAATGACTTGCAATCACAAAGAGAAGCCAAGAAGGTATTAAAAAAGGCAAGGAAAGAGGCTAAACGCGGGGGAAAAAACAGCCCTGGAACAGTCCAGAAAAATCACTTTTAATTTAATGTAATATTAATCAGACTACATTCCCATTTATTGGTCCATTTTTGTACCCCTTTTTAACTCTTGAAAGAGCGGACCTATTAGCCATGTCTGGTGTGTGAGGCCGGGCATTAAAAAGCCATTTTGGAAATGCTAAACTCAATGGGCTCACCCCTCCCACACTTCTGCCAGCCATTTGGTCATCCTTTTCAGATGGCTCTTCAGTTGCCCCACGCCCAACTTGCCCCTATCTGCATGATAAAATAGCTGTTGTGCATCTGAGGCCAGACCAAATAGAGAGGAACATCCGCTACTGGCCAACTGAACATTTGTAGCAGACAATTAGAGTTTATCTGGAATAGAGACAGACAAGTCTGGGGTCACAGCATTTCCCATTGGGACACAGGCCTATTGTGGTGCGCAAATGCACGAACGCACACACACATGCAGACGTATACGCATAAGAGCGGACATATGTATGCTCGCACTTTAATACGTGAGGAACAATGGGAGCCGGAAATCTATTCTCATTTGTTGAATTAGTTACAAAGGAATCTATTTGAAGAAAGTCGTAGAACCTAAAATGCAGCGTAATCCAGACAACATAGTCGTCAATGTTTTAGCATTTTTATAAATTATAATAGAGAGCTGTTTTGGGGCTTATTTTGGTGTCATCATTTTCTCATCCTAAAGAAAACTATTTCAAATGGTCTCGAAACGAGGCCATGTTGGTAATCTAACAAAGCGGACCCGTCTCCTCCCTTGGCTGGTCAGGGGAATGACTGCAGTCAAGCACAAAGAGACAGCTGACACCCCTTCCTTTCAGTCTGTTCCAAATCCTACTCTCTGTCCCGCTCACAACCTTAATGTATGCACACACAGTTCACATTAACTGCACCAAAACACACATGCACATCTCTCTGACTGGGGGAAATAAAAGTAATGTGCAAGTGTAGTAGAACTGGATTTCAGGTGCCCATTTACAAAGCCACAGTAACTGAGCCGCCACTATATTAAATCCCTGGTACTTTGTGTACAACACTTTCCCTTCCTTAAATCATAAAAAGAAGAGAAATTGTTTAAAAATAACATATAGGACTGGCTTTCTAATTGGACACCTAAAAGTGATGCTTGGATCCCAAGATATATCTACTTAAAAGTGTCCCCCCTCCCCTCATTGGCAGGCTAATGAATACTCGCTACCAGCACTGAACCCTGGACTGGACGAAGTCAAGCCCAGTCTGTCAACCAGCGTCAGCTCAGATTTGGGCTCCAGCGTGTCACAGAGCTACCCGGTAGTGACAGGTAAGAGCGCTGGATCGACCGTCCCAGCTGACCATTAGAATACTGGCAGGACATTCATATTCTAGTCAATGTGAGTGTTTTATGTGGTAAAGTGAGCTTTATAAGTTGAGCGGACAGGTGAGAGTGGAATGTGACATGTTGATCTAAAGTGGATGGATTAGTGCTGCCTGCTCTGAGGGGCCATGTAAGAGAGAGGCGATCGAAACAGACAGGCGCTGCTACTTGCATGCAAGACCCAAACATTCAAAGTGATAATGGGAAATTGTCGACCAGTGTCACTGTGCTAAAAACGATGGATTGTTTTACCACTTTTCCATTGTGTACTGAAAGGTTTTCATTCAGCTCATAGTTCTCAGAAAGAAATATGGCGGTCTAGCATGGTTTGGCCTTTATTGTTGCATCATTTTTGTTTTTTTCTTGTGGTATGCGGTGGTTAATGTCAGCCTGGCTAATTGAAAGATTGTTTCATTGTTGCGGCTGTTATTACCTCAGAGAAGGTTAAGTTTACTGATAGCCAACTGTCGGGCTGAGATTAATACGCTGAGCTTTTAATAAAATTCACATAATTATGCAGGAGCCATCAAAGCCAATGAGTTCTGTGTGGGCGGAGGACAGGATGATTGAAAATTGCTGTGCCCCCTTCTCAAATGATAGCTGGATAATGTTATGTGAAAAGAAAGGGCTTTTTTCCCCCCTTGGTAATATGTGGGAGGTAGAGTTCCCTCCAGAAAGTTGGGCCTCTGGAGAAGAAAGGTGTGTTTTTGTCCTTTGTATGAAAGCAGTCTCGGTCTAGGGAGCACCCTCATGGCAGGTGGCCTTTCTTGCACCTGGGACGGGACACACCGGGGGTCTTAGTGCAGACCACCTCTTGCTTCTGGTGAGGCATAGGAACGGCCCTGGTAGAGAGATTTTCAAACGGTTGTTTAAGTTTTTATTGTTGTTTAATGATTTCAAAAGAGTGTTTGTTTATGCATGCATGATGATAATACCCACCCCTGACATCCTAAATTCAGCATTTTCTGAAAAAATAAAATACAGTTGTAATTATATTCCAAAGCTCTTTCAGAATGTCTAGCCTCAAATGACATTTCTTGAGAGTCTTATATATTAACTGTTCCATGTTGTATTCTAAATGAATTTTGGCAGTAATAACTTCATTTATTAAAAAAAAGAAAAAAAAAGAAAGAAAAGCAGTTCAAAGATGCAATAATGTAATGTTATGGTGTACTCGCATGTGATAAACTGGAAATAAGAATAAGGACAGAGTTAAAGGAGGTGCTAAATTACCCTACGCATTTACACTGAGAGCCAATTCTGAATAAATTACTCCCTCTCATTGGATAGAGCTGGAGATTATGCTCATTCCCAGCAATGTTTTCCTGAGCCAATTAAAATTCACGCTGCCATTGATCTTGTTGATTTTATGTCGTGCGATTTGCATAATCTATTAAAGATGAATGATTAATGAACTCTTCATTACAAAACAGAAATTGGAATTTTAAGGGCACTACGAGGCATAGGAGACGAGTTTTTTGTGTTAACTGTTTACCCAATTAGTTTTAGGGGTTACTGCTCTGTACCGAAAGTCTTAAAGGAAAAGCTATTTTAAAACAGCTTATGTATTTGATTGAAATTTATGATGTTGGATGAAATCTAACAAAAATAAAAATAAACAGATAAATAAAACTTGGAGTAAAGTACATTCCTTTAAATAATGGAATAGATGCATACTTAAAAATATATAAATACATTTATAAATAAATAAATATTATTCATTTATAAATAATACTATAAAATCCCAGAAAGTACAGATGATAGAGTTATATGAGGGACTAACCTGTGCTTCTGTTAGGATCAGAGGCAATACTTGCCCAATGAGTCAAGCACATTCCACACTTTCATGTATTAACTGTAGTAGAGGGGGGAAAAACAATGGCATGATTTATTCAAACTGCAGTAAAAAGTCTGGATGCTGTCCAGATATGACTAGCCTTTTAAAAAAGCCGTTTGCACATACCTTCACAATGAATGACTAGTGCGGATTCTTAAGCACTGTTCCTGCCGAGCCATATAATGGAAGTCTTCCTGGTGCCAGTAGGATGGTACCGTGTAAATGGGCACCCCTCCGACCCGCTGAAAACCTGAGCAGGTGCTGAAGGGATCCCCCTTGTTCCAAATCTCTTCAGAGAGATGGAAGGAGAGGAGGGGGAAAGGAGAAAAAAAAATACTGAGAGCCCGGGCCTGAAAGCAACAGAGCTCCATGTCTGAAAAAAAAAAGAAAAAAAAAACAAGCTAGAAAAGTAAGAAAGAAAAGCAGCATACGCAGGCAGAGTGAAAGAAAAGACTGCTTTGTGTCGGCTTATGCTGCTGATGAACTCCGGCTGAAATATATCCGACAGAGAGCCATTTTTTAAGTGTGGCCCGCTATTCTCCAGTGAGCAGCAAACAACACGCTGCTGGCTAGACTGAGGTACCTGATGTGTGGCCCGGTGACAAACTGCCTCTGTCTTGAGTCACCAGAAGCCCCGGCAGGCCCTAGAGCCCAAATTAATGTTTATTTCAGCCTCACAATAGCACACTAACCTTTGAGCACACATTTGATAATGAATAACTTCAGGAACTTATACTGGGGATTAAAGCAATTTGGCCATCCAGACATTACATTGCTGTAATTGATCGGGGAGAAGCAGTCTGTTTTTCCTTGTGAGAAAGTGTTGAAAATTGAGGTCAAAGATTTCAGTGCTGTTACAAAACATGAAGGTGTCCGTTAAATAGAAGTTTTTTATTTTAATCTCCAAGGCAGGTCATTCCTGTCTCTCTCTTTCTGCACCCCTTTGAAACCATGCATTTGTGAGAGCGAGACAGACGTAGAGAACTCTATAGCTCTGGTTCATGTTGAGATGTGATGCGCCTCCACATAGACCAGTGTTTATCTTCCATCTCTGTAATCAGGAGGTTGACAGCCTTCCTTTTTGCAGGTCTTGCTTGTTTCCAGGACAATAAGCAACAGCACCTCTGATTAGTTTCAGAGTTCAGTGATCTTGAACACTGGGCTTCGGTCAGTGTAGCGAACACTCTTGTCTGCTTTACAGCGGCAAAGCAGAGGCCGTGAAAAAGCGAGGCCTAATTCCTCAGACAGCCTCTCTTCCTTTTCTCCTTTATTGGCCTCTAAGGTTTTTTATTTTTGAAGTTAGGCTTTATGGCCATCATCTTCCTCTTTGAAATATAGTCATCTAACAGCCTCGTTTCTGTATGTGTCTCTCAATTAAAAAAACCGCCATGTTTATCCTGCTCCTGCTGTATGGAGATTCGGCTGCGAGTCCCAGACCTACGCAGGAAAGAAAATTCTGCCATTGATTTGTGTGGGAAAGAGGCCAGTTAAGTTGCCTGATTTCCTGCCGTTAGGTCAGAACGGGTTGTCAGGGTTGCATCTGACAACAAGGAGGCCTTATCTTAATGAGCGACTCTCCGCACATAGCTCGGTTGTAAAACAACAATAGTTGGGAAACAGCTAATGAGGCTATCATGAAGCTGTGAGAGCCCTCCCCACAGACCATGTTAACAGCAGAGGATGTTAAAGAGGATGAGTGGAGAGAGAGATGAAGACAACTCACATTGATTGCTTGAGCTGCAGTGGCAAACCCGCTAAGATGAAAAATGCCAAACCTCATCAGCCAAATGATATTAAGGCCGGCGATGCAAAGAGGCCATGTCGTGATTTGCAGGCATTTTTTGGAGATGCGACTCTTACCTTCGAACCTTAGGGAAATTTCTCTGTATTTGAGCTTGATTGATCTGTGAGCCATGCTGCTGTTTGCTGATGCTATTCTAGAGATATTGTTTGAAAGTGATTTACCTGTTTATATTTTCTCATTTTTAGCTCATTTGACGGATAAATAATTCCAATCAGGTTTGTATAAAAATGTAGCTTTATTTAGATTCAGATATAAATCTAAAGTATAGAAGACTGTGAAAGTCTCCTCAGTTATGGAGCAAATTATATGTTGCTTTCAATTCTGAGGAAAAAATAAATAGAAAAAAATAAAACAATGGAACCAAAGATTTCTCCGATCTGTTTACAAGAAAAAATTATGTTTTCACTTATAATCTATTCTGTTCATAAGTGTGAGTAAGCAGGGCCTAAAACTAAGAATCACAAAGTGGGTAGTTTTGTCAAATAAATACATAAATATAACTAGCCACCTGGCCTGTAACTTTTCTTGAATTCCAAAAAAAAATATTTTCGATATCGCAAAATATGGAATATTGTGATATTCTGAATATTTTTTTGTTCTCTCAAACGGAATCAAAGAGATTCAAGATAAAAATATTTTTTTAGGAAAATGGCTGTTCCTAAATTAATCTATAACAATGTTTACATCAACAAAAATTGATATTGGATCTATTTTTTGATCTATTTTAAATTTATGTTGCAAATCCTGAATTTGTAAAGATACATTCCAGACACCAAGCCACCATAAGGAATAAAATATCAATCCTAATGTTTTTGTGAGAGGTAATGTTTCACTGAGAGTTGCTGGGAGTACTAAAAAGCTGTAAATATACTGAAAAACAGAAATAAATAATTATTTTGTCAAACAGTTTTACAGAAACAATGCAAAATATAGTCTAACGATAAAATATGTAGCCCACAAATATGTGTGGCTAAAGTTTTAAAGCATCTTTGATGTAATTATGTGTGGATCTGTCTTTGCACATAAAACCCACACACAGCACAAGCACACAGTAACATTTCCTGGCTTACCATGACCAAATCCCCTCGTGCGTGTAGAAATGTTGTTTTCTGAGCGTGTGCCTCTGGAGGCTCTGTTAAAACTCCTGAACACACCCAAGGAACTGAGTCAGAACACCACGGCAGTCGGAACTTCACATAAATCCTTCTTTTCCTCCTAAATGCAATGTAGCATTACAACAACACCAAACACTGTCAGCCAAACTTCATTTTCCTTTTCTTTTACTGCTCCCATTCAGTACTTCCATCTGTCATGATTCTTTTTTTTTTTTTTTTTGCTGAGTGCGAGTGATTGTGCATTGTCTGATTGTGTGTGTGTGGCTTTTTTTTGTTGTTTTTCTCCACCTGGCAGAGTCACATTCATCCTCCGCGTGTGTTAAGCAGGAGCCGCATGAGGCTTCCCTGGCTCCTTTCACCCCTTCCTCACTGGCAGTCTCGGGCCTAGCGGAACTGTTGCCCCTCCAGCCCAGCGTGTCAGTAGATGCCTCCACCCCCTGCTACGGTGCCTATGCCCATCATGCCCCCAGCTACAGCCAGTATGCAAGCCAGCCTATTATAGCAGGTACAGCCCTACAAAAAAAAAAAAAAAGAATAGAAACTTACCCAGCGCTGGTAAATGGGGGAAACAGCCAGAGGCGTCATGCATCTGTTTCTTTTTGAGAGGGCACCAATAGCAGTCCAAGGTCATTTTGTGCCCTACACATTACCAAAGGAAGAGAAAAACACTCTCTAACTAATTTTTCATGTAAGTGTTACACTACCTTTACAAATTTAGGGAGAGCAAGATTTTTTTGAAAGAAATTAAAACTTTTATTCAGCAACTGTGCATTATATTAATTAAAAGTGACAGTAAAAAAAAATAAATGCTATTCTTTTGAACTTTTTAATCATTAAAGAATACTGAAAAAAAAAAAGTATCAGTTTCCAAACAAATATTATGAAGCACAAAGGTTTTCAACAGTGATAATCATAAATGTTTCTTGAGCAGCAAATCAGCACATAGAATGATTTCTGTGCTGGAGTAATGATCCTAAAAATTCAGCTTTGCCATATGAATTAATTACATTTTAAAACATATTACAATCTAAAATAGTTAATCTAAGTTGTACTAATATTTCACAATATTACTATTCCTATTATACTGTATTTTTGATCAAATAAAATGTAGCCTTGATGAGCATAAGAGACCTCTGAAAGGTTTTTCAAAAAAACCCAAAAACAAAAAAAACAAAAAAAACGTACCGACCCCAAACTTTTGAAAGGTAGTGTCTGTGTATATATAATTGAGGTATACATTTATGTATAAAACTGCAACTTAAATTTTCAAAATATTTTTAAAAAATCCACTGGGGCACATTTCATGGCACTTCTGGAGACAGCTCCTGTCCTGTACTGTCCTGAGAAGTACTGCTAACACTTTTCTCTAGTTCTCTGATTTTCCTTCTTTCTTTTTTTTAGTGATTAGAAATCTGTGCACTAGTATTTTTTAACATGCTTTTTAACGTGTGAGTGAGATTGTGTCTCTTGTGATACTCCATAAGCGCAAATTTCATTTATTTGCTTTGTGCTTATAATGACCAAAAAACAAGACAATATGGCTATAATTTGACTTTAGTTCCTATAAATTAAACAAAAAGCACAATGTCATATTTAAACACAAGTTTTCACATTGCTGTCTGTTTGACTGGCAGCTCTCCTGTTAGTAGCTGGACCGGGGGAATGCGTCCCCCCCTTCGACCCTTAATGGTCCCCTTTCAAACAATGATGCGGGACCTCACGAGGGCCCAGTCGGGACTGACGAAGGCCTACGTGCTCTAAAGTTTGAGCCAGCACATCCTGCAGGATTGCTAGCTGTCACCTCCAATTACAGAACTGAATATAGAGGCAATGTACGCTCTGCACTCTCGTGATGTTTTGGGCTTTTTAGCAGCAGCAATGCCACCAGCAGGCCGAGGGCATTCTGTGCTTCTCTCTGTCGAGCAATTTAAAACACTTCAGTCAAAACAGGCCAGCAGCGCCACTCTGTGTAATAGAGGATGTTAAAAGGCCGAGTGACCTAGAAGAGGAAAAAAAAAGCAGTGGAGGTGTTTTTAGCTTCTGCAGGGTCAACAGTTTTTCAGGTTGTGAATTTAAGGAGAGGTGAACTTTACCCAATGCATGATTGGCATGTGGGTTTTCTAGTTATTTGTCTACTACAAATAAGCTTGAGTTGACTTTTTAGATTTTCAGAGAAAATGGTTACAGGGGTTGTGTTTAAGAACAAATGTGTTTGAGTATTATTGTTATTGATGTACATGGTGTAACACTTTAAGTAGTTTAATGCTTTGGGCACTTTTCCACTTTATTCTATGCACCATACATTTTAATGTGCCACAATTTGTGGTGTTCACTTTATCTTTTTTTACAGCATATGAAAAAGAAACTCCATACAAATACTAGATATATGGTGGTATTAATCTAAAAAATATTAAATTCTGCCTAACTTTCCTCATTAGTTGTAGTACACTTAAAAAGGTGTAGTAGTTAAACTTAAGTTTTTTTTTATTTTTATTATTATTATTTTATTTTAAAGATTTTAGGACAATTATATATTTATCACCCTTTGGTCACTTTTAGCCCATTATTATTATAATAATTTTTTTATTTATATATTTTTTTTGTGTGATGTGGATTGTGCACTTACAAATTTTGACTTTCTTTACAGGTCGAGACATGGCAAGCACAACCCTACCAGGGTACCCACCTCACGTTCCCCCTACTGGGCAGGGCAGCTACCCCACCTCTACACTTGCTGGAATGGTCCCTGGTAAGTGTAATTACTTTTTTTACGAGGGCGTTAATTTTAAGAGAGCTCGTAATATTTTCAGGAAATAATCTTCTGCAACTGATCATCTTCAGGAAACCTGAGGTCATGCAAAGCCAACCTGAATGTGCA
>RJVU01026577.1:12989283-13015821 GCA_003731715.1 Anabarilius grahami
AATGACTGAACTCTTTCCTGAAAGACTTTGAAAGATTCTACAAAAATATATATATTATACAAGATATAAAACAAGATGAACCGTGTGAAGAAATACGAAGTAACAATTGATGTGTTGTTGTTTTTTTTTTTTGTTCTCTCTTTAAATCAATCAATACATTCCTTTACATACTGTATTTAGTATCACTAACAGATCACACACACAAGGTTGCCTGAGGCCTTTAAAGTAATTTGCCCATGTCCTACACCATCTCACTAGTGTCTTACCTCTCATGGACAGAACAGCGACGTGTCAGCTGAGCAGAAAACTGCAGTATTGCTCCATTTTCTGTCAAACAGACAAGTGTAACAGTCTTAGAAGCCATCTCTGACTCGTGGTATGAAATTACCAACATGATTTATCATTTTCTGTGATACACAATCAAAATGGAGGAAAAGAAAACAGAAAAAAAAAGATAAAAACAGGTCAGACACTGAAGAAATTAACTGTTGCTGTAAATGACCTGAAAAGAAAACCGTATATTAAATTATTGTTTTGGTTTAGCTGATGGTTTGTGTGCGTGTGTGCATTTGTGTGTGTCATACCTTTTCGGGATATTCCATTTTATCATCATGTGTAATCTCCATCATCATGATCGGTGCCGCTCTTTTCTCGTTTGCACTATTTTGCATTACTGGATTTATAAGTACAAATGAATTGCAATTATCTTCGAAGTTTGTCAGATTACATGTTATATTTAAGCAAAAAGGTCTACTCCAATTGACAAAGTAACAGCAACACTGGACAAAAATTCACTTGCTATATGTTAGAAACTAGTATATGCCTTTTTTGTCCTTTCGTGTGGATCATAAATGATTCCTTAAACTTCAAGAACCATTTTTGTATCGTGTAACTGAGACAGAACGACTCTGACTGGCTCAGTACCAAAGTAATCATTAGCAGTCAATTGTACAACAAGTTCAACAAATGCCTTACAGCTTTTTTAATTTCATTTTTTTTATGGTTTGGCTATGGTCCTGAGAGGTAGACATGCATGTAACCCCTCTGTGTGGTCGAACAAACGTTTCACCAAATGTTAACTGAGGATAGAAATGGAAACGGTCCATCCATACGCTCCTGGAAATGTAAAGTGAATGTACTTTATACCACGTTTGCCAAAGACTTAGTTTGATATTTAATATTTTATTTGCTGTATCTGTCAATAAAACAGTATTATGTTTTAATAGTAGTCAAAACTGATTGTATGTGGTAATGTTGAACAAAAAGGAAAAGATCCATCTTAGGCCCACAGCAATGTACACAGAAAAGGTGAATTCTGTTACTTAAAGGTATGTCATTTGCAACAAACTGCTGCTTTGTAGAATGATTTGTGTATAATGTGAAAACAATTCTTCTATGTATATAAGATCATCTACATTTCACCATTGCAGTATCGTACTAATTTACTGATTCCATTTGTAGATATGAGAATTGAAAGAAAAAGAAAAAAAGATTGACATTACATTTGTGTCTTCAATGTGTTGTGCTTTGCAGAGACGCACAACAAAAAGTTTGAAACCCGACCTGCGTCGTTCGGTGGGTTTCAGATGCTATCACCACATGTGCGGCTGTTTGTATGTTTTGTTTCGGTTCACATTTACTTAACTTGTTCATACTGTTTAAGTCTCTATGCAAATCAAGTAAAATGGTATTCTGTATTCTCCTTTATTACTGCGTTCAATTTTACCCTTCATTTTAAATGATCCCTAAATCCTGTACAGAGGATAAGCCTGTAGAAATGAACAAATACATTTCACATGCCTGGTTTTGTGGATTGTTTTTGTACTTTGAACCTTCCTGTACAATTCAAGATAGAGTAAAACACATGACTTCAGAATTCCTTTTGCAAATATTAGTTTAAAGTTATTTTACTACAAGACCAGTTTATTCAAATTTATAGCATGCAAAGTGGGGGAAAAATCACAACAAATACAAAATGTACATAAATGTACACACAGAACAACCACAAGTTCTATTTCACACAATAGAAAAAAAAGGGTCTCTTTTTTTATCATTCCACAATTTCCAGCTATTATGTTAAACTGCTGTCCCGCATAAAACATGGAAACATGTTCTTGACCGAATTCTTCATTTTAATACAAGCCCACAGCAGCAGAGCAGGAAGGGGAGATGGTTTTCCTTTCATTAAAATAATGCAAAATATGTACTACAACAAAATTTGTTGCAAGCATAAAAAGAATTTCTGATGAAAAATATGTAACAAAAAGCGACATGGCCTTAGCCATCCCTTTATTCCACCTCTGTCCAGTTCTTTTTTTTTTTTTTTTGTGCATATGAGAAATAAATTTTTTGTATGTCAGCCTGTGACCATAGTGGTGATTATTAACCCTTTCATGAAAGAGTCATTCAGAGTTCAAGGACACTCCAACCTGTGAGACATTCGGTTTGTATAAATGATAGTTATGAAAATATCACATCTGAAATTGTCCAGTAAATAAATGTACTCATTGGCTGAATGTTTAAACAAGTGAGGCTATAAAATAGAAAAGTACATAATCAAATATTTAACGGACCATATTATAAAATATGTGGTGTATATGTTGTGTATATGTAATATTTTAATTCAAATATTTTATCATGTATTATTTATAAATTGTAATATAAAATTATACATATGTATATAAATTATGTATATAAATGTATATATATTTTAAAAATAAATATTACATATATAATAGTTGAAAATGTGCTGATATATGTAATATTGTTTTAAAAATATGTACACAAATTATTTGAATTAAAATATATATATATGTACACACATACATACATACATACACACACACACATACATACATACACACACATTGAATATACACATACAGTCAAACCAACATTTATTCAGACACCTTGAACATTTCATTCATTAATACAGTTTATTCACTATAGTTTAAAAAAAATGTAATCAAATATGACAAAATATCAGAGTTAAACTGTGTCAGAAAAAATTAATTTTAATTATGCCAGATAACACCTAACACTTCAGGTCAAAGTGTCTGAATCATTTCTGGTTCCAAATTTTTATCAATTTTACTGGTAGTCCACTATATGAAGAATTTTTAGGTATAATATGTCAGAGTTTACTTTATTTTGCTATCCTCACTTACATGAACTATATTGTCCTGCACCCACTAGTAAAAATATATAAAAAATGTCTGAATAATTTTTGGCTTGAATGTATATTTATTTATGTATATTCCTTCATATTCATAGTTATTAACAAAACCAAAACTCATTATGGACCTTCATGCCATTGCAAAGGGGACACAAGAGGTTATTTAAGGCTGAACGAGACAGTGAGATGCAAAAATAAAAGAAGTTCAAGCAAGGAAGAATGAGAGCAAAGACAGTCTTAGCGAGAGTGAAAGTGTAAGCAAGAAAAAGGAACGGAAGCAGAGAGTCGTCGTCACAGTGAGGGTGTAAAACAGAGTGTGGACTATTTAATGATGCATTGGGTTCCCTCCGCAGCTGACTGCTGCCTGCAGCAGCTCTCCTCCAGCCCGAGCAGACAATCCTACCCTGCTGTAATTCAATTTTTCTGCCTATTGTTTATTTCATGGCTCCCCTGTGAAGCATCAAAAGCTGCTGTTCTGTCAGCCTCTTACTGTCGTATATGTTTGTCATTCAGCCCTTGTTAAAATAACGAAAAAGGCCTGCCTCTGTTCTTCCCCCAGCTGAGAATTCCCAGTGGTAAAATTATTCCATTTAGATGGAAACTTTTTTGTCACTCCCCTGTCTAAATTGGCATATCTGCTTCTTTTGCTGGAACCAATAAACTGTGAACCCGGATGCATCTGTCAATCAGGCTCATCTTTACTTTAGCATGCCAGATGACAACAGGGGAGATGGGGGAAAAAAGCAGCAGAATGGAATCAGCTGATTGGCTCTCATCAGCAAGGCATTACAAAAAGCACCTGTCATCCTCTCGGCTCCTCAAACACTGCGAGGGGCCTGAGCTCAGTACTACTGGAGACAACTATACAAACAAATGCATGACGGTTCAGTCTCATTCTCTACTGAATTTCAAGGTTATGTGAACTACTTTTGGAAAGTGAACTTTACATTGCTGTTTATAGATTTGGAATATCATTAGGATACTGTGCACTTTTTTGGGAACTTATAAGATAAATTAAAAAAAAGTTAAAACCTTTAACACATTCTCACAGTATTATAAACTAACTCTCAGTCCTTAAATACAAACTAATTGTTAATCTACTTGAAAGAAACTCTATGTACGCTACAGAAACACACATCATGTGAGCCCTATTCCAATTATCTGACAACCCAGGACTACAGTATGACTGTATTACACTGGTTTTACAAGAATAACCTGATCACTGACACAGAAACATACACATTACCAAGAAACAGGCCAGTGTGACATCGCCTGCATCTCATCAAGCATTAGTCACATTGGTAATCGCACGGAAAATGTGTCCATGTAGTTCTATGTAAATTTCCTACAAACAATAAAGATTTGTAGACACATTATTCATAAGAAATGGGAAAATGTCGGTTGTTTTCTGAGGCTTGAATGGGGAGAAAACGGCATCATCTGTCATGGGGTGTCACACTGGAGAGAGAAGGAGCACCAGAGGAGTTGCACTGGACAGCGCTCACTGTTAAGTCCTGTCAGCCGTCTATGTGCTCGTCATCATCACTGCTGTCATATTTGATGCTGGGGAGGGGAAAGGCCAACCTGGGGCTGTCAATCAAATCCACCTCATTAGGGACACCGCTAATTATGAAATTTTCTACAATGTCTGGGAATGGAGTATTTCTAAGGTACTGTATATCATCAAGACAGTGTAGTTTGTGAGATGACAAGAACTTATTTTCCATGCTACTTTAGAAAAGGGTGGAAATTAAAATATCTATGAAATGAACAGGCCAGCAAAGAATCTGAGAACGCAAAACTGTGGATAAATCAGGCTGCAAATCTTTTAAATATAAATAATAATTAAAAAAAAATCTGATGTCTGGGACTATTTGCTCTGTCTTTATTTATTTTTTTATTATTATTATTTTTTTTTACATGCCCTGTTCTGAAACTTCTGCGAGTTTCTTCTGGATAGTTGTGCATCTTGTCATGAGTGCCTTGTACCATATCTGGGGGAAACATTTTATATGGTAACACTTTACAAAAAGGTCTCATTTGTTAACATTAGTTAATGTATTACCAAACAGGAACTAACAATGAACAATACATTTGTTACAGTATTTATTACAGTATTTATTCATCTTTTTTAATGTTAGTAAATAAAAATCAGTTACACTTCATTTTAAAGGTGTCTTTGTTACACTGTAATTTTACATTTAAGTACTGAGTAATATTAAGTAACTACATGTACTTACTATAGGGTTAGGATTAGGGTTTGGTTTGGTTTAGGGTTAGTTGCATGTAATTATGCATAATTTATAGTTATTACTATGGTAACTGCATGTAACATGTGTAACAATGACACTGTAAAATAAAGTGTTACCTAAAAATCCAGCTGTTCATTGTTCATGTTAGTTCACAGTGCATTAACTAATGTTAACAAATACAACATTTGATATCAATAATGTATTATGTTGAAATTAATATTAACTAAGAACTGTAGAAGTGCAGTTCATTATTAGTTCATTTGAACTAAAGTAATTAACTACTGTTAACTAATGAAACCTTATTGTATAGTGTTACCATATCTGTATATTTCACAGATTCCACAGATTTCCCCCACAAAAAAGTCAGCAAAAAGGTCTGAATTAAGTCAAATGTATTTGTATAGCACTTTTCACAATACACATTGTTTCAAAGCAGCTCTACATAAAATCATGATATTAGTGTTTATATTATCTTTATAGTCACATTTAGCAGATTAGAGCTGGGCTGTAATATAGTTTACATTTACATTAAAAGAAATCAAGCAGTTAAGATATGCTACAGTATATAGTGTATATGACATACTTATATATCCAGTTTCATAGATGGGCGATAATATGGTTACATTTTGCGACAAAAAAACAAAAAACAAAAATAAAGCAGTTGAGATTGATCAATATTTATTTATATATCAACTTGACATGAGAGTACTGTACAGTACTGTACTGTATGTATGCGGATAAAGTTAGATTTATATTTAATTTATATAAAGAGCTGTGTGATAAAACATTTTACATTTTGCGACAATATAAACAATTACGCAGCCGAGATTTGCTATATATTGCTTAACGTGAGTGTACTGTATCAAAGACTTTAGTGCCAGGTTTTACAGACAAAGCTTAAGCCTAGTCCCCAGACTAAAAGGCATGTTTGAGCTGATTTAACTGAAAGCAACTTGCACTGATGCATACCAGTAATGTTTTTTTTATTTTTAAGGAACTTTATAAAAGCTACATAAAAGTCCTAATAAGGCCTAGTCCTGGCTTAGTCTAAGCCCTGTCTGTGAAACCAGGCCTAGATGTACAAAGACTCATATTACTTGAAAGAAGAGAAAGTGCAATGCGCAATATGGCGGAATAAGTCCCGCCTTCTAAATAGAAGAGCCAATCGCAAGTTGGTAAATTCATTGTGTCACTGCAGCTGCCATTAGAAGCTCCGGTTGCTGTAAGAACAGTCAGCGCTCTTAGGACTGCATATGTGCATTGGCAGAACTAGCCTGAAATATAAACTTTTTAAATGCTATTCAAGCATAGGAAATATGATTTATGGGACAGTTCATATAAGAATTTGTTGCTGATTAGAAATATGTCATTTAAATGTAAGTTTGGCAAGCAGTTTTTGAGAATTCAGTATTCTCCCATTCAAGTAGATAGCAGTTGGTCTTGGATGCCCGAAATAGCTGTCTGGAGGGGGTCGCAAAAATGGCCGCCAAGTGAACAGACTTTCCTTGAAAGGGACTTTGACTGTATAGCAGTTATATAGGACATACTACATATCCAACTTTTAATTAACCTAAACTTTCAATATGCATTTAACACTGAATTTCTTTACTGTGGAAATAATGGGAATGAAATAAAAGCCTTTTCCCAGCATCATCTCTGTTGCGAGCACAGTGGCTTTGGCGCTCGGATGCTGTCTTGATGGCTGCGCTGTGATTATGAGGTCATTTTTACCCAAGCTGTGTGAGCTCATCCAAGAGACGGTTACATAAGTTGGTGAGCATCCTAATGAGCAAGCACTGATTGATTTAGCTTTGTAAAAAGCGCAGTGTGGGTGGCGCTGAGAGCTACCAGGTTCGGCCTTCGCACCAAACAACGGGGTGGTTTCATTAGTTGTATTATTAGCACAGGAATCTTACAGAAGCCCATCTGATCGGAGACCCTCTGCCTCCAAATCTGGCCACTTCCATCGGCAGCCAAATCTCATTTTCTTTCAATGGCTAAACGATCGTTTCTAATGGCCATTGTGTGCCACATTATGTAATTAAGCACTAACGCAATCTGCTTCTCCATGCAGTTATGTCACCTAGCCTGTAAGGAAATGAGAAATCAGAGCACCTAGAGCAGAGAGTTTTCCTTTGACCCGACCATCCAATCAAGTGGAGATCTTCTGAAAGCCGACAAAGACCCAACCTAAGGGGGTTTGTGTGTTTGAAACCCCAGGGCACCCTTAATGTTCGAGACAGAGGCTAAAACAACACACAATCCCGCCTTTACAGTCCTCAAGACTCCACGCCGAGGCTCATCCTGCCCGTTAAGTGTCTGAGTAGAGAAAGAGAGCAAGACATAGACAGAGAAAGACAGAAAAAGGAGAGAAAGTGAAGAAGCACCAACCCCCATCGTCCCTCCTAACCCCAACCTCCCCCTGGCTCAGTGTTCCTCTCTATACCACCACCCCCTCCCCAACACCCAGTCACTGTCAGGCCAAACACATGATGAATTGCCCTGTCAACAGAATTCATTCAGGGACCAATTAATTCAGCAGAAATGAACTAGAGCCATCAGTCGCTGAAAAACTCAGTGCAAAGAGAGCAAAGTAGCTTACTTTGGAGAAGAGAGAGAGAGTCGGAGGAGGAAGCCACGGAGAGAAGGGAGAAAAAGAGCAAGCGAGAGAGGGAGAAAGAAAGAGAGAGTGCATGGTGGAAGTTAGTCTGACAGAAATTGGTCATTTAATGCTTTAGCGCACTGGAGACAGCCCCTGTCATAGAGAAAGGCATGGCAGGGCTCCCCTGGTGCTTTATTTATTAATTATCCAAAGCAGCGAGGGGCATTTAACTGTCTCACTCCAGGCCTGTCAACCCCATTTCTTGTCATTTCCTCTCCATAAACAGATCCTTTAACACTGCACTCAGGTTAATAGAATAGAATCCCACCCCATCGTTTTGAATACTATAAATACTCTTTTACTGGAAAATAGCCTCTGATTCGTTATATACGTATGTACAGCCACTTCCATATGGACTGAAAAAGACTTTATGGAGGATACATGCTGACTGTTTCAATTTCGTGAATAATCCCTGCTCTAGTAAAACAGCAGGAAATATACACATAGCAGTATGCCCACTTCTCTACTATATTTAGTATGTGAAAAGAAGTCAGTCAAATGAGAAGTATATCTGAATATGCAGTATTCATGAAACAATGGACAAAAAAAATACACTAATTACATACTGTACTGCTTCCACTGAGAAACTTCATTATTCCATGAGGCCATGGAAGCGAAGGGGCTGTCAGATTCAAAAAGTTGAAAAACAAGGCAGAAAACTGAGGTGAGAGGCTCTTTACAATATATGCATCTGTTTAACATCACATAGTAAAATGGTTGTGATAAATGGATGTGTATTCTAGATGTATTTATTATAAATGAGTTCAAATCTGAAGTTCCAAAGTGATCCCAATTGTGCCATATAAATATTAATCTTTTTTGTAAGAATATTTTTGCCTTTTTGAAAAAACAGAAAACAAACATGACGTCACCCAAACAAAGTATACCTTAATGTCAAGTCAAATTTAAAGGGTTACTTCAAACAAAAATGAAAATTACCCCATAATTGACTTACCCTTAAGCCATCCTAGGTGTATATGACTTTCTTCTTTCAGCCGAATACAATCGGAGATATATTAAATAACATCCTGGCTTTTCCAAGCTTTATAATCGCAGTGAATAGAGGATATTTTGAAGCCCAAAAAAGTGCATCCATCCATCATAAACATACTCCACAAGGCCTCCGGGGGTGAATAAAGACCTTCTGAAGCGAAGCCAGACATTTGTGCAAGAACAAAATCGATATTTAAAACTTTAAAAACTAAAATAACTATCTTCCGGCAGACGGCCTACACAAGTCGACTTACGCCAAAAGAGTAACCCCTGACGCGATGTAGGAGTTTTGATTCAAACAAATAAGGATAGTCAACAAACTCAAGCTCGTCTACTTTTTAAACGAAATCCTCCGACATTTCTCATTAAAAATTCTCATTTTAAACTTCTAATTCGTGACCAGTGTTTTGTTTTGCTCTATCCTCTGCGCTTCCGCGTTGACAATGCGCCAAATCAGGGGTTACTCTTTTGCCGTAAAACGATGTATACGGCCGTCTTTCGGAAGCTATTATTTTAGTTTATAAAGTTTTAAATATGGATATTTTTCTTACACAAACACTTTATTCACTCCCCGGAGCCGTGTGGAGTATGTTTATGATGGATTAACTTTTGTTTTGGGCTTCAAAATATCATCCTCTATTCACTGCCATTATTAAGCCTGGAAAAGCCAGGACATTATTTAATATATTTCATATTTTCATTTTTGGGTGAACTATCCCTTTAAAGCTGGACCAATGACCAATAATATTTTTTGTTAAATATTTGAATGTTTATAGATACACAATTTATGTATATACTACAACAAAACTTTGTGGCTGCATCTTTACATTATTATATGAATGTCACAAAAATAGTAAAAGCTCATTTTGAATCTGACAGTTAGAGAGTGAACGATTCACTTACTGAGTGATTCTGATTCAAAACGCTAACTTGAGCACAACTGAAGCTGTTTTGCAAATCTTTTTGACTGACTCATAAAAAAAAAATACATGATCACAGGAGTAAACTGTTTGCAAATCAAACATCACAGCTGTGTTCATGTTAGCATGCAACAATGGTGCGCACTCAAACTACATGATATCTGATATAAACACTTATACAAGCACACAAAACTTTACTGACTGACGCCAATGGTGATTTCACTCGTTTTTATTTTTTGTCGCATTGGTGATTATTATAACCACAGTCTGAAGCCCTGGAATGTATTCATACTATTCACCTGCAAACCTAAAGAACGCACTTCAAGAACATTAAAGAAAGTACAGCTTATAATGGGTAGAAAATTTCAAATATTGCATTTATTTAGTTAATCATACTGTATATGTGACTAAATGGAACAGCTAAATTGCATAATCGCACATAAAATGCTAAATACATAAACAAAATTCTAAGTAGATTACAGCTTGATAATCCAGCTCAAATTTCTCATCTTACATTTTCTTTTTTTCTGTGCACGTTTCCAAAATTCGATTAGAATTAATTAGTACCTATGGTATCTTGCCTATCAGAAAACATCATTACAGCACCAGATTAGTCCAAGATGGGCTCTGAAGCAGCCCAAACTAATTAAGGTTGTTGTGTGATTTTTGGCCTGGTGATCAAGAGACTGTTGCCTCATCCCACTGGTAATTATGATGTCCATATGGTCAATGCAAAGCTATCTAAGCATGGGAAATACTATCAGTGTGACGTAGTTGCCGTCAAGCCAAAAGTTTGTTCTTCCCCATTGTGAAGAGTCTGATCAGAAGCTGAATTATTGATGGGGCCCTTTCTCTAGCCGAAGGCACTGGGACTCAGGCATCTGTGGAACAACCCATCTCAACCAGCAGGAAGTGAAATTTGAGGCTTTTTCCACCGCCAGAATGAAAGCCCAGGTACCTTAGATGGACTTCCATAGCCGTCTCTTAGATGAAAAGATTGAGGACTGATCTGCCAAACAGTGGAGTCTATTTATTGCAGGTGTCCAATATGGAAGCACCACATGAGACTGTCTTATGGTTTATCTTCGCCATATGCAGAAGACGTTATTATACTCGACTACATAGCGATTATCAGGAAAACAACAGCACGGGATCAAGTCATTTATGAGTTTAATGCAGTAATTTGAGAAATTGCTTTTCCAGCAGAGTTCTCATCACAGAGAGTCTGGTGTTGAGATCTGTCTGAACTCTAACTTCACTGGAACTTAACCACAATACCTTATCGCAGATCAAATGATGAGTGATCACCCACAGCCTCTCCAATCTGAGTCTCAAGTCAGCACATTAGACCCAGTTGAATTCTGGCTCCTCTACAGTCCACTCTGCTGAAAAAAACGCTATTTATCACACCTTCAGTAAACCTGATAGACAACAGAGGCATGCAAGCTGAGTGAATCTGACAAATGAAATAGAGAAACTAACCGAGAAGAAAGAAGGTGCTTAGGTAAACTGTCTTTGCTGAAGTGCGCCTCTGACTGCGGCTCACTTGCCGTGTTTAAAGTTGACTTGTTTTCTTAGGTAAGGTAAAGAGCCGGCGGATGAGTGTGTCAGTAACTAAATGCGAAGCACTGAGGCCTTGAGTGTGGGGATTGCTGACGGAGGATGCATATCAGATTGACTCTAAGCGACTGGTAAATGGACGAACAAATAAACTGGCATGGGAAATTTGGAAGACACCAAAGATAAAGGCCTAAAAGTATAAAACAATATGATATGTACTGTATGGATGTGGGCTAAATAATTCAATCTGCACGCCATTAATTGATATAATATTTTAGTATTAATATGTTGTTTTTTTTACTGAATTTAGCACAAAGCTCATGCATAGCAAACAAGAAAAGAAGACGCATGGCTTAGTCAAGTCAAGTCAAGTCAAGTCAAATTTATTTATATAGCGCTTTTTACAATTGGTAATTGTTTCAAAGCAGCTTTACATATTAGAAGCACAGAAAAAAGATAAGTGGTTAAAAATAAGCTGTACAAGCAAGCGTGGTAATATGTAACATATACAAGATGGTGCTACATTAAGCCAATGTCGGCTGACTCCCAGGGGTGGAAAAAACCCCCTAGGAGAAAAACCCAGCGTGCTAACACTGGGAAAAAAGTCCTAGGAGGGAAAAAACCCCTTGGAAGATATATATAATATATGTAAATGGATATGGAGATCAAAATCTGAATTATACAATTTTATTATAGGGATTAAAAATAGATTATATATAAATATATGTAAGCGGATACGGAGATTAAAAATCTGAATTATAGATGCAGCCAGAACTGGATCTGTAGGCCCATTGTCTCCTGGGCTACGTTGTAGTCAGGTCCAGGCACAGGTTCTCCATCTGACCTGGATACGGCCTGGGTCCAGCACCCGGCAAACCTCAGGATAAGCAGAGAGACTGATATTAGCGTAGATGCCATTCTTATTCTGATCTACAGGTATATCTAGTGTTATAGGAAATGTTCTCGGTTCCGGCCGACCTAATTATTGCAGCGTAACAATCCTTTAACGGATTTGAAAAAATGTTTATAGTATTGATAATGTGTTATGTGTATGCAAGAGCAAAGAGATGTGTTTTTAGTCTAGATTTAAACTGACAGAGTGTGTCTGCTTCCCGAACAATGCTAGGAAGATTGTTCCAGAGTTTAGGTGCTAATAATAATTAGCATTAATTATTAACCATTTGATGCATGCTGTTTATACCTATAATTCTTCCATTTTGTTTTATAAATAAAATAACTCTTAAAATATATAATTTGGATAAATAACTACATATTTTTCTCAAAATTATATAATTTGTCCACCACAAAATAAACTGTATTTATATATTATGACCCATAATCCTATTTAAATTAAACATTATTTGGAAAAATATATTGTGCAATGTAATATTGTATTGTACATATTGTTTCAAAGAAAGAAACATTAAGATATTTTATTCACATGTGCTTTAATAATTCATGCATCAGAGGGTTACAGTCGAAAAGTAACCATAGCCGCTATTTTAAGTGGTGTTACAAGGGCTACATTTCTTTAAATTCATTAGACAAAGCTGAGAAGCTCATTTCTCAGCCTAATGTAAANNAAAAAAAAAAAAAAAAAAAAAAAACTGAACCGAGAGAAAGATAAGGAGATGTGCAGCAGAATATAATTAATTAAATGAGACTAATTAGGAACATGAGAGCAGGTGCCAGGCTATGGGCTGACAGCACAGACAGCAAGACAACATGAGAGACAGAGAGAGAGAGAGAGGATGAGAGAGAGAGGGGGAAAAATACTCCGGTTAAGGGGTGTAACATGACAGGAAGAGGGACAAAACAACTTTCTGCATTTTGTCATGTGAAACCCCACAGGAATAGGTATGACAGAAACCATAGACCCCAGCACCATAGGGGTCTTTCCTTTGTTTGAGACAGATTATTTTTTGGCAATTGGAAGTTTGCATAAGCGCAAGATTTTCCCCCCTAATTATTCCAGCATATGCTCAGCACTGGTGGCGGCATAAATTTCTCTTGCTCTCTCTGTCTCTCTCTCTCTTCTGCTGTAGCAGAGAATGGGTGAAGCTTGTTTCCCCTCTGGAGAACTTAAGTGAGATTTCATATTTAAAAATCAAGATGACAAGACTTTCTGCCTTCTTTACATGCCCACCTGTACTCACTGAGACACAGCATGCTTCCAGCACACCTGAATATGGATATTATCCTTGTATAATATTAAAGCATGATGCATCTATTCTATTCTATTCTATTCTATTCTATTCTGAGACACAACATGCTTCCAGAGCACCTGAATATGGATATTATCCTTGTATAAAATTAAAGCATGATGCATCTATTCTATTCTATTCTATTCTGAGACAGTGTGCTTCCAGCACCTCCTGAAAATGGATATTATCATTGTATAATATTAAAGCATGATGCATTTATTCTATTCTATTCTATTCTATGAGACACAGTGTGCTTCCAGCGCACACGAATATGGATATTATCCTTGTATAATATTAAAGTATGATGCGTCTATTCTATTCTATTCTATTCTGAGACAGTGTGCTTCCAGCACCTCCTGAATATGGATATTATTATTGTACAATATTAAAGCATGATGCATCTATTCTATTCTATTCTATTCTATGAGACACAGTGTGCTTCCAGCGCACCTGAATATGGATATTATCCTTGTTTAACATTAAACCATGATGCATCTATTCTATTCTGTTCTATTCTATTCTATTCTATTCTGAGACACAGCATGCTTCCGGCGCACATGAATATGGATATTATCCTTGTATAATACTAAAGTATGATGCATCTATTCTATTTTATTCTATTCTAATCTGAGACAGTACGCTTCCAGTGCACCTGAATATGGATATTATCCTTGCAAAATATATTAGAGTATGATGCATCTATTCTATTCTATGTTGGATTATATTTAACAAATTATTTTATATTACATTTCTAAACATATCAAAACATTAAATCAAGATAGATTTTCTTGAGAAGCAGCTTAAGTTAATATAATAGCATAAAGTTAAAACTTGTTTTCAGTAACTATATTGTATTAATCTTGTATAATATATTATTTTATTATATGTAATTTTATATCACATATATATATATATATATACACACACACACAAATTTTCCCTGAAAATCAACCTTCAGGTTGACCTTCATTAACCATGATTAGGACTTTACATTTTTCTTCCTTTAAAGATGTTTAGATTTATGCAAAACAAGGCAAAAAATACCAATTAAGTAAAGTATTTTTTGCACAGTGCATTTTATGTGTAGTGAAATGTGCTATTTGTAGCTGTTTTCTGAACAATGTACATAATACAATTTGGTAAAAAAAGACTAGTGCATTTATACTATAGTCTATTTTATCCAGATCTGTAATTAAGGCCTTTATTTCTCTTGACACAAAGACTAACAGCACTGCACAATGTGATATAGGTTAAAACAACAAGAGAAGAAGTGATAGCAGAAGATGTATCCCTCTCTGAGAATAACTCTAGAGAATGCAGGTTAAAAAGTCATTTCTGCTGGAAACCAAATGAGTTCATTAAACAGACTCATCCGTTCATGTTATCCGTTTACTACAGATGAGGTTCAGCACCTCCGACCACCCTCTCCAAATAAATGTCATATTCCTCATTTTGCTGCAAAGAAGATCAGCGAACTGCAGTTTTCATCCAGACACAATGTATTCTGGTGTCAGGCTTTGAAGTGTGTTAGATATGGCATCATGGCAGAAACGGCAGAGAATATAACAGGGCCAAAGCCACCCAATTAACCCTGTGCTGCACTTCTCAGAGCGGAGAACATCTTCTCCGTGAGAGTGGAGATAGGGATGGGGCATCAGCTGATTTTAGCACAATTTACTCCCCTAACAGGTTACAAATGTGGCATGTGATGAATATAATGAGGCTTGATGTCACTTAGCCTGTGGTCATGTGTGGAATAGCAAACACTTGCTGAGACAGAGAAAGAAAAAGATGGAGAGAGAAGATTGAGAGAGATTTCACAAAGGTCTCTCTCTCTGGTTTGTCCCTAAAACTGTAAAATGCTGCCAAACAATTTCCCAAATCGCATCACATTATCACAATACTATGTTGTACTGTTGACGTCTCCAAAAATGAATGTCATGATTTTTTTTGTTTTCTGCAGTGGATGCAATTTTACTATTAAAAAATTTAGTTCATGCTGTTAATGATAAGTTAAAAGTAGAAAAGTCAATGTTGTGTAGGGGGGAAAAAACTGTACTCAAAACTTTGAAAACTTTGTCACCGTTTCGAGTGAGAGGCAAACAGCCGAACACCAGAGCGCATTTAAAACCTTCTGTCAGTCATGAGCAGAAGACCAGAGACCAATATGTTTTTTTTAGCTCTTGAAATAGCACAAGAGACCATTTGAAGAACTCGATGCTGGCATTCAGGATGCTGCCAAGAGGACAGCTCAATATTTCGTTTGTGCTCAGCTGTCAATGGGCCAAAAGTAAAGGCTGAAAGAGAAAGGCCGAGCTTTTTTTTTTCTTTTTTTTTAATTATCTCCGACCCAAGCCCACTGTGCATCATCATTAGAGAAACTAAATAGCACTGGTCACTTACTCAGGTAGTGGTAAACGGCACAATTAATGGGCTGAGAGGGGAAAACTGTATTCAATTTGAAAGCCTTCTCTCCTAATCCATCTCCACTGATCATGGCCTGTGCTGAGCTACACGCTTTTACATTCAATTACAATAATCAGGTTAATTCTAAGGAAAAAGTCAACGTTTTAATCAAGGGCTGACAATCTGTGGTTATCTAGTGCCGAGACAAAGAAGGTGACAGTAAATGAAGAGACTAGGTAATGAATTCTGTTTAAATGTGAAATAAACCACAACAACCACAAGCTATATAGAGAGAGAGAGTATATAAGTGACAAAATCTTATTTAGATAATAATTGTATTTTATTTTTTTATTTAGCACTGCACAAAAGAAAGACTAAACAGATATTTATATATATTCCACAAGACAAAAATAAAAACTACAAAAGTCTACAAATAGTTATTGACATACAAAGAGGGAATGTAATGAACCTAAATATCTAACCTTTCGAACAGGATAAATTGTGTCAGTTGAATTACTAATATCTGTTTCATTAGGGCTTAAATAAAAAAAATATATAAATTTTCATTATAAACATCTTGCGGTATGTAAAACACACACACGTCTTTTAGGGACATTCCATAGACATAATGATTTTTAACCTGTACAAACTTTATATTCTATCTCCTAACCCTATCCAATTTTTATTTTTATTTTTTTTCATTTTTACATTTTCAGAAAACTTCACTTGGTATGATTTTTAAACTGTTTTCCTCACAGGGACCAAAAATGGATAAGAATTTAAGATATTGCCAACTTTGCGGGGACATTTTGTCCACATAATATAGGGTATAGCTGAACCACACACACACACACACATACACACACACACTCTCTATTTTAACTATTTAAAAGTTGTTGTTTTTTTAAGAAAATAATACTTTAATAATACTAAGGATACATTAAATTGATCAATAGTGACAGTAAATACATTTATAATGTTACTAAAAATTGCTATTTCAAATAAATGCTGTTCTTTCAAACTTTCTAATCAAAGAATCCTGAAAAACAAAAAAATCCTCCAATACTATTTTCAACACTGATAATAATAAGAAATGTTTCTTGAGCACCAAATCAGCATATTAGAATGATTTCTGAAGGATCATGTGACACTGAAGACTGGAGTAATGACTGCTGAAAATTCTGATTTACCATCACAGGAATAAATTACATTTTAAAATATTTTAAAATAGAAAATGGTTATTTTAAATTGTAATAATATTTTACCATTTTACAGTTTTTACTGTATTTTTTGACCAAATAAATGCAGCCTTGGTTAGCATAAAGGACTTTTAAAAAACATTACAAAATCTTAACGACTCCAAATATTTGAACTGCATAAATAAAGAATGAAAAAATGTGCCAAGTGCAGCATCTTTTATGTCAATGCTTAAACAATACTGTAATTTTATAAGTTAGCCAAGTGCAACAGGAGCTCACAAAGACAGCTAGAGCACTGCTTGAAAACTCTACTTCTACTACCCACAAATAAATTAAAAAATCCAATACATGTAACAAAAGTTCACACTGAGCACAACATCAGGAGAGAGTGTTATTGCAATGCATTCTAATTCAAACAAAACAGTAACCCCAAAAGTCCAACTGTAAAAGAAATGCCAACCCTTACACTTGAATCAAAACTTTCAAAGGAATAATATTTGTTTTAACATGCGTACTGTCTTCTACTGGCCTGCGCATTTTTGTTTTCGACAGAAAGTGACCCTGAAACCTGGTCCTGAATAACAAGAAAATTCACAGCGGTGTGTTTAATCAGACCGGACAGAGGTTAGAACAGCTCAATATAAGAGATAACCACTCTTTGATTCAAACAGCCATGCAGAACCTAAAGGTAGCAGTGTCAGAAAATGTACTGTCAGGAATTTCGTATTTAAATTTGACCTCATTAGCACCACAGGGATAAATGGAGAAGTAAGGGACTGTAGGATAAAACCAACCGGACATCTTATCGCTACTAAACAGCTATTCTGAAAACATGAAGTTGAATTCAGTGTTTTCCTATAAGTTGACTTTCAGCACATTAAAAATCTATAGGGTTTGTTAACAATATTGTTAACTTATCTTGTCCATATGTTTAGAAAGTATCATCACTCCCTAACACCTGCAACCGACTAGCATTACTAGCAAGTACACTGGGGTTCTACAGTGCCCTCCACTAATATTGGCACCCTTGGTAAATATGAGCAAAGGTGGCTGTAAAAAATAAATCTGCATTGTTTATCCTTTTGATCTTTCATTCAAAAAATTCACAAAATTCTAACCTTTCATTTAAGTGTAACAATTGAAAAATGGGGGGAAAGGCTCATTATGAAATAAATGTTTTTGTCTAGTTCACGTTGGCCACAATTATTGGCACCCAATTATTGCAACATCCTTTTCCCAAAATAACAGCTCTGAGTCTTCGTCTATAATGCCTTATGAGTTTGGAGAACACCTGAGAAGAGATCAGAGACCATTCCTTCATACAGAATCTCTCCAGATCCTTCAGATTCCCAGCTCCATGTTGGTGCTTCTTCTCTTCAGTTCACTCCACTCATTTTCTATAGGGTTCAGGTCAGGGGACTGGAATGGCCATGGCAGAAGCTTCATTTTGTTCTCAGTGACACATTTTTGTGTTGATTTTGATGTTTGTTTTGGATCACTGTCCTGATGGAAGATCCAACCACGGCCCATTATTGGATATCTAGCAGAAGCGGTCAGGTTTGGATTTTTTATCTGTTAGTATTTGATAGAATCCATGAAACCATGTATCTGAACAAGATGTCCAGGACCTCCAGCAAAACAAATAGGCCCACAGCATTAAAAATCCAGCAGTATATTTAACCGTGGACATGGGGTACTTTTTATCCCTGTTTGCACCAATCCCATCTGGTGGGTTTGCTGCCAAAAAGCTATTTTTTTAGTTTTATCTGACCATAGAAGCCGGTCCCGTTTGAAGTTTCAGTCGTGTCTGACAACTAAATATGCTGGAGTTTGTTTTTGGATTAGAGCAGAGGATTTTTCTGGAAACCCTCCCAAATAACTTTTGGTGATGTTGGTGCTGTTTGGTCTTTTTTTTAGGCTTTCTGACTCAAGAGACTTTAGCTTTTTTCTTATAGCCATTTTCTATTTTGTGAAGCTCAACAATCTTTTGCTGCACATCAGAACTATATTCTTTGTTTTTTCTTATTGTGATGAATGATTAAGGTAATTTGGCCTTTGTGTTTCCTCATGTTTATACTCCTGTGGAAAAGGAAGTCATGGCTGGACAATTTCATGCTCCTAGTCACCCTGGTGTGCTAACAAAATGTAAATATGAATGGGAATATACTTCAGAGATATTTTACTCATAAGAATTTCTAGGGGTGCCAATAATTGTGGCCAACATGTATTGGAGAAAAACATTTATTTCATAATGTGAGTTTCCCCCCACTTTCAATTGTTTTACTTCGATGAAAGTTAAGAATTTTGTTAATTTTTTTAATAAAAGATCAAAAGGACAAACAATGCAAATTTATTTTCACAGCCGCCTTTGCTCATATTTACTAAGGGTGCCAATATTAGTGGAGGGCACTGTATATAGAACTTATAGGTTTCTTGACTCTTTATGCCAGAAATACCTTAAATGACTGCATAATACTTTCATGTTTATTTCAATTTTTTCTAGTGATAAAGTGTTTTTATGAGCTGTTTAATTTGAAAGTGAATTAACAAAATGAATTAATAAAACTAAATCCATAAAATGATCCGAATAATGGGAACTCCTAAAAGGTTCTATATTATGAAGCACCTGACAGAAGAATAGCCTATGTTCTATATAGAACTTTAAAGGATTCTAAGAGTGAAGCAAACTATGTTCACGGCTGTGATGTAGGTTTGGGCGATATACCGGTAGACACAATTAACTGGTATAAATTTGTCAACCAGTAGAGATTTTGGACTATCGTCTCTATCGCAGTTACGCTCACGTGACGTTGCTATGCTGCGCGGTCACGAAAGCTTATCGTTTGCATGCATTTTTAAGCATTTCGGTTTAAAAACAAGTTGTTTTAACCCGTTGAAGCACAATTAGCAGCGAAAGACAACTCATTTCAGTATATGCGTGCGCTCTCTAAAAGACTGTTTCTCAGTGCTGTCTGAGAGACGCGCGACATGAAGCGGCTGCTCATAGAGCACGTGAGGACTGAACTGAGTGCTTTTTGCCGACTAATTGGGCGTGAACGGTTAGATACGCATATTTATGTGTCAAAGTGACCATGTATTTGCAAGTAAACAGAGCCATTTATGCCTTAAGTGAAGGTACAGTTGAGAAAGATAAGGTATGAGTATAATGGATTGGTGCAGTTGGTCTTAAAGGGACAGCATCCAAATTTACCTGCTGTCATTATTAAAGGATTAGTCCACTTTTAAATAAAATTTTCCTGATAATTTACTCACCCCCATGTCATCCAAGATGTTCATGTCTTTCTTTCTTCAGTTTTGAAGAATACAAAAAGCAGAAGCACGTGCAAGGCGATACTTTGTGTTTATAAAGCATATACAGTTGTATTTTGTAACCTTATTCCTCGTCTGGTATCATTTAAAGCCCTTTGAAGCTGCACTGAAACTGTCATTTTGACCTTCAACCGTTTGGAGACCACTGCAGTCCACTATAAGGAGAATAATCCTGGAACGTTTTCATCAAAAACCTTAATTTCTTTTCGACTGAAGAAAGAAAAACATGAACATCTTGGATGACATGGGGGTGAGTAAATTATCTTTAATGCTAATCAAACAACAACAAAAAAAGAGAGAAAATCTCTCACTGCTTGCTTTTGTAACTTTAATAATAATAAATGTATGTTTAATTTACACAGTAAAGATTATGCATTTGACTACTTTATACATTTTATGTAGTATTTCTAGTGCTTGAAGTTTTTCAGGTAGGTCTATTTTAATTGTGTTTTTGTTCTATTGTAGTTTGTTTTCTTTGCTCTTTCTTTATCACTGTTTATTTATCTTCAGTAAGCTTGAGAGTTTTTAGGCTAGTATTCGTTTTTTAAATGATATTGAAAATGGTGATAAGACTATAATGAAATTATGAAAATTTGTGATATCATAAAAACCTTATTTAAAGCAAAAGTAACTATATTGTGATATTTATCATTATCGTGATATAAAATTACCTATATCGTGATATATGATTTTGGTCATATCGCACAACCCTACTGTGATGTAAACTAAAAGCTATTGGATATTTCAAAAAGACATTTCAACAGAAAATACAAACAAAAACTGCTCTGGTCAAGCCATTTCAAAGTGTCTTTAAATTTTACGACAGTAACAGATTATATATATATATCTTTTTTTTTTTTAAATAGGAACCTATTTCCCAGTAGACCTAAATGTAAAACATATTCAAAGACATGATATAATAATCCTTTTATTCTAAAGAAGCAACATGTCTCTATAATTAATATATCCTATTTAATCATACTGACATTAAAGAGACTGTCAGGTTTCCTCCTTCTCATACAGTCTGTGTTAATTGCTCGGATATCGTTAGCTGTCCAAATCCCTCCGGTTCCTTCCGTTTATCCTCAGGCGACCAGTGTGAGGTTTTCCCTGCCTTCTCGCCACTATACCGAAACAGGCCTTCACTAGTCATCTCCTTCTCAAGCACAGCGTCCTCCACTAACACGCACCTCAGGGGCAGTCGTCAGACTCCGCTGTTGATTTTCATTAATTCACAGACACTAAATTTGCCAGTTTGGGGCTCACCCTACTCCACCCCATGTGCACCTGTGCTCCAGGGCAGGTAGAGAGCAAAGCGCACCCCATTGTCCCCTGGCAGCCGAATTAAATGAAAGCCGCCTGATTGCTAGAAATCACAGGCCGGGTGATAAAGCAATTAAGGTTCTCTAATTCTTTTGCCAGGAAAAGGTTGGCCCGGGCCTGGGAGGTAATTAACTATATGTAATGAAATCCTTTTATTACCTCTTTTTTGATTCGATTTTTGTTTCTGACGCCGCTCACTGCATGGGAGTGGAGGTCTGTGTAGCAGGGGTCTCTCCTGTCCTAAGTTGTCCAGCAGATGAAAACAGATCTTTAGTTAATAGGCTCTCCATGGACAGATGAGGTCTATTAGGAGGTTAATTTGAAAATGAATGTGGGGAACGAAAGAGAGAGACCACGGACAGAGACAGCACAGGAGGCTCATAAACAGTGTCCACTACAATCAACCTCTTGCTCTTAAATGACCAAACACTATAAACTGAAAATTAATTTGGAATATAATTTAGTGATTCTTTTCAGATTGAAGCTATTTTATTTATATGTATAATTATGAATGAAAAAAAGAAAACCATATTTGATTATTTTGAGAAATAAACCTTATTAAAAAAAAATTCTTATTTACATACTAAGATTTAAGTCTGCAAACATAAGACAAGATATTAAATTTTACTTGGCATAATCAGAGTCAGTTTTACACTATTTTCTGTGCTTTCAGAATAGGGGGCATAAAAACACTCCAAAAATACCAAAAATGCAAATGGGAATGTCTGTACGGTAACATGGGATCTGAACTTCTCCATGGAGTCATTTTAAAAAACAGCAAAGCATTGTTCAAATGCATGGCACCACCCTCCCTCCCATTTCCATTTTTTCCCACTGCCCAGGAAAATATGATCCGAGTTCATTGGTGTGTGTATAATGAGGAGGTTACGGTGAGCTGAGAGAGGTCGTGTAATTCCCCGTACCGAGGGACAGGCTTTTTGGGGGAGTTGGCTGAGCACTCCTGCTCTCTGATGCATGCACTCATGTGTGCCAGCGACGACCCCTCCAAATCCAAGGTTCTTCTTAGGCATCGCCTGCATAAAACTCATACAGTTGGACTGTATCAATATCCGCTAATATCCACACAATTTTTCAAACCAAAAACCTAAAATGAATGATGTATGAATTGAGAAAATCAATGTACTATCTAAAACAGCATAGTCAAGGATCCTCTCAATGACTGCCTTTGTTTCAGATTGCAGGCTCATTTTGGTATAATTTATATATACAGCATATATTGGCATATTTTATATACACAGCACACAATTAAAATAAATAAATAAATAAATATATTATATATATATAAAAAATACTACATATATAATTGTTGGTGAGTTGTACAACTGAAGTACAGTTATCATTTAAAGGGTTAGTTCACCCCCAAAAATGAAAATTCAGTCATTAATTACTCACCCTCATGTCGTTCCACACCCGTAAGACCTTTGTTCATCTTCAGAACACAAATTAAGATATTTTTGATAAAATCCGATGGCTCAGTGAGGTCTCCATTTACAGCAAGATAATTAACACTTTCAGATGCCCAGAAAGCCACTAAAAGCAGATTTAAAACAGTTCATGTGAGTACAGTGGTTCAAGCTTAATATTATAAAGCGACGAGAAAAAAGCCAAAAAAACAAAATAATGACTTTTCAACAATATCTAGTGATGGCCGATTTCAAAACACTGCTTCATTAAGCTTCAAAGCTTTACGAATCTTTTGTTTCGAATCAGTGGTTCGGCGCATGTATCAAACTGCCAAAGTCACGTGAACTATTAAAATTTCGAAACACTTATAACGTAACGAAGCCTCGTTTACTGAAATCATGAGACTTTGGTGCTTTGAACCACTGATCTGAAATAAAAGATTCGTAAAAGCTTCGAAGCAAGTGTTTTGAAATCGGCCATCACTAGATATTGTTGAAAAGTCATTATTTTGTTTTTTTGGCACACAAAAAGTATTCTTGTCGATTTATAATATTAAAGGTTGAACCACTGTAGTCACATAAACCGTTTTAAATATGTTTCAGTACCTTTCTAATTATCTTGCTGTCAATGCAGGCCTCACTGAGCCATCGTATTTTATCAAAAATATCTTAATTTGTGTTCCGAAGATGAACAAAGGTCTTACGGGTGTGGAACAACATGAGGGTGAGTAATAAATTACATAATTTTCATTTTTGGGTGAACTAACCCTTTAATAAGTAAACTTTCTTTCAAACAGTATAGTCAATAATAAACAAAAAATCCTCCTGATAGCTTTCATTTTCCATATTAGACCACAAAAATAACGAAAAGATATTCTAAACTTCATTAAGTGGGCTCAGTTCATGAGAGTAACCTCTCAGATGTGGGAATAGCCCCTCCGAACCAGGGGTCACCGTCATTAGCATATCATTTGACAATATGGCCGGCTATTGTGGGAGAGCTTCCCTGAGGAGGCCTGCTCGTGCCTCCCAATGGACAAGAGGAACCACATCATTCCAGGGTTAAGTATCCCCACTTAATTATGATAAAGACATACGGCACCATGCTATTCAGTGTCCAATGCCTGTGTCAATACCCTGTATGGTCAATGCTCTTTTTCCTTTGACCGTCTGACCTCTTAAGAAAGCTTCATCCATCATCAAACTCCTCACCCCCGATCATTGCAAATCATTACGCCCAGACACGGCCGGCCTCTGGTGGTCGTGGCCGGGATTGGGGTGGGGGGTGGTGGGGTCTAATCTGCCGGGGGTGATCAATCATGCCTGTGGCACCCTTACATCAGGACCTTGATGAAATCTTATTGGGCTCTAAAAGCAGGGGAGAAGTGAGCCATTCAACTCAACACACGCCAACACCGCTATACTTCACCTCAAGTCATTGATCTCACATTAAAACCTATTTAATCACTGCAATCTGCCAGGATGGAGTCTCCATTGTGTATTTGAATCATTTCAGATGATTACAAACAAAAAAGACACTTTACCGTAAACTCTCGGGAAAAAAGTGTGCAAAAATCTTACCTGTATAACAGCTTGTTACTGGGGCAGTTTCCTCAAAACAATAAGAAAGTCAATGGGGTCCAAAACAACGCTGGACCCCATTGACTTTCATTGTATGGACAAAAACACAGACATCTTTTGTGTTCCACATATGAAAGTCAAGATTTGGAATGACACGATGGTATAAGCGATGACTGAATTTTCATTTTGGGTGAACTATCCCTTTAAAAAGACACTTTGTATCTGCTCATTTATCAAAAATGCATATTGGAGCCAAATATGAATGCAAGAAGGACGCCATCCTTCATCCTCTCTTCTGTCTGTGGAGGAACCCCTCCTCCTCGTCCTCCCCTTCGCGCCGAAGATGTGCTCCTGACCCCGCTTGCTTTGCAAAACTAGCGCAGTGCTCTAACCCGAGGGTATGTGTTGTCATGCAAGCAAGATAAGTTTATTCGGCGTGCGGCCGGCATTTGTTCCGTCAGGCGGTGTGGGCTCTGGACCCTGAGTGCTAGCAGTGGGGAGCCCAGCTCAGCACCTGCAGTGCTAGCGAGGTGGCTATGGAGATGCTTTGGCCACAACCCAAATATCTGCCTCTACCTTCTGCGCCGAGCCCAGCCTAGGGAAAGCAGGAGGCAGCAATATTGTGGAACAAATGTCCTCTAATGTGAGCCTGCTGGTCGGAGGCTCCAGTGGGGCCCGCCGCCGCACGGCCTGAATTTACCCTTCACGCAGGCCGGCCGGCAGCATGACGGAGGAGGTGCTAAAGGCAGGTTAACGCTGTGGGGACTTCCAGATGCTCCACGGCCCAGGCACTTTGGCCCAGCAACAAACAGGTGCTGACAGGAAGAGCCAGGCTCGGAGTTTAGGCATGCCAACGACAACCGGGGGTAACTGAAGACCTATAAATTGCCAGAATGATGTCCACTTGCTCTATTTACGTCTGCAGTGGGACAGGTCTGGAATGTACTTTTGAGACTTGAGATCAAAGTAACCCTCATCTAAACTATCAGTTTAAATGTATCTAGTCAAGAACTGAGTGTAATTGAGAAAGCGGAGCGCTTTGGGATCGGAATGGTTCTCCTTTAGTTTAAAGCACTAAACCAAGTCTTTGAAGTTCATCTTTACGACTCTCTGAAGAAAAAACACAATTACAAGCACAGCTGCATACGGAGCTGTTAATGTTCGCCCTGCAAGAGACGAGCCTCTCACTGGAGGAAATGTTTTTGTTTGTCTGCTTGTGTTGCTCTGTGATTTGAGAAGATTCTGAGATAAGGAGTGCCGTCTCTCTCAGGGTTTCTAACAAAGGGAGGGTGGATGTACTAATTTGGAGCTAAAAGTGACAGCGGTGACAAAAATTAATCCATATGTGCCTGTCCCCTATTAGCAAAAAAACAGTGTTTCTAGAAATAAACTGCCAGAACGAGTTAATATCTACACACTTATTCATAGATCACAGTACAGGGCTCAGCACAGACTGGATTTTCATTATGCAAAATGTGGATTGCATTTACACATTGAGCTTGCGAAAAA
>RJVU01026577.1:13016240-13036421 GCA_003731715.1 Anabarilius grahami
TTTCACAAGTATAAATATGCATATTTACAATTATCTCAATAAATTCCCTTTGCAGAACATCCATAAACATGCTCACTATTCCTGTGCCAATACAAAGGCCAATGCTGTGGGGAGGGTAGTGGTGAAAACTATTTGAAATAATTTTCCTGATCAGTGGCCTCACTATCAATTGGAAAGCTTCCATCTGCAATACTGTGCTCTGTAAGAGAGAGCAATATAAACTGGAGGAAGGATGTCTCGAGTGAATGGAATTTACTTTTAGTGTTCCAAAAATGACTTTCCATTTTTATGTGATTGCTTTAATTTGTGTGCAATTAAAAGTTGCAAATGCGTGAAAACAAAGCAAGTACAGTTACAGCCAAATGCCATAAGCAAAGCAGAGAGAGAGGGAGGGGAGGAAAATGGCAAGAAATCCGCCTGTCTGGAAGTTTACGGATCTGCAGATCGCTGTTTCGTGTCTGGGTGGTGGACTGCTTCTGTCTCAAATGAGCAGTCTGGGGCACAGCAATGCAACAGAAGGAGTGATAACCATAGCAACGGCCTAGTCCCCAGCTGTCACGCAGGAGTGGAGATGGGTGCTGCGAGCACGGAGACCACTTAACCTCGGCCGCACTTCAACTTAGGGGAGTCAAGATGCTGTTCAAATCTTCACAGAACCCCACTTAATATGGAGACAATAAGCCCCGTGTGTAGACAAAGGATGCTTTTGAAAGAGCCAATGAATAAATGAGCTATGCAAGGGCTCTTCATGTACATTAAGTGCCTTATCAGAACATTGGATGTCACCTTTCAGAGCGACAGAGAGAAAGGAACCCAAGGCTGTGCTTGGTTAAGCTCTCAAAAATGTGCACATCACATGTTCATTATGATTCATGAAATCACCAACATCCTTTTATTTGTCCCAGCCAAGAATAACCTTCATTCAGACGTGCTGTAACCTATTCATTGGACGGCAATGACAGTACAGCTCATTCAGCAGCTGAGCTCGCTAAGAAATAGCAGCACGTCTGCTGTGGGTATTCAATTACTGACCTGCATCCAATACGGGTAACTAGGTAACTAAGGTCAAGCCATCCCATAATCGACAGCATGCATAATGTCAGCAATAATAATGTTCATTTTAAAAAAGCAGATCGAGAACAGATCACAAAAAAAAAATAAACGCCTTATGGGAGTCCTTTTCTCTGCACTTTTAGAGCCTTGGAATACTATGAGTACTGATGTCGACTGTTATGACAGATTTTTACTATTTTATATTTACAGGCTGCCACCATGACTGCAGACAAATGTAAAAAAAAATGTAAAAAAAAGCCTTATGGGAAGATTAAAGAGACAAATTTTTCAACGCACTTTCAGGCTTTGCACTGTTTTATACTTACAGATGGCTGATGGGTCTTTCACACAGCTTGTCTTACACATGTTTGTGTCAGCAAAGCATGAAGCAGTTTCTAGCTAAAAAAAACAAAACAAAACAAAAAAAAAACATAGAATTAAAAATAAAGTGTCTACACAGCTTACAAGCCATTCCACGGCCACGTCTTCTTTATTCTCGCCGTGTACTGAGCAAGCGATATCAGCGCCAGACCTTTTTGAATCATTTCCAAAAAACACACAAGCCATTTGTTTTCCAAATGCATGTTTGCATGATTAATGCAGCGTAAACAATGCCACCAACCCAAATTCATAACATATGACTTTTTAGGGATCGCAAGGTTACGGGCACCAATTTGAATATGACACTATGATGCATAAGTATTTTGCGGCATATCATAAATAGCAATTGGTATTCATCATAATTTGCGGCTAAGCAAAGCCAGCCCCCTCCTGAGAAGGTCATCTCCATATTAATATGAGAGAACAATACTCAGATGAGTAACGATCCATTCCAAATGACAATGTTTGTTTCTAATGACCACTTCACCCAGGCCTGACTTGTGGAAACTTGCCATATTGCGGCACATCAGCAGGGTTAGTGAGGCAATCGGCTCAGCCATCAGTTGAATCTGATAAATGTACAAATGCTTTTTTTTATTTTGGTTGTTTCGTTTCATCTACATGTTCTCGGTTTAAATGAGTAATTAAATAAATATACCGTCCTAACCTTATAAAGGTGGATTTTTGTGGCTAAAGCCCACACAGAGTGTGCATTAGTATTCTGTTAGGTAGAGATGAAGGCTCATGGTTGTATCAGATATTTTGCTGGGGGCTGAATACAGAGCGTCACTCCAAGACTCTCAGTCCCCAAAAGCCTCTTCAGCAGCGCTAGAGCTGCATTTCCTATCTCTACCCAGCTCAGTGATATACTGCACACATCATGGATATTGAATTCCATGCACATCTGTACAGAAGAGCTTTTAAGATGAACCCAGGCTGAGGCTTTTCCCTGCACTACCTTTCCAGTAAAATATTTCCCTCTGATTGCTATATGTAAAGAAATTCAGCTTTAAAGCATATTGCTATCAAAATCTGACTGGAGTGGGAAAGGGGTTTTATAACTGTGGCGACAGAAAAAAAAAACTAGTTTAAAAACTGAATTTTGCTGCTTGTGTTTTTAATGATGTGATGGAACAATAGATATGCCACTATTACTAAAAAATCTTCAAAATAAGTCTACAAAATCTTCAATTTTTTTAAACATGATGGAACATCGTAATTAAAAATGAACAGACTTTCTAGCAGCTCCCTATTTAAACTATTTAGAGGTGAGAGTAAGATCAAAATCTTTTCCTACAATATCAGTCGCAATTTGAAAGATTTTAAGCTCACATCAGACTTTGATAACGGTTTATTAACTTAAAGGGATAGTTCACCCAAAAAATGAACATTCTGTCATCATTTACTCATCCTCAAGCTCTTCCAAACCCGTATGAATTTTAGGGGTATAACAATATATTGTGTCACAATATATCGCAATACAAAAATGTAACAATATGTGTCATGGATAGTGACCATATGTATTGTGTATAGTTTACCCAATTACTTAAATTACTGTGTGAGAAAAAAAAAAAAATCAAGTTTACAGAGTGTAAGTACTACATTGAACTACTATTTATAATGATGAATATAACGTATTATAAAGCATATTTGTATTTTTCTGTATTTTCAGCTTCAGAACCATTCATATTTTTATTCTGATATCAACATTGTCTGGTATCAACAGCTAATTTTTTGTTAACCTTTACCATATGTTTTGAAGTATCGCAATAATATCGTATCGTGAGTTCAGAATCTTGATATGTATCAAATCATGAGTTGAGGATATTGTTACATCCCTAATGAATTTCTTTCCTCTGCTAAACACAAAAGGGTTGCACTTTATTTTACAGTATGTGCACTTACATGTACTTACCGTGTACTTACCTAAGAAAGTACTGGGTGTTGACAATTGCCAAGTATAAAATGTGAGTATACATTAACTTGGGTTAGTAAATAAAACTTACCAATTGAGTTATTCACAAGTTGGCAAATAACTATATGAGCTGCAACATAATATAAGATTAATGTCAAATTTTACCTTTAAATTTACTTTAATTGCATGTACCTATGTGACACATAGGTAGATTTTATTCCTCCAGTTAAGCCACCAAAAAATATACAAAGATGAAACCTTATGAGATGCCTACATAGTTTCAACATGCAAGGTAAAAAACTAGAAATTAAATGATATATTTTTCATAAGGACAAAGAGGACATTATGTGTAAACCTTCAGGCTGAGAGCTTCAGAAAAACAAATCAAACAATGTGTATCATGCAGCGAATGCAAAGTAAAATGTGCAGAGTATACTCAGAAAACACATTTACATAATACAGAAACTATCGAGTGAGGTCTTCCTCTGCTTTGTTGTTCCTGACTGTGTGTGTGCATGTGTCATCTTCACAGTGACACATTGGCGGTGACAGAGGTCAGACGGGCTGGCCTGTTGTTTTGAAATGGAAAATGCGGCATTGTCCTGCTGTAGTCTCCTCTGGCTGGGAGGCATGCTCTAATCAGGACTCTCCCCTTTTCACTTTGGCTACAGAGGAGTGAGAGGCAGCCTGCAGTCTCCGAAGGGACCTGCCTTCACCCATCCTCTGGGACCCCTCAATGGGCTTTAGAGGCCAAATGAGGTGTAAGTCTATTAAAAGGGGGTTTGTCTGCAGATTTCAAGCCCATTGAGGGTGTTTGCCGTTTCAGTCAGGTGCAGTTAATTCAAAATGCATCGACTTTACCTTCACAGATGAAAAGTGAAAAACAATGAATTGACAGACCAAATCAAGGGAAAAAATAGATCATTTTGGTCGCTTGTTGAAACTTATAGCATTGTATTTAAATGAGTATGAGTATAATTAAACAAAAAACAACTGAATGAATGAGCAACTTCAACGATTGTAGAGTCTGGACCATATGCCCTACAAACAGATGAAGGAAAGATAGATTAAACAGGCTCTGTTTATTCATATGGAGTATCGAGATGAAGAATGGTCTCCAGCAAGCAGTGCATTTTGGAGGACGCTGTCGTCACACTATTCATTATATAGGAGTGCCTGTGGGTCATCATGCTTTATCTAAATCAGGTTCTAGCCCATTTTCCCCCAATACCGCCAGGCAAGAGCCATGTGTTCTCTGATTAACCTACTTCAGGTAGAGTCTTCAAGACCTGCCCTTCCAATGCGATCTCCTTGAGAATATAGAGCTAGCGCGATCATTCTGGGTCATGTGATATAGCGGTGAGAACAATCTGACACTTCAGTTTGTTAAATCTTAAAAACATGCATAGAAGCACATGGTTTGATATGCGGATACTTCTGACAGACACATTTCACCAAATGTAAGTTGAATCTAAAGATGTCTATGGCAAATAAGCTGGCTTAGTGGGAGTAAATTTCCATTTTCCTTTAATTAAAAGTCTACAGTATGCTGATAGATGTATCAGTGTTCTCTTGGTTAATGCCTTACATTGGGACAGATGTTCTAGCCTTGAAGCTATGATAAACAACACAGCCACGCCACTGTTTTTGTCGTGAGGCATTGAAATGCACCATAAAGCGTTGACGTGCCCCCATCCAAAGTAGACTTAAAAAACGGGTTACATGACAAGAGGCAGCAATCTAATTCAGCCCGGGATGGACTGTCAGGCCTAATTACACGTGATTGTGAAAGTGTGCCTCAGAGCCGAAAAATTTAATTTGCTATTGATTTGCTACTTAAATGCCTCACGTCCATTCTTATCATTATTACATGGAAGCCACATTGCCAATATGCAGAGACCCAACACATCAAAGCACAAGTCCAGGCTCAAGGTGCTTTCCTTAGCAAAGGGGGAAAAAAACATGAAACATTGGATTAATTCCTTTATATCAACTTGTCCCCAGAATATGAGACCTCAGTCTGTCAGTCGTATATGTGTAGGACAAGAAAACAAGCTGATTAATATTCATGTAAATTAATTTGACTACATATGCTCTGATCCTGTTTCTCAGGGACCTCTCACAACCTCGCCATACCCAATTGAACACAGTATATATACAAAGAAAAAATTAGTTAGATTATGGGTAAACCTAACCCTACCGATCAACATATTTTGTTGATCCTGGAACAACATTCCTGTCCAAAAATTTAGTACTAAACTTATTCCTACCCCTAAACCTAACCCTACCAATAACTTATCCCTACACTCTAAAGAATGCTGGGTTGTTTCAACCCATGTTTGGGTCAAATATGGGTTGAAAAAACCCAGCATTTTTTAGAGTGTAAAATCAGAGGGAAATGATAGGTGAATAAGAATGGTGCAGAATTTAAAGTTGAAGGGATTCATTTCTTCACAATATAGGTAAGCCTACAGCAAGAATTTGATTTCCCCAAAAAGTGTAAACACTGTGCCTCTGTGGTGTTATCCAAACTGTTTGTTTCAGTGTCCCGACCAGTTCAACACAACAGCAGCAACACTGGCTCAACCAATGGCATGACTTTGGGTGCGAAGCAATACAACCAATGGCGGTCAGGGGAGTGTCAAGTAAACCAATTTAAAAACGGTCATTATTTTTGCACCATATTCTCTATGATGATGGAGCTTGAGTAACTGAAAATACTGTTAATTACACAACTGAGTTTTGAAATTAGCTTAAATACAAACTGACAGTTTATAATCACGCTCAGAGTAGCAGGTGGCTCTAAAATACTTAGTTTCTACAATTCTTCATCTCACATTTAAAGGGTTAGTTCACCCAAAAATGAAAATAATGTCATTTATTACTCACCCTCATGCCGTTCCACACCCGTAAGACCTTCGTTCATCTTCGGAACATAAATTAAGATTTTTTTGTTGAAATCCGATGGCTTAGTGAGGTCTGCATTGAC
This sequence comes from Anabarilius grahami, assembly GCA_003731715.1. Lineage (NCBI taxonomy): Eukaryota > Metazoa > Chordata > Actinopteri > Cypriniformes > Xenocyprididae > Anabarilius > Anabarilius grahami. Next base: position 13,022,579 of record RJVU01026577.1, read on the forward strand.
AGCAATGACACTTCCTCTCTCAAGATCCATTAATGTACTAAAAACATATTTAAATCAGTTCATGTGAGTACTGTGGTTCAATATTAATATTATAAAGCGACGAGAATATTTTAAAAAACTAAATAATGACTTATATAGTGATGGCCGATTTCAAAACACGGCTTCATGAAGCTTCGGAGCGTTATGAATGTTTTGTGTCTAATCATGTGACTTTGGCGCTCCGAATCGCCGATTCGACACAAAACAAGAGAGGAAGTGTCATTGCTAGCTATGCAGGCCTCACAGAGCCATCGGATTTCAACAAAAATATCTTAATTTGTGTTCCGAAGATGAACGAAGGTCTTACGGGTGTGGAACGGCATGAGGGTGAGTAATAAATGACATTATTTTCATTTTTGGGTGAACTAACCCTTTAAGACTTACTAGCTTCTTACTTGGTAAGTTAATTATTTTCCTACCTACCTTAACTCAACACATACTTGCTGAGGTTAAACTTCTAAAACCCCCAAGAAAAAAAATGGATGCTATTGCTAAAATTGTGATATGTTGGACTAGAAACATTGTTAGCTGGCAAATATTTCAAGTTGAGTAGTGTTTATTGAACAGCACTGGAGGGGACACAAGCAAGTATATGAGAGAAGGGGATGTGTTTTAGAGACAAGATGAGGTGGTGGGTGATGCTTGGGTGGCTGTGAATTAGAATTAGTGGCATACATTGACTGGTATAAGAGGACTGGAATGATGTTCTACCTGTTACCTAGCCTTAAAGATTTCCCTTCAGCAAGAATCTACCACAGGTCCTTCCAAGTCAACTCATTCCTGGTGAAAACGTTCCTTAAAGGGACAGTTCACCCAAAATTCTGTCATTTACTCACTATAATGTCACACTAAACCTGTAAAACTTTGTCAGCAAACAAACAAAAAAAAGATATATTTTTGTAAAAGTTTTGGTGCCCATTGACTTCCATTGTATGGGCAAAAAACACATTTCTCAAATATCTTTTGTATGTTCCACAGAAAAAAGTCTACAAGTTAGTCTACCAATATTTTTTTTACATATCAAGTTGTACAAATTATTGAGATTGTATTATGAACAAATCTTAATTAATTGAACAACATAATATTTATAAATAAACATTAATAAATGCTATAAAAAATAATCGTTGTTCAATGTTGTTGGTTCATGATGCCTAAAACGTTAACTCACGTTATCGAATTAAGTCATACTAAAATTATTTTATATTACTCAATTATCCATGTAAAAAAAAATAAAAAATCTGTAAAATACAATAAGCATTTTTGCTAGTCTGCAGACATGGCTACTACTACAAGCAACATTCATACAGGACACATTCTTCTCTCTTTAAACAGAAGCACAACAGGATAGAACTACTTTTAACTTGACATGGTGTCTACAAATGTGGCACTCGTGATGAAAGATTCTGAAAACAGCAAGAAAAGACAAAAACCAAGACAAAACTTAACCAAAAAGACAAAAAAAAATTAAAAAAAAATCACAAATTAAAAAATATAATGTGTCCTGTGTGAACTATCCCTAGATTGCTTTGAATTATCTTCAACTGGTAGCTTTTCTCAGGAAATAGTGATTAATAGTTTAAATTAATTTTGTTTATGCATATGATTTTTTTTTTTAAATAGCCTTAAAATGTTAAAAAAATGAATCTAAAAAAGAACCAACAGAGAACAATGTCAATAGAGTGTAATAAATTGTAATATGCACTACAGTGTACATGAGAGAATTTTTCCACAAAAAGTAAGGCTCAAAACATTGATTTTTTACACTATTTTTGTTTGTGTGTGGCTGTGTTTGCCCCTGGAGACTGTGGCTGCAAGTGTAAAACCACTCCAGCCTTTGTAGTTGGGGCTGAGGTCACCAGACCAACATTGACCTTTGCAGTCCTATTTCAGTGATGGGCATTTGTCACTCTGTGGAGGCCGATGTGTGGTAATAGATTATTGACCATCGCACAAGTCTCATCTCGCCATGCGGCCAGAGCCCTGCTGTTTTCTTTATCACCAGAACGGAAGCCTGCAGCCATGAAGAGAAGCACCTAATCCACATTTTACACTTCAAATGCCGAATTACACACATAATGCAGAGTAGCTATAACATACAGAGCACTCTGCAGAAACACGGACATCGTGTTTAGTTATCAGGTAACACTTCTTCTAGCATTACTGGAGAAATCTACTTGCTGGATTTGACTAATTTAACCTCAGACTCTCTCGTTCTGGCAATGGCTTTTTTATGTAAACACAGCAAATTGGATTGGATGTTACTCAAACACAGTAAGCAATAGCAAATTTATCATAAAATTTTATAAATAAAGTAGGATTACACTACTAATTATGATGTGTTGACTATTTGAGATGTGACTCATTTTTGAAAACATAAAGAAATCCATATATTGCCCTATATTCGATTATCAATCTACTTTTTGTAAGACTGATTACAAAAGGAAAATGCTCACATTAAAAGTCCAGATTGCTATATGATTCAAATGACGACAAACATCTACTATGAACCAATAAAGAAATGCCTATCCATAACAAAGAATAAAAAAGTGCCAGTGTTCATTGATCAATATAATCTTACATGCTCTGAAAAACCTATTTGTGTTTAAAAACAGACAAACTAGAAATAACATGGGATTGCATGGTTAATTGTCTGTAAATAAATTGTTTTAATATATCAGCCAATCTTATTTCTGCCTTTTCAACTTCTGTAAAAGTTCAAACTGTACACATGCACACTGACATCATGAAAGTGAGCTGCCACAATCATAAAATAAGCTTTTGATGGGTTGTGATGTCTGTTTTTTAATTCACTCAATTGTAACTTAGCAACAGTGTTACAAGATTAACAAGATTACTGAAAAACAGCAATTCTGAGTGTAAATCACTCCTCAGATTTTATATGTAAATAAATACAACAAACAGAAAAAAAAAAAATTAACAAAAAAATTAACTTACAATCTAAAAGTGAGGAACACAGCAACGAAACAGCGATGTGATCCGCTCTATGTTGTGTATTTTGTTTTTGGCGCAGTCTGGAATTTTGATTATATGATAATTCATCTCTGAGCTCCAATTTACCCCCTGCTGCTCGCTTTCTATGTTGAACCATTTTGTGAACGGTCCCCCAGAATGCTAAATGAGCAACTCGTTAAAAAAAGCCTGTCTTCCAGCTAAACCACATATTTATGGACATATTTGTTAGCTTTTTGTCAACATCAAACCTTTGGGCAAATGAGTGTCCATATGTGTTATTTTATGCTCAAAGTTCTGCTCTGAACTTTGTCTTGGAGTTCTTTCACAATTTGGGTTTGCATTGTATTTAATGACTTTTTGATTTGGACGGTACAAACGATTACACATTGAGGGCTTTGACTTTGGCCTGGGCCCTCTATAAGTGATCCCCAGCATTATAATGGCTTTGACATGGGACCCGAGGTCTGCAATATGTCCCTCTCTAGAACACTGTATAATAACTACCCGCTGTTCTGAGTCTCCGGCCCTGTCTGTCAAACAATCTGGGGACATTTAGTGTTATTTCACCACTGCTTATTTAGCCACAGGAAGCCTATTAATGTCAGCAGGCTCCATCCTCTCTGGAAGATATCAAAAAGAGAGCTCGTGTCCCATTGTTTTAATATGCTCTATGTGCATCTGTGGCCACTAAACACTGACAGGCCAATAACTTTCTGTGCAACTCTCTATATTACATACATTAAAGATTTCAAACATGGATCCCCGATGCAAATATACAATAATATAACGTATGACATCTAAATTGGCTCGTTTGCTTCTTCAGGGGTATTTCTGGCACTATCCCAAGCATTTCTTACCCTTTAAGTGAACCGCATCCTCGACTATAGTACGCAGGTAATAGAAGACTATATTCTATTGGATGATACAATCTGCTGGCACAGAACAAAACACTTTGACTGGTTGTGGCGGCAGTGCCAACACAAAACATCATAGAATATTAACCCTTTTTGTTGTCTGGCATCAGTAGCAGATGGTGCCGCACACTGGAGCGAGATAACAGCTGTCAATTTCAAGGTACTGCCTCTAGTGGAGCAATTTTTTTCCATTTTTGTTGCCTCATAGGGAGCTGGAGATCATTTTTAAAAACATAATAACCAAAACTGATACACTTCTTCACCCTGATGAATTCTCATCCCTGAAAAACCTCAGATGTATCAGTGTATATACGTGCACAAGTACACAAAAGATGGACCGGAGGTGGTGCACTATGGGGAGAAGCCAGTAGTGGCTGCCCTAGTTGTCTTGAATGCACACATAAGCCATGACTGTTCCCTTGAGTCGCTGACTCCTTTTAAATTAAAACTGAATCCTCCAAATAAATTCCTCATTGTGGGTTTTCAAAGCACAGGAAAGTTGCATTTCACCCAAGTGGCGGCTTGGGAATTGTCCTCCTAACCCACTCCCGTTCTTGTGATTTACATGAGAAAGGCACAGGGGCTCGGAGAACTGGCCCCAGAGCTGAACTGCTCCTCATTTATTCATTTCTTTACCAACATCACTCGCTTTCCATCAGGGGCTACTGAGGAAATCATAGTAGCAATTTAGATTTAGTTTAACATACTCCTGGGGAAAGAGGACAGGGAATTGCCTTTGTGTAGCGTGTCTGCTTCCATGCATTCAGCACAAGCGATATCAGTTGAAAAGGCAAGAGATCAGAGTAGTGTTCAGCCTCAGGTAAACAGAGAAAAACTGCATTTTTGCTGCTTTAGAGCTAGATTTAACTCCTCAAAGTACTTCAATATCCAGGTAATGACTTTAAAACCGAGTGACAACGTAGTTAGGCACACTGGCTGATAGCCGATCATACACGCTACGTGGCTCAATTGCACACCTGGTTTGAGAGCTCTTCGACACACTGTAGTCAATTCTAATACAAGCTCCTGAAGCAGATATTCAATCGCAATGGCAAAGTTTCATGATCAAATGGAATGCATCAATTCAGCACTTGAAGGAAATCAATTTGGAATTGACCTCAGCTCTCTCATCATCCAGGGTGACATTCCCTCTTTATATGCCTGTCTGCTTTTGCACTCATCAGCACAGCTCAGTACTGGAGTCAGGCTGGCCTCAAGATCATGCAGAATCAGTGTTTGTTATGCAATGGGTCTCATACAAAACCTAGTGAGCTGCCTTGCTATCTCCTGCCAACATGGGAAGCTGCCTTTTGAGACGCATCCTAACTGAAATGGGACATCAAGCAATTTGGAGAGCTCTACATAAGCATATAAATCTCATAAAATACATTACACACACATGAGACTCAACTCACCATTGAATGTATTTACATGCATGTTCTGCTTATGCATTCTTAGAAACTGAACGAAAGGAGAGTTCATACAACATTCCTGCTGACACTTTGCAATACTCTGGGGGTTTTAATGCTTTATTTAGCATCACAACTAACATAATAAATGGAATATTCAGAGTCAGGTACACAAATTATTATATTTTGACATCAATAATGGGGAATAACCTGATTTAAAAATAAATAAAAAAAAAAAGTCTTGTAAACATGGCTTTCTTGTGTTGCCAGGTTATTGGTTTCTATGAAAATTGGCAAAACGGGTAATTTCAGTAAGCTGATTTTGGTAGGTTCCAGCATATCGGTGAGCATGCATGATCATTGATTCCAACAGATGTTGCTAAGCTAACAATAATAATTTAAGAAGCATAAAAATATAATTCTCAAATATTTGGTACAACCATTTTAAATAGTTTTTTATTGATACTTTTCAGTACTGACTGAAATACTGTATAAGAATATATCTCTCACCTCATCTTGAATACACTAAGCTTGTTGCAATGCATTCTGGGATATATGATGCACGTAATGCCACTTTAAAACTAAACAGCAGCCAATAAGAGTGAGGATTCTCTCTGACGTTTTGTGAAACACCTCGGGTCAAATAATTTCAGCATGGCGAAATACACTGAGAGGGGTGACCATATAATTAAAAAACTACTATAGTGTTTATAGTTAATAGTTAACCCTGGGTCATTTTAAACCCTGGGTCAATGGAATCCCAAGTTATCTTTCCTCACGTTTCCCATTGCTCATAATTTATCCAGGGTATTCATAAACTGACGGTCACCCTGTATTCCTAAACCCTGCATTAATGTCCTTATTTCCAGTGTCAGTGTCACTTCTTAGACAAACGCAGCACATAATATGTTTACATAAAGGCTCTAGCACTGCGCATCATCATATTATATATTGCCGACTGTACTGTCAAGCTCACTTGGTTTTGTAACTGCTAATACTGTATGTCACTGAAAACAACATGTCTTCCCAGTGATGAAAAAACCTGAATGTATTTTAAATGTTCGAATACTGGTCACTATTAACTTGCTGAATGTTAAGAAACTTGTTAACAATGTGACCAGACAGTACAAGAGCACAATATTTTATACATACATTATCATAAGCTGACCTGGGTATAAATACTCCCTATGCTGAGGAGGGCTTTGGGCTACAAATATTTATTTTCTGCATAACAATGGAAAAAAATCTCTCTCTCTTTCTCTCGTACTCAGATGCACAGTACAGCTTAAAAGAAAAAGCATTTAATTTACATAAAAAAGGTTTTCATTTTCATAATTAGCATACTTTACTGTTCAGTTCCTCAATACATCCTCCTTAGCTCCCCCTGTTATTTATCTTAAATGGTATCCTCCCCCAGAAAGATTAATTGAAGCTGGGATAAAACAAAATGGCTCCCAGGGGGTGGACGACTGTTTGTTATTCATGTTGGTCTGAAAACGGCAACAGTAAATCCTCTAAGTTGTTGTTAAGCTGGGGTATTACCATATGTGTGCCATTTCCACAGAGTGACAGCCCCCTTGGATCAACTGGGGACTATTGATCCTACAGCACTCCATTTCAAGTTAATTGTGCTTGAAATGAGGTGCGCACTCTCGAGCATACCTTTGTTTGAAAGGTGGTTATTTATTTTTATTTGGCCGGATGTTAATATCTGGGAAACAGGAAATATTGTTTTCTCTGTCTCTCTCTTTTTTAAACCATGCAGTGCCGGAGCTGTGATTATCCTACTTCAATCTGTCAGTAACTGAAATGCATCTGAAGCTCTTTTTCGCTTATCTACATCTGTAATAACATAATTGACAAAACACTTGTCATAGCTAAACATTCACCCTTCATCGATGGCAAAATTAAAGACATTGTCTACTCATATATTAAGTTAATTAAGCATCTATTTTAAAAGAACTGATTTCAACTCATTTAACTTCCAAACCTTTACGGCTTTATTCAATTTTGTGAAAGTAAATGGATAAATAAAAGCTTAAACGACATTTTAGGAAATTCATCCCCTTACTTTGCAATGCAGATGAAACATGAGAAATCATTTTCCAGCCATAAAGAACAAATAAATTGCATGTAAACCAGGCATTTCACTAAGAGGAAGATAATGTGCAGCTATTTATTCTACCGTTTCTGGGGATTTTCCTCCTCCAGCCAGAGTTAAACTTTAATTTCTGATCAGAGTATAATGTGTCTGTGACTCAAACCCCATGCAGGTGGGTCTGGGACACCACCCAGAGACTGAAAGTCAAAGCTCTATACGCAGTATAATCTCCGTCATCATTAAGACCAAAGCCGATTAACGTATGCGCCGCATGTGAGGCTGCGTACCTTTGACTCCTAACAAGGCGTACAGTAACAGGATGCAAAGAAATAAGGCAAAGTACACTCTCATTAGTTAAAAAAAGAAGAGGGGGTGGGGGGCAGGATAAGCTCAGTTACAGAGCAAACAGTGGCACTTGCTTGGATTAGAGTCCTAAGTGGCTGGCGTTTCCTAATCCCCACTGAGAGATGGTGGTGAATAGAAAGGAAATGAGAGTGAATCTAAGAAAGAGAAATGACAAAATATGACTCGCTCCTACATGATGATCAGGGCTCGTCCTCAAGCTTCCTGAGCCCCAAAACACACTTCATTTTCCTGAGCAATTACTGCTGCTCCTCGGGTTGGCTGAATGTATGGGGGCCGTATTTGAAACAATATTACATCTAAACAGATAAAGGGGAAGTAACAGACTACATTAAATAGACAAGCATATTGAGGTAGGATTTAATTTGCATGCTAGATTATCGTGATACTGGTGGCAGAGTGGCCTCAGGGGCGGCGCCGTTATTAATAGGATCTAGTCTCTTAAAATCCATTAAGGCAATTGAGCGGACCCATATATAATCTGATTTCAAATCCACCATGAAAATGCTTAACCAGTAGCCTCTGCCCCAGGCTGGCCTTCTCACCAGCTGAATTGCATGCCAAGAGGCGTGAGGCAAACCACCCACAGACACAAGCCCACACAGAAAATATCCTCATTCACATTAACTCACCAAGATAGATAGATAGATAGATAGATAGATAGATAGATAGATAGATAGATAGATAGATAGATAGATAGATAGATAGATAGATAGATAGATAGATAGATTAGATAGATAGATAGATAGATAGATAGATAGATAGATAGATAGATAGATAGATAGATAGATAGATAGATAGATAGATTTCAGAAGATTCAAAACATAGTGAAATGAGTCATATGGACCACTTTTATGGTGTTTTTCCCCTTTTTTGTAGTTTAAAGGCACAATATGTAACTTTTTCGCTGCTAGAGGTCATCTATTCAAAACAAAGGCGTAGCTTGATGACTTCGAGATTAAGCGCGGAATCATGGGAGATGTCACCTCACAGCCGGTGGAAAAGAATCCAATGGGACTCGGGCAGAAATCATGTTCATGGATGAGATTATTAACGTTACTGTAGTATGAAGCAGAGCAGGGTCGAGTGCTGTGGGAGCTGAACAAGGCCTCTGGAGCGATTGCTAATGCGAAACAAGCGTGACATGTCTTGAGAGCAGCAGAACTTTTATTATGCCACAGTCGCTGCTTCCGCTTTTCTTTTCAAGCGCATGTGTAGGATAATACAGCTGTATCATATTAGATACATTTAATAGTGTTGAAAATGATGTTATAGCGTTACTGTGTGCGTTCGCTCGGCGGCTGCTATTAGACACTCGTTGCACACTGCAGTAAGCTTGATTCCATTATTATAATCAAGAAAATGAGATTCAAACAATAAGACTAAACATGTTGAGCTATATAATTCGTTTTCTGTCTATAAATGTTCTCTTGTCTATTAAAACATATAATATATTACAGCGTCTTTGGTGTTTCCATGGTTTTTACAAAATTTTACAAACCGGAAATTGAGAGTAAAGCAGGTATGATGTCATTAATAGGCGGCATGGACACGGTCTATGTCCTGGTTAAAATTGCTTATTTCTCTGGATTTAAACATTCTTGGAAACATTTAGGATAATGTATCTTGGAAACATTTGGGATAATGTAAGTGCACAAGTCAACAACATATATAATACTGTTCTAGTGGTTTTTGGATAGTTTAATCAAAAAATCTTACATATTGTGCCTTTAATAGTTTGTAGTATGAACTGCTATTGTACAGAAAAGATTTGTGTTTAAATTTCATTAAAAAATAATAATAAACTGAGCAATTCCAAGAGGAACCTCACACCATCAGTGCCAGGGCCCTAAACATTACAGACAAAGTAACAACATGAGGATGAGTAAATAATACCATAATTAATAACAATGTCAATTTAAAAAAAAAATGGTTAGAGAGTTACTGGATTTACAACAGACTCTGTTGTTGCTATCGGTCACATCCCAAAGGCAAGAGATGCAAAGCTGTGTGAGATACGAGCAGATCTCTCAGGGCTGTATATGAAAGAAGGTGGAGAGGTTTCTGCTGGCAGCTAAATCCCTGTTTGTGAGCTTGGTAAAACACACCGCTGGAGGCACTCAGTTCTATGCCCCCAGCACACACGGCCTGACATGGTCAGGGTCATGCATGAGTGCCTCGGCCTGCCGTCCTTTTCCAGCCACTCTCCACTCTCACAGCTGGGGTGGCAGGGGGATAGACAGCTAGAGAGCAGAGCTTCACACCGGCCAGCTGCACAGGGCAGGAAGATGCACCCGCTTTGGGGAAAATTCATGTTGTTTATAATTGGGGGCACAACCAGAGGGGGATGAGGAAAAGGGGCAATGAGCATCAACAAGACAAGACAGTGAACATTAAAGCATTGCATATATTCAGCCTAAACTAAACTGTTTTTATTATTAATTTTTATATATAGTATAATTAATATTGTATTTTCATAATACACAATTTACATAATAGTGTTTCAGAGTGTGTATTCCATTGTATTTTATCCCATTGAACATAAAGCCTGTCCTAAATTACAACCATGTTCTTTTTCCTATCCTGAATCTCATTATCAGATATTGCAAGAACAAGGTTTGCTAACAGTTCATGCATTAACACACAAGGGAGGGACAACGTGCCGCGTCCCCGCATTTCAAACACAAACGCTCCCGAGTGCCATGTTGTAGCAACAGTATCTTGAAAAATAAGAGCCGTTTTGTCTGCTTCCTGAAGGAAGCCCCCGCTTGACCCTCCCTCCTGACAGCTGACCGTGCTGCAGTTTGCCCATCGCTGATTAATAAAATCTCCATTCTCCCGGCCAGCACCCAACCGGCACATACCTCGTCTGTGGATGTTGACGACAACATCACTGAGTGAACCGTTCAGCGTGGATACAATAGCATTAAGTACCGAACAAGGCTCAACGGTGAACACAAGCGCCGATTTCATTTGTAAAACACAGACCACAAAAAAAAACTTAATCGGACAAGGCAATTAGCAGCGTTCTTCCTGAGGACTTTGCTTTACCCCTAACCTTTACACAACAGTTTATGTCAAAGGATTTGTCACCTCCACTGTGAGGCCGTCTTGGCTTTTCAAAAATACATAATAGGAGGAAAGAAAGGGGGAAAAAACTCTTCCAAGCCTCCGCTGAGGATTTGGGCACTTATATAACTCCCAATTATCAAAACTTCTCCAGGCAGCCTCACAGTCCTCTGCACTGTTTATATGACTCACAAAATATCTAATACTCAACTGTGTATAATGCCACTGTGGCCACATGACTGCAGAAAAGGCTCTTGCGCTTTCTGCCCCACTGAGTCAGGCATAATAGGTGTCTTGAAGGCTCCAGGCTCAGGCCAGCAATGCTAACAAAGCCTGGGTGGCTTGCAGGGAAGAGCATGTCTTCAAGCAACTTGCCAAAAACTCATTTTCAGGAGCACTCAGGGATTTCCTCAGGATGCTTTGGTGGTGCTACTACATGGCAGGCTTTAGATATCATGGCGCATGAGGGATCTAGGGATGCATCGCTTGAAAATGACCAAAATAAAAGCTGAAAAGCGGAAATTTAACAAAAGAAAATTCAAAAAATGCATAAATATTTAGAATTTTATAAATTCTAAAATTAGTTTTGTGTGAATTCAACACAGTCTCATGGCATTTCGTAACTATTTTACGTTTTGGCGAATTGGTGGCTAATTTGTATGAATTTGTAAGATCTAATAAGTTTTCGTATGATCTTACGTCCTAGTGAGGGGTATGTTTACACTGCAAACCCTAACGCTCAAAATACTTAATTAGTTTGAGTAGGACAAACTTAAATTAAACAAATTAATTTAGTAAAATTAACTTTCTTTTTCTTTTGAGTTCACAGAACTGACATATTTCAAGTAAACTGAACTGTTTCATTGTTTTGAGTTGTATGAACACATTTCTTTTAATTTAGACTAACTTAAGTTTAACTGAAACTGAGATTTTTTATTTCCCAGCATGCTTTGCCCATGGTATTCGAAAGGGAGGGTAAATGCTAAAATTAAGTGTTATGTAATGTTTTTTGTGCAAGATTAATGGTATGGGAGATTTAGTAGTGATTAATGTTTTGTTATGCTAATTTAGAAGAGTTTCTGTTCATGTGGGTTTTTAGAGAGTTACCATCATGGTGACAAGCAGCGCATGCTGCTTGGTTTGAGAGCAGGTTAAGTTACATTTTTCAGTAAGTGCTATACCATGCTATTGTTAACATGTTAGCAAATTAGCAAGTTGGCATTTTCTGAATTAGTTTGTTATAGCTAGCAAAATATTTAAGTTGAGATAACCTGATAATTTTAAGTTAAATGTATAAATTAGTGTACTCAAATATTTAAAATTAAGTACAAAATAAAAATCTTACTTAAACTTTGAGTTTCTTAACCAGTTTTTTTGAGTTCTGACAACTTATTAGGGTTTACAGTGAAGTAAATATCTCATTTGATTTGCCAGAACTCAAAATAAAAAAGTTAATTAAATGTGCAGTAAGCGAATTCTGAAAAGCTGTTGAAAGTGGATCAGCCCTAGCACCAAAACACACTTGCAGCCAATCAGCAGTAAGGTGCGTATACACTCATGAGGGGGGAGGTGCCTTCGTTGCATAGCATGTTAGTAAATTTGGGGGTGGGGCTATCAAGATAGGGGTGTAGGGGCATGTTTGTTTTGGTGATTTCAAATACCAACAGCGTTTCTCAGATATCACTTACCGCACCTTTAACTAAACCTTTGATGTTAATTGCTATCAAAATGTATTAGTTAGCTAACTCAGTACTTCAAGTTTGGAGCAATTAACATGCATGAGTAACACAAACTCAAAACTTGATAGTTCTGCTTACTTAAAATTGGGAACTTCATAACTTCAAATTTTTTGAGCTAGCCCAACTTATTCGGATTTACAGTGGGTGGACTTTGCATACTTTTTTTAAATAATTGTACATTTTTGTACAATTAACATCAAAATAGAAATTCATACGAAATCGCCACCTTGTAACATTTTCCTCTGAGATCAGGTTGGTGAATTCTACATTTGCACCTGCCTCAGTAGGTCAAATAACAGTCTCTCTGGATTAAAAACATTCTGTGGAAATCAACAGAGAAAAAAAATGGGTATTATCCTCAATAGAGACCGCCCACCTATCACTGACTGAATCTTTCACTTTTCCTCTCTCGATCGCTCTCTTTCCCCTGGACTCTTGCTCTCTCTCTCTTTAGGCCCACATTAATGTACCTGTTTACCTGATGGGTGGTCTTGAGCCGGGCTCAAATAAAGCCCCTTTCCCTGCAGATCTAAGTGTAGAGTAGCTGCTAATCCGATTTCAGGAAACAACCAAGCCGCCCTCTAGCTTCCCAGCTTATTTCTACACCGCCAGGGGGAGGAGGTGAGGAGGGGGTGCGAGGGGGGTGCATCATTCAGCAAATATTCCGAGCCAGACTTCAGGACCACCTAACCTGTGGCTTTTATTGCCGACCCCGTAATGAGGAGGGGAATATTACCTTTTCACTGCCTGTGCTTTCTTAACTACGCTCTGCCCTCGTGGGGACATTACAGTGGCCAAATATAAAGCCTGGTTTCATGGAGCCCGGGCTTATCTGGCCTCAGAAAGTATGTGAGACATGCCAGTGAACAAAGGCCCATCTCTCTGCCAGCAAGCAGGGTGAGGGGATCTCTTTCAGTGGCCACAGATTGCCCTGTGTTCCCTTAATTGACAGACCCTGGCTGGCTGGGACAAAAATGACATGCAGCTGCCCCTGGCCCGGCCTGCACAGGTAGACCACCTTTCAGCAGGGAAATTGTCTCCAATCCTCTATTCTGCATGGGGGTCCTCTACCTGAGCCTGAAATCCATGGCTGAGAATTTATGACTGACTAAAATGCAAAAAAAAACACACAAAAAAACATTTTTTTAATCATCAACATAAAAAATAATCAAAAATAAAATAATAAAATATAAAATAATAAATGTATTTATGACTAATCAAAATGCAAAAAAAAAA
>RJVU01026577.1:13036452-13054022 GCA_003731715.1 Anabarilius grahami
TTTTTTTGATGCATGACTGATCAAAAGGCAAAAAACATTAATTTCTAATCATCATGAAAAACAAAAAATAAAATAAAATATAAAAATAAAATAACATAAAACTGATTCATGACTGACCAAAAAGAAAAAGAAAACAAAAAATTAAATAATAGAATAAATTAAATACAAAATTGATGCATGACCGATCAAAAGGCAAAAAATACTTTTTTATAATATCAAAGATCAAAAATAAAATAAAATTTTTTTTGATGCATGACTGATCAAAAGGCAAAAAACATTAATTTCTAATCATCATGAAAAACAAAAAATAAAATAAAATATAAAAATAAAATAACATTAAACTGATTCATGACTGACCAAAAAGAAAAAGAAAACAAAAAAATGTATGCATGACCGATCAAAAGGCAAAAAACATTTTTTTTTTAATATCAATGATCAAAAATAAAATAAAATAGTGTTTTTAATTTGGTTTTTGGCATTTTCATGTGCACAAATAATGTGATTGTCCAGGTCTAAACTGCTTACAGAAACACAGTGACCCTATGACAATGAGGAGGAGGAGGGCCGAACGGGGCTTTCTCTGTTTGAGAAGAACAGATTCAGACTATCCGTCCTCCGGTCTAACAGCGTCTGCCCAGTTTGGGGAAAGCATGGCCTCAACTGGTCAAACACAGGCAATGCAGTTCCTTAAACAATCCGCTCTAAAGCATTTGAATTTATATCAAGCTATATTTATGCCTAAACATTGTTTTAAATTTCACTGGAAGATTTTTACAGTCCACCTTGGTTTGTTTACTGAAAATTAAAAGAAAAAATATTTTTACACTTGAAATAAGGACTCCATTTCTAAACTGCTTTCTGCTTTTCTACATGTCATCATGCCTTAAACAGCAGTAATATAATTGTTTCTCTATTCTGGCTGGAATCAAGCCTATCTCTGCTACTGACACATTACAGGTTTCAATCCACACCTCACAGCTCCAGAATAACACATCTTCAATGTGCACTAAACAGTGAAGAGCTGAACACATCAGCAGACAGATGACACCACCTCACGTGTGTTTCAGCATGGGCCGGTACATGTGATCATTGACATACTGTATACGATGGCATCAGAACACGAGAGTGTCACTGCTGATCCCTGATGTACTGTCAGATGTCAACAGACCCCAGGGGTGTCTCTTTCTGCTGGGAATACCACCGACCATACGGCATCTGTCGCTGCCGCTCAAATCGCCGCGTCTCACCCACACCACGCCAGACCCGAGCTACAACACACACCACTGACGGCCAGATTTAATAAGCTCTTCAGGCTCTTCCAACCTTTAGCTACTTATTTTTGTTGGGTTTTTAAGATTGAAAAAATATTTTCTCTCATTTCATATAATAACCATTATAACTTTCTAACTTTTTTTCTGCATTTAGCATATTATTTGAAATAAGAGAACCTGGATCTAGTTGTCAGTCACATGGGAAAGATCAAAAGGGCATTACTTGTGTTAAAAGTCCAGTTGCACTAACCCTTGTTTTCTTTAGCAGTGATTTTGTTTGTTCTTATTCAGTTTTTAAAACTTTTAAAATCTTCCAAATTGAAATCATACTGTTTTTGCTTTATCTGTTGTTGGGTAAACAAATGAACACAAATTACAGTGACATTCACTACCATTTGAAATTTTGGGGTTAATAAGATTTTTGTAATGTTTTTAAAGAAATATCTTATGCTCATCAAGGCTGATTTATTTGATCAAAAATATAGTAAAACTGAAATATTGTGAAATACTGTTATGGTTTAAAATAACTGTTTTCTATTTTTTTTAAATGTAACTTGTTCCTGTGATTTTCAGTATCATTACTCCAGTCTTCAGTGTCACATCATCCTTCAGAAATCATTCTAATATGCTGATTTGATGCCCAAGAAAGATTTTTTATTGTTACCAAACAAAAATTATTGTAATATTTTTGTGGAAACTGTGATTCTTTAATGAACAGGAAGTTCAAAAGAACAGCATTTAATTAAAATAAAAATCTATTTGTATTAATGTTAATGTCTTTACTGTCACATTTGATCAATTTAATGTGTCCTTGCTGAATAAAAGTAGGCCTATTAGTATAGATTTTATAAGAAAGGTTAATATGCATTCTCGTGACAAGGGAAGTTTTGCATTTTTAGGTCAATTTTTTGTATATTTATAATTTACTAATTCTATTTTAATAGAATAGTTTTTTATCTTTGCAGTTTCATAAAAAATGTTTTACTGTTTACATTTTCTTCGATTGTAACAACTTGCCCATAGTATGACAACAACATTTACATTTAATGCACATAGCAAGTTTTTTTTTTTTTTTTTAAATAGAAATAGAATAGAATAGCAAGTGTTAGTATGAAGTGTTGACGAAAATGATGTGTCTTTAGTAGTTTCTTGAAAATGGCTAAAGACTCAGCTGCTCAGGTTGAGTCTGACAACAAGCCCTACTACTGGGGTATGTTGTCACAAAAGGTCAATGTGTGTTCGATGAACAGTATTTTTTAGCTTTTGTAGTCTTTATGATGTGTCTATAGCTGACTTTCAAAAATACATCTGCCATGAGAAATAATCACCATGTAAAAAGTGTGACAACCTACCCCAGCTCCCCCAATGCTAACACTAAAAGTTATTTCTTTAGTTCAACACTCGACCAAATTCAACAATATTCACAACAAATGTTCTTTGAGACAAACAATTCAAACACATGTGCATAACTTTTATATGTGGGACCAGTTAGGGTAAAGAGGCCCACACAGCAGAGGTAACTCCAGATGGAGAGAGAGAAGGAGAGAGATAAAAGACTCCCATCTCGGTTCTGCCTCACTGTTACCTGAGGAACACCACTGAAGTCAATAAAAGCCCTCTTGTGTCTGTCAGAGCTCTTTCACTGCTCTCTTTGATGGCCCATCACTCTACCGTTGCTCAGAGATGACCTTGATCCCACACTTACTCCACTGCTGGGGGAGAGTCTGTAAACACACTCGCTATGCAGTCCCGCTCTCAGACGCTTAACAGCCCCACACATTACAAACAACGGTAAATAACACATGGCTTTGAATGTGAACGGCCCATTTTCTCTGGTACCTGGGTGTCTGCACAGTCCCTTTGGGCGGGAGTCGTCTTTACATGTGTCTGGAAATTACAGCGCCTTCATAAACACTCTGTAAATCAATAATTAACCATTTTACACAGTGGTCAGATAAGAAAACAAAACAATATATTGAATCTTGGAGCGTATGTTGTTGCTTGTTTGTGCACTTTTTAGATGTCCAAAATGCTTGGGAAATGTTCAGTAATTCTAAATAAAAAATTTTTTTTTTAAAGTTAATTGTAAAAAATACACTATATGATTGCATTGTAACTGTATTATCTGCCTCTTTATATAAAGTTGAGTATATAAGTATGTCCAACTTTATCCGCATACATACAGTATACTCGCATATCTTCACAAAATCTAAACTATTATCACCCAGCTCTAATCTGCTAAATACAACTATAAGGCATGAAAATATTATAAACATCATCATCATGATTTTCTGTGAAGCTGCTTTGAACGTGTGTTGTGAAAAGTGCTATACAAATAATTTAGACTTGACTCATTTTTTGTTATAACAAAAAAAAAAGAAAAGAAAAAAAAGAATAAAAGAAAAATCTAAAATGCATCATTCCCATGACCAAGCCTTCAGCTTAAGATTTTGTCTGAGGACCATGTCTATTTTAAAATAACTTGTTTTCTTTGCTTTTGTTCGTCAAAATGTTCAGGTAGGCTGAGATGGAGAGGCAAAGATCTCCAGAGTGAGCACTGGGTATAAATGACCTCTCCACTGGCTCCTGTGGAACACTCAAAGAAGCGAGTCTCGTCTCAAGCACATAAAATGTTATTGCGTGCTCAGTGGAGCTCTAACCAGGGCACCAACAATAGCCATCACCACTAAAGAGCTTTTTGGCTCCAGTGGGGAGCTAATGAAACTAAAAGAAAACAGCACTAATACTGGCGCTGGTACCTAAAATGGCCTTGACAATTAGGAGTCGTCTTGACTCAGATATGTTTCAGAGCAAATGCTGCTTTGTAGGTAACTCATTTTGTTTTGTAGGATGACAAATTTGCAATCCAAATGACAGTACTCTGCTATACTCTGCTGAAATACAACTGATATATTTCCAACACAAACCTGTTTAGAAAACAGAACATGTAGATTTTTGTTTGCCAATTAAGTGCTGTTGAGCATGGAGATCACGCACTGTAAAATATAATATATCATGTATATGTTTGATATATTTGAAGTATGATACATTTGGAAGGTTTGTTATAATGAGACAATGATATACTATTTAATCTATATTATTTCCATATTAATAATAGAAACTGATATATTACCCCTTAACTGTCACTCCCATTTTTGGGGAACAGACCCCAACTTAAATTATTTAAAATCTTGAATACTTTTGAGCCCAGACTTAAGTTTGGTCTCTTTATAAAGGGGACACTTGGCAGATTATTTTAGAAGTAAAATAAAAAACCTGAAAGTGAAATTAAAAACAAATAGTTATTGAAGTTTTAGTTTAGGAAAATGTAAAATGTAAAAATATGATTTCTTATTATTTATATAAAATATATATTTTACAACACTTTTACTCTGCAAGAACATCAAAGCCAAAATCTAAAATCTAATTAAGTTGTGTTTCAAATTTTAGGTTGATATCTCAAAAATTGAGCTTTCAGTAAGATTTTGTTTGGGGCGCAGAACCAAAGTTTTCTACTATATTTCATCCAGGCTCCATTGGTGACCGCATAAGGACTCTTCCATTTCCATATATGGTTTGAGTGACCTGAACCATTTATTTCCATCATTTCAAATGATATATAGTTTGTCAATATTATTTTAGGTTTAGACTAAGATATTATTGTTTTAAGCATATAATGGCAAACGTCAAAAAATATTTTAAAAAATATATACTTTATACTAATATATTTACTACATTTAATACTTAAATTTAAGCTCTATAGCAATCCCCTAAGGATACAAATACATTGAGCGTTAACAGTGAACAAAAAGCTCAGGAGCTGCATTAAAAACAAATATAGAGTCAATGTGCTTGGCTGGCATTGCGATTTTCACACAAGAGCTTAAAACACAGCAAGTGTTTCACACTTCTCATTTACACTCCCAATTCACTCCAAGTTGTGTGTTATAAGCAACATACTGTCAGTCCACATACACTGAGCTATGTCCAAGCTCATAGATGCAAACATTCAAAATCATTGTTAAAAACGTATTCCTCAAACAATGGTGCATTTACCCATTATTGAGCAGACAGTTTTATCACGCCTTTAAATAAAAACCATGAAGAACTCATTCACGGTATATCTAAGTATAAGTACATGACTTATACAACAAGCATCCACACACTCAAGCGTTACAGAGCGTTATTGCTGCGCTCATCGCTGTAATTTCCCAACTGCTGGCCACTGATTGCCTTTCAGCCCAAAGGTGAATATTACATGCTCACTTAACACCTGAGATCAGACAGGCCGCCGTGTGTCTTCCCCTCCAATGGGTACTTGGCAAAGCAAAACTCTGTGAACATAGTACAAACTACACCTCAGACGTCCACATCTGTGATCAGAACAGATAAACATGTATGTTGGTGCACGATGTGTACCTTACATACCTTACATTTTAATTGTATGTAGTAAAATTATACATAACTTTCATTGTAATTAGAGTTTTTAAAATATTTCATTTTAAATTTACACTTCCATTCAAAAGGTTTCGTGTAAGTAATATTTTTTAAGAAAGAAATTAATAGTTTTATTTAGCAAGGATGCATTACATTAACATTAAAGACTTTAAATGTTACAAAAAGATTTCTGTTTCAAATAAATGCTTTCTAATCATCAAATAATCCTGAAAAAAAGGTATCTTTTAAAACTGTTCAATATAAGATAAGTTTCTGAGCACCAAATCAGCATATTAGAATGATTTCTGAAGGATTATGTGACACTGAAGACTGGAGTAATGATGCTGAAAATTCAGCTTTGCCAACACAGGAATAAATTATGTTTTAAAATGTATTTCAATAGAAACAATTACTATAAATTTTAATAATATTTCACAATATTACCATTGTACTGTATATTTAATTTATGATGCCTTGGTGAGTATAAGAGATTTTTTTAAATCAAATTAATCGCATATTATATTTATTGAGAGAAGCCCCCAAATTAATAATAATTCAAAGACATTAGATTATTGTGCCAGATTAAATAATTGAAGAAAGAAGTTCACATATTGTTAGTTTTGTTTCTATACAATTCATTTCTGGTTGAAAAAAAAAAAAACGGTTGGTTTATGAACACAAACAGATTAACAAATTTGGCCGTTGCATCTCATCGTTTTGCTTCATAACTTAAGCACCATTTTTTTAAGATGCCATGTCAAATTAAAAGTAGTTATATTGAAAAACACTTCTCAAGAGCCCTGTGTTCCATTTTTATTGCAGCATCGGGGCTGCACTGAGTGCGGACTTGCAAAAACATTGATAGCACTTGAGAACTGAACCACAGAAATATTATAGACATTAACATAAATGATTGTGTTAACTTCTTGATCACATTATTTCTTATAATTAACTCACACTAATTTGACAACCCTATATGTAATTGACCTTTTAGACCATCAACATTTGTCAAATATTTTGAAATGAACACAAAAGGAGACCAATATTAAGACTCCCATTTATGTCATTTAACTCTAGAACAAATAAGAGCAACAATCACTTCGCCTTCAATGCGAGTTGAATGCATTAGAATGCAGTCAATGTGGCTGAGAGGTGTTTTGTGTATTCACAAGCAGCGCAGGACTTAACCCTGCTATAGAGGGGTGAGAATACAATAGCTAAGGCACCAGGGGTCTGAAACTATACACTTTAATAAAGTCACCAACGGCTAAATGAGGAGCTGCTATCGCACTCACGTTACCAACAACAAGGGCCGCACTATGCCTCAAGGGGTTTTGTTTTCCACAAATATGCTAAGCTAATGCAGACCCAAAAACACAGAAACCTGATCACAACTCAAGGCTAAGGTTTTTCGGGTTTTAGCTGGTGTAAAGGGGTTTTGTACAAGCAACACCAAAAGCTTAGTTGTGGAACTTGAGCTTTTTAAAAAAAAAAATATCTCGGTATGCTAAAACATGAAACAAAGCAAGCCGCTCGGCTCTGCTCTGCTCTTAGCTCTGCATCGATGGCCTTCTTGCTCCGTGTTGGCGCTGGGTGGCACGCTACCTGATGGCTATCCCCAGGCCTGTGTTTGAGCGCTAAATAAATTGTTATCTAGTGTGGTTTTTGTCATTTCTGGTTTGGTGCCAGGAACATCCCTCCCAGCCACCTGTCTTTAGATAGAGAGAAACAGAGAGGGAGAGAGAGCAGGGCGAGGGAGAGAGGCAAACTTTGGAGAGACTCTCTTTTGGGCCTCCCATTTGGACACGGGAGAGGTCGTAACCTCCCTCTTTATTTTTCCCAAGGCTGTTGGGCTAATGAAGTAACAACAAACTGGGCCGGCGGCTAATTTGGAGTGGCATTTCCTGGCCCCTCTTGGCCCACGGAGATGTGTTTCATTTTCTCTTATCAGTGCTTCAGTCATGTGGCTTTCCGCATGGACGCCCCTGTCTCCCCCCATCGCTGGCCTAATGGAAACTTCGTTAATGTCATTAATCTGCCGACTAGGACATGCACTAAACACACATCAGCCTGTTTGTACCAGAAAACACCAGAGGGCTGTTTAGACTTGAGCTTCACACAGAGAAATGACAATAAGAGAATTTCATCATCTTTATTTGTTTGTGCAGCAGCCGTTTTTGGAGGATGAGGGGGTTCACGAGTTTGGTGCCCTGTGTAAGATTCCCAAAAGCACACAGTTCAACCAGAGAAAAATCCTCAGAGAAGCTAAAATACACATTAAATTTTATGTATAAACGCATATTTACTGTCACTCGCTAATTTCTTCAGCTTTAGAGCTGTTTAAAGGGATAGTTCACCCAAAAATGAAAGTTCTGTCATCATTTATTCACCCTCATGTTGTTCCAAACCTGTATGAGAACACAAAAAAAGATATTGCATAGATAGATAAATTATTTTTGCTCTCAGGAAAAAAAAGGTACAAAAGCTATCACAGAGCGGCAATCTTTC
Source organism: Anabarilius grahami (assembly GCA_003731715.1). Taxonomy (NCBI): domain Eukaryota; kingdom Metazoa; phylum Chordata; class Actinopteri; order Cypriniformes; family Xenocyprididae; genus Anabarilius; species Anabarilius grahami. Next base: position 13,044,669 of record RJVU01026577.1, read on the forward strand.
AAAAGGTACTAACATGCACCATTTAGGTAATAATATGTACATATGAGGTACCTTTAGGGGTAAATAAGGTACACGGATGTAACTTTTGTTAATTTTTTTCTGAAAGTGTGCAACAAAATCAATGGTGTCCAAAACAACCAACATTGTATGAACAAAAAAACAGACATTTTTTAAATTATCTTCCTATGTTTCACATAAGCCATACAGCAACATGAGTGTAAGAACATGAAAGAATTGGGTGAACTATCTCTTTAACGTCAGTCCGAGTGCTTCACTGTCATGCCTGACTCATGCACACAGAGACGCTCCCTCCCCTGGTCATATTAAAACAGAGGGCTCGCCTAATACCACCTTAATGACGAGTCAGGTGACTCGCCGAGGCCGCTCTAATTAAGAGGCTTCATTCACACATTCCCTCAACTCCATGAATGGACACTCTAAGACTGACATGTCATATAGTTCCATTCATCATGAGCAAAAACACAAGGGGGAGCAGAGCTCAGCTGGGAGGGATGGGTAACCGAGGGGACATTTTCTTTTGTGTGCCTCTAAGCTTCTGGGGCCAAATGCCAGCGGGCTAACCCCTGCGCTGGCTGCCCATGTGTTTCTCCTTCCTCCAAAACGGAGTAATTAGGAAGATCTTAATGGGTTTCCAGGTTTATTAGTGGCCAAGAAAAGCTTCAAATGTCACTTTAATTAAAGGGGATTCCACAGACAGCTTGTGTGGCAATGTCAACCGCTCGAAAAAATCCTTGTTTGGGCAGGAGGAGTAGAACGGGCCAAGTCTTGAATGCACACAAAGAAACGTGAAGTTCTAAATGGCAGCTGTCTAGACGTGTGGTCAGAGACAAAATAGATCATTTGACCTCGACCAAACATTAAACTGACAGCGATTATCTGCTCATAAATGCCACACATGCGTATACGAGTCCCTTCCTTTCATATCAGCGGCTGCAATCCGACTCCCCAAAAACCGTCCCATTGAAAACGCGCCCTCCCAAATTATTTTGGGGGATGAATTTATTCCTGGCATATCCTATGCTCGTTCATGCAGGATATAAAATCCTAGATTATTTCTTGCTTGGTTAACCTGCATCCGGTCGCCTCGTTCACAAAACCACTCTAATGTTGCCATTAGTTATGCTTCTATGGTGGCCAAAAGATGAATCCTGAGGTCTCCACATTCAATAAATGTGTACATGAATGGTGGAGGAAGATAAAATATATCTCTGAGATAGAGAAGGGGCCAGTTCATTGCTGGAACGTCAGAGGGGGAGATAATTAATCAATATGAAAATGACATGGGCTCCACTGAAAATCGGAACCATGTAAAAGCCTGATCTGCCTTTTTCACCTTGAGGGAGCTTCAGTATTAATTATCTTGAGAAAAACAACATAAATGGCAAGTTTTTTGCACCACAATACGACACTTCAATATTATAAAAAAATATCAGAAATATATATAAAATTAATATTTAAATATCTATGATAAATACAAACAATTTATATTATTATTACTTTATTATTTAAAAATTCATCCCAATATATCCCAGATACAATTTTTAAAAAAATAATTTAACACTCACAAAAAAAACAAATCTTAAAAAAACTAAAAAAACAAATAGCCTATAAAAATATACCTCTAAGCAAAAACTGCAAATAACAATAAAAACTGGTTAGTGTCAATAAAAGTGAGGCTAAAACAACTATGCCTCTTAAAACAGCTTGTAGGACAAACACACTTTAACCTTTAAGCTACAGCTGCTTTTGTGGACGGGGAAGCTAAGTACAATAACTGCAAGTAACTGGTGTTGTCTCACTGAGTGAAGGGCCAACATTTCTGTGTTTTATAGCACAGGTGTGGAACCGTACAGACCAGGAGCCTGGAAAAGGTGATCTGGTAATTGGCCATGGGAAAAAGACTGTGTGTCAAGGGATTGTCTATGGTAGATAAGAGATTTTAATCAGGGTTTTTATTATTATTATTATTATTATGTGCCAATCTCCAACAAGAATGCACTTCAACAGACATATACTGTAAAAAATAATTGTTGGTTTAACTTAAAAAAGTAAGTTACCTGGTTGCCTTAAAATTTTGAGTTCATTTGACAAAAGAAAAATGTTGTGATAAGTCATGAAAATAATTTTTTACAGTGTATAGTGTAAACTTCAGAACACAAGATGCAGTATCATCTTCACGGAGTTAAAATGATTAATACATTCTATATTTTGATGACAAAATCCATTATTTCTTTAATTATGGGAGCACAAATGGGATGAAGTTATTAAAGAATAATTTTGTTTAGCATTTTAAAATTCTGACAATTTCATAGTAAATAAAAAAATAATAATAAATTCATAAAATCAAATTATCTGTACCTCTGAGAAAATATAGTCTGATTTTCACAATGACAAGGAGTTAAAGACAAATACAAAAAAAATGACTTCATCGTTGTATCATTTGAAAATGAAAATGGTGGGTTTTGAGTTTAAAGCACCCAGTAATTTTTTTTGCACAAAGTGCAGAGACCAGAGACTACCGCCCGTAATTCATGCTGCGAATTGCATCTGGTGGCAGCAAAGCGAAACAGCAAGCTTTATTTTCTTCAGACAGTAATGCTAGCGTACCTTTGGCACAGAAAGCCAGCGTCTCTCATAGCTCACTCGGGGCAACTCAGTCAATGGAACAAAGTTAGAAGAATGGAATACAGTCTCTGAACAAAACACACACATTGGCGAGAGAGCGGGGCAGACCGGGGCTGGAATTCCACTCGCTGTGCAAGATGAGCAATATGGTGACAGGCAAAAGTGGCACAGGGCCCTTACGCCGAAGCCAAGCATGTTTTCGTCCTGAAATAACCTGTATTTTCATAAGCAAGACAATCTTTACAGAGGGCAGGTGAACCCAGTAACCACCTGTGCATCCAACTGCAAAGGTCTGGCTGAGCTTTTCCTGAGTTAATCTAAATGTGAAAGGTGTATTTTGCCATGCACTTCTTGTGCTGAAAAAAAAGAGGGTTGAACCAAAGCTGCATTTACAATGACAATAAACAAAGGAGCAAAAAATCAAATCCAATTATAGCAACTCAAACTACTCAAACTGTGCAGAGATAGCCATGAGCTATTAATAAAGTAACTGTTAAAGTGTCAATAATAGTTGTACCAATGAAATCCTTGTCAATATCTTATTGAAGAGAAAAAATGTTCCCAACAGAAATCAGATGCATGTTTGAGCAATAATGTAGAAATACTAAAGGCTCGTTAGAGATATCATAAACCTCGACAAACTGTGGTACCCCGCTTCTAGATCAAGTATAAAATAAAAAATAAAGTTAGATTGTGAGAAATAAATTTGCAATTATGATAAAGTTGCAATTGTGAGATGTAAACTTATATTTAAGAGAAATAATCATGCCATAAAGTCACAATTGTGATATAAAGTCATATTAAAAATTATAATTGAGAAACAAAGTTGCAACTAAGATAATCACAATTACATTTACAAAAAAATAGTTACAATTGTAAACTTACAAAGTTGCAGTTAATAGTCACAACAGTGAGATATAAAGTTGTAATTACAATAAAGTCACAATTGTGAGTCACATTTACAAAAAATAAATTACCATTGTGAGATATAAAGTTGCAATTACGATAAACTCATAACTGTGCTATGACGCCATAATACAATAAATAAAGTTGCAATTGTGAGATCTAAAGTCATATTTACAAGAAACTAAATTTGCAACTGTGAGATAAGAAGACTTAAATACAAAGTTACTAAAAAGTGACCTTTTTTCTGATGGCTTCCATAACAAACAGTGGTCAACCTTATACAAAACATTTTCAGTACCTATAGTTCGAAAATAGGGATGCAGAGGGATGATTTCCATTCTACAGCTAAATATTCATGAATGAACAATCCAAAAAAAAGTCCTTAAACTTAAATCGCTTCACCATACACTGAGATGGCAGCCCAATAGTATATTAATAAATGCAGACAAAGGTTGAGTTTTTGTTTGCTCAGGTTGCATTTACACCTTTATTTATGGATTCCCTCCAGTGGCATAGACATCATGTTTTGACGCGGCTCTAATGTCAAGATAAGATGAAGAATCACTTCAAGGTGCTCTCTGACACAAGATAAATGGCAGTTGACCTGAAGACACTGGGAGGTGAGGAGCCTTGTGGCACTGTTGTGGCGCTGCTCTAAAAACATTTCCTGTCTGCCTCGAGAGACACCACACCTTTGGGCAATTTTAGACATGGGTATATCTCATCTATGAAAACTTTGAGATAAGGCTGAATGAATGAGCCTGCCTGTCTGTGCAAATAGCTTAAGTCTATCACATCTATTATTTTCCAAGTTAATGCCAGAACATAAAAATCATGATGTAAAATGCAATCAAAAAGCAAATTTAAACTTGGTGGCTTCTCCAAAGTCATTACAAACATAAACATATAAAGTCTACAAATGTCACAAATGTCAACCTTTAAAATTCAAAGAGTACAGAAAGGGAAAAAATATTATTTTCATTTTGTCTCACTCTTCAAATTTTGGCTTTGGTGACAAAAACAACATCTCCTCTCGAAACGGAATCTGAAGGAGAAAAACCGTATACGCAGAGAGTTACTCAACTGCATGAACGCATGCCCAATTCTGCTACATTATTCTCTGAGCCGCGTAAATGATCAAACCTGATGACAGTCTCAGTCTGAGGAAGAGACAGAGCCTACAAAAGGGAAAGTGACAGGCCCTTCTACAACAGATGTTTCTACCGAGGGGAGTCTACTCTCCACTGAGCAGTCTCACACATGAGAGACACCCAAAAGCTCTGGAAACAGTCCTGAAAATGTATGTTCACTGGTAAAAACACTTTCCCCCCCATACGGACTACCCACCACTGAATATTCAAGGCTTGTTCAAAAACACAGAGGGGTATTAACACATAAAAAGCAAAGTACCATTGCCAAAGTTTGTACAAAAGGCAAGAAAGAAACTGTTTAAAGAGCAATCTTAAAGGGATAGTTTACCCAAAAATGAAAATTCTGTCATTTACACACCCTCATGTCATTCCAAACCTGTATGACTTCCTTTCTTCCATGGAAGACAAAAGATGTTCATTAGAAAGCAGGGTTTTTTCCACCAGGAACAACCATGGTCATCATTCACTTTCATTATATGGAAAAAAGAAGCTTGAACATTCTGCTAAATCACTCTTTTTGTGTTTGACAAACAAAAGAAAGACATGCAGGTTTAGCACGACATGAGCTGAGTAAATAATGACAGAATTTTCACTTTTGGCTGAACTATCCCTTTAAATCCTACCACACAGAACGTTTGCCTCTATTGATCCACAATCCAGAGAAGAGCCACACTATTGACAGAAAACAAAACACATTAGAAAGGCCATTTGTCAGAAATGTTGCTCTCCAGATCTATCACAAAAAGAAAAATTTCCCACTGTAAACGATAACACACATCTGTTCTTCATTTCCAACAGATCAATGTTAATATGCAGGGGGTCCTGAAGATGGATTGCGGACACACTTTAACCAGTTAAGTGCCGGGGTCATATCACAGACAGGCTTGATAAGAAGTATGAGCCAGAAACAAGATCTTCATTTGATATAAAGCACTTCATACATCATAAGCCATAAGATCTGTCATATATAGATGGTATAGCATGCATATGCTCTATTCGTGTGGAGATTTTCAAGAGAAAGAAAGAGGAGTTTATGGTAGGACAAGCTGACCTTTCAAATGATTTATATATCATATAACTAAACCTCTCAAAGCGGTTTAAGCATGTTAGCCATAAAACTGCCATTAATATGATCATTTCATATGAAACCTACAGCATCAAACATTAAAAACACGGAGAGCTACTTACTAAAAACAGAAAATATGGTGTTTTACACTTGCTACATGGCTTAACTAAATATAATTTTAGTATTTATGCTTGCTTGTGGTATATTTACTATAAGTTCAGTGGTCTATTCAAGCATTAAAACTCATCTACATTAGAGTAGGACGGCGTCCACTGCACAAAACCGCATTATGCCTCTTGTTCGCAGTGGGTCTTAGAGAGCAGTGGCCAGTCTGGTGCCTATTTCCTTGAGACAGGATCTAAGCAGGAGCCAGACGGGAAGGCAAGCATTGCCTTGCAGGAGTCCGGATAAGCCAGCTCTGATGGCTTGATACAGCTCCAGACCCCCAAGCCTGATACCCTGGCCACAGAAGCGGGTCTAAATAATGTTTGCCATGCCTGCAGAATACATGCTACTGTTTGACATTGAGTTTCCTGCTACTAGTCTTTCATAACAGATAAGAGTCAAAGATCACCACCTGGCAACAAACAAGTGAAAAAATGCACAATAATCATTTATTATTATTAAATAAACATAAAATTGTTGAGTAGCATTTAGTCTAAATGGTATATATTGTCTAAGACTATAGCAAAGTTAAGTAAAAACTGTTTAATTGAAAAACGCATGTTTTTCTAAAATGTATATATTTTAAAAACCTGAATCTAAATTCTTTTCCACTCATATAAGTGATGATGAACTTCAAAGCACAATTTCATGCAGTGTGCCTGTGTGATTCAATTCTATTCATTTATTTAACCATTTGAAGCTTAGAAGTCAAATAGTGAAAGCTTGAAAAATCTCATTAATAAAACTTGGTGGCTTCAATTACACAATAGATTTGTTCAATTTTTAACAATATCTGTGAGACGAAAACAAAAATCTGTTGATTTGATTTTGGCACTTGGGTAATTCAATTCAAGATCATTTAATTTATAATAATACACATTCACTTCAAAGTATAATAAAGTTAACAAAAAATGTGAAATCGCTGTACCTGAACTGTGAATCAAACATTAATAAAATAATTAGAGATGTGTTCCGACAGACAGCTTCTGGTATTATTGTCTAAAGTTGGGGAAAAGGTAATTAATTTGGCAGTAAATTTATTCGCACCGTGTTTGGCTCCTCTAACGAAGGAGAGGAAATTGCAAAACGGAGATCTAGTCTTCCTCCATTGTGTCTGATCAAATGGAAATCTTTCTCTTTTAACACAATATGCATATTGTGGATCCTGGCCTTCCATTGCTGAATGACATGCTTGAGCATACCAGTAACTATGAGTGAAAACCCCTTTAATTACTTTTTAATGTTTGAAATGCAAAATCTTTTAGATGTAGTTATTCATTTATAACAGATAAATAAAATAATACAATTACAAATTATCAAATAAATGAATACATTTAGAAGATAAGCTAAAATAGATTTATACTGATATACAATAAAAAAGATACAATAATATAGGTGTAATCAATAAATGGAATGGAAAAAGTTAAATTAGGATTTTTTTTTTTATTTGTAACTACAATAACGACATCTATGTATCTACAATAAATTACAATGTAATGACAAACATAATTAAAGGTCAAAAGACACTACCATCATATTTCATTGGAAACTTCTCTATTCAAATGAATCTTGCAAAACTATTTTTAGAGGGAAACTTAAATGAAACTTTTGATACTAAATGTATACCACAGATTTTCACGATACAGCTGTAAGCTTTTGATTTCTCATCTGATTTCTGAGTGCACAGAGCAACAACCGGGTGTGTAAAACAAACATCAGGGCTGTTAATAACATTTTAACATATGTAAGTGCATTGTTTCTCCTGCAGTATGTTAAAGCTCTGTTACGGGATGTGCTTCATGACACAGTGGTCCCTGCAGGTTCAGTACAGGGTCTCTGTGGCCCACCTTGAGCTCAAGGGTTCTGGCACACTGGCAGATGGGACACATCGTGCCTTCAACTGGAAAATAGTTCTCTTGTGTCAGTAATGGCAAATAAGAGAATGCAAGGCAAGACTGAGCAAACTTTCACAGTGCCTCCAGTACCAGTGTAATAAAGAACTAACATACTGTTTTGTCTTACCGTTTTAGACAATTAAATAACTTATGTATATCCATTTTCATATTAAAAAAAAATAAATAAATTATAACATACAAAATATATTTATAGCTCAAAACTGCATTTAGGTATTAAAGAAAATAAATCAGTAATAGCCTATTATATTTAAAAAATACTTCCTGAATGTTTGCAATAATCCTCAAACAGCAAAACAATATTTCTTGAAGCAATACAAAATGAACATGCAGAAACTAGAAATTAACGATTTCCTGTAAACCCCATAAATACTACATGTAATTTTTTTTCACAACAACTGCTGCGATGTTTTTGTCAACAGTACGATGAGAAAGTGTACCATGACTCAATGCAGCCACCTAGTGTTCACACCGTGAATCTCACCAAACGTTATCAGTATATCTCCAAATATATATCACAATTTTTATCCTCCCTCATTACTATAGTTGTTAGCCAAAATAATGGTTTTATATTTTCATATGCTACCATTTACGTTTTTACAGTTTCGTTAAATGCCCTGATGACAACTTGTCCCACTTGGCTTCCCTTACCCAGTAAAAAACACAAATGTACTGCTTTAATATGTAACTAACGATTATCTTACCCCATAACCTATGATTTTTTCTATCAATAAGCCAAATGCAATTACGAATGAATATTGATGCATATTAAAATCCTGCACCTACTATCTATACAAGTAGGCTGTGTTTTTGTAGTCAACATCATTAACAAGTGAAGTATTAAGTTTAAATGAACAGACTGCTGTATACTATACCTACTGTATATATATAAGGAATAGGGATGGGTTTCATTCATGCATTCAGTTTGTAAGACAATTCTACAAGCAACTGACCCAAGAGGGTTAAATAGAGTCCAGCCAAGATGAGACGTCTTCTCGTTGACTCATTATCAGCCTCATGTACTGTATTTCCCGTACTAATAATGAAACAGTGCAGCTGGATAAAACACACACGCGTGATGAAGCATTAATTATGCAGTGCTAAACATCTATGAAACCAATTTGTAATCAGGAGGCGTGACAGCATACACTAGTCTAATGTAATAACACTGAACCACCAGAAACCGCTGGAGCTCTCTATATCCCTTATATGTGCGCTAACAGATGCTGACGTATGTGAGGGCATTATAAAAGATCAGAAAAACACCACAGAACCTACTTGCTATTAGAGACAGACCATTTTGACTGACATTTTGACAAGAAGTAACATTCTTTGCCAAATCACTAAAAAAACAGCACCCAACCATTTTCATTGCCATTCACTGCTAAGCATTAAACAGAAAATTAACTAATTCAGTGTATTATTTGCAAAATTATTCAATTCACATAACAGCCACACATTGTCAATAATATATATATATATTTATTATTATTATAGTAGTTATAAT
>RJVU01026577.1:13065034-13109943 GCA_003731715.1 Anabarilius grahami
AAAGTTCAAAAGAACAGCATTTATCTGAAATACAAAGCTTTTGTAACATTATACACTATACTGTTCAAAAGTTTGGGGTCAGTAAGAATTATTTTAATTTTTTTGAAAAGAAATGAAAGAAATTAATACTTTTATTCAACAGGGATGCATTCAATCATTCAAAAGTGACAGTAAAGACATTTATAATGTTACAAAAGATTATATTTCAAATAAATGCTGTTCTTTTGAACTTTCTATTCATCAAAGAATCCTGAAAAAAAAATGGTACACAAATATTTTGTACAATTGTACACAATAAATGTTTCTTGAACAGCAAATCAGCATATTAGAATGATTTCTGAAGGATCATGTGACACTGAAGACTGGAGTAATGATGCTGAAAATTCAGCTTTGCCAACACAAGAATAAATTACATTTTAAAATATTTTCAAATAGAAAAGTTATTTTAAATTGTAATAATATTTCACAATATTACTGTTTTTACTGTATTTTTAATTAAATAAATGCAGCCTTGGTGAGCAGACGAAGCTTCTTTTAAAAACATTACAAATCTTACCGATCCCAAACTTTTGAACGATAGTGTATATATATATATATATATGGAAAATTTTGTAAATCAAACAAATCCTCTCAATTTATTTATTGCACAATAATGAAACTGTTAAGTAATGAAAAATAAAATGTGTGAAATTTCTGCACCACTGAACAGAAATGCATAAACATTCCTAACTCTTCTGCCTTTAGTTGGCCAAACAGACAGTCCCAGCACTTCAGCATAAAGTAATAATGGTGATCAGCCTTTTCTGTGTATTTAAAAAACAATCTTACCAATACATGGGGATGTATAAGACATCACCTGGTCCCACAACAGCCTCGTATCCAACAGCATTTTTGAAATTAGGAAACTTGTCATAATCAGGATTTTCAAAATCAACCTATGAATGTAAAAATAAAAAATAAAAACTTATTGGAAGTTATTGTTCCAGTCTTAAAGAGTCTGAAAACAAAGTTTTTTTAGCAAGTGGTTCTCAAACTTTTCAGGCCAAGTACAACATTTGATTTGTACAACATTTAATCTACAATCATTATTAATATACCAGCACTATATACGGACAAAGATTGTGGATTAAATATATATAAATGTCCGTGAAGGTTACATTTGGTAGGGTCTGTGCTAACTTGAGATATGTATATATAAAAATAAAAAGAAAGTTGGATTGAATCCAATGATCAACATATTTTTCTTGATCTCTCTGTTTATATGTTTAATGTTTTTGTTTTTACCACCATCACTTTGTCCCACTGATAGTCATAAATATGGTGGATGAGTGGAAAATGTCATGTGACTAAAACAGATGAATACAATATTTTGCCTTTTTTGCATTAACAAGATAAAATGGCCACACCAGTGTGCAACTTGAACATTAGATTGCATGCTGTATTGCTGAAGTACAATGTGGGTTATGCAGTAAAGTAGTAGACACACAAAGCTATACTATATATAACATACAAAAATTTGAGAACCACTGGTCTAGGGTGTCATCAAACATATAATACCTGACTCTGTCTGTCACATGGATGATGAACTGGGTAAGGATAGAGGCAGTCAAACTGATCCGGAGGAAAGAGGATGCATCTCTTATGTCCTTTGATTTGTGCAAAGAAATTCTGCTGCTCATCATAGTGTGCTGGTGTCACATTGCCTGGCGTGTTATTTTAAGAGGATAAAAAAAAAATAATAAAAAATGATATGATGGTCACCCCACCAGCAATTTTAGTTAGAAGGACAACAAATTTATTTTACTATACTATTTTAAATAATAATCCTAATAATTTAGATACAGAATAAAGTGCACTGAAACTATACCTTCCATGCCTATGAGCAGCAAATTTGAGGTCAAGGGTCCCCAGTTTCGTTTAGCTTGCTGTTTATTAATCCAGTTCCAATTGAATCCAAGGAAATCCACCACAATTTTTCGTCCTACTGTATCGTTCAGTGTTTGTTGCAAGTACACTCTACAAAATAAACAACGAAGTCATTTCACATCTTAAAATGTCAAATTAAATCAAGTGATACTTTAGAAGGCAATTCTTTTCTCTTTAGAAATTACACAAAAATTAAGCAAATATCTACCTGAATTTGTTTAATATTTATCTAGTAAGGTCAACAGTTAAAGGTCTAGGACCAAAAACAAGATGATCATAAATGATATAGCAATAAACCACCAAAACAGAGTATCAAAAGGTCAGCGATATGAACTGGACACCAGTTGGCAGAATTAACTGCTTGGTCATACAGCGGCGCAATTTCATTTCCTGGATTGGATTTCATGCATCTCAACACTTTTCCATAGTATCATACTGTTCATGTTATTATAAATAGCGCAAAACTTTATAGTCAAGGTATATTTTAAATATACACTATACACAAATGTACACCTATTCGATGCTGAAGGGATGTTTTATCTGTGAAAGGATAAAGACAGTAAGCAATCTGACAAAATCAAAGTTATAACTCATTGTCTATACTTTTGTTAAAAATTTTTTTTAAAGTTTAACCTCAGCCAGCAGTTAAGAACATGTCATGCAAATCAGGTACATTAATGTATATCATACTGACATACCTTTCTGATCCACCATGTTCTTCTGTTTGATGCATCTTGTCCACAAACTCAGAAAATTTCATCTCTATTCGATGAGATTTGGGTACAAAGTCTTTAAAGTTTGCCATTTTCTTCTCATCATAATACAAGAATTTGTGATTTTCTGCCATGTAAACAGAGAAGTCCCCATTTCCAATGTTCTCTTGCAAGTAGGGTATGTCCCATTTTAGAGCTGGATATACTAAACTGGTGTCTGTTAAAACAACAGGCTCCTACCAAAGAAAATCAAAATCATGAAAAAGTTACAACATTTACAATATAAATAATATTTAAACAAATTCCTTAAGACAACAGATCAATGGAGTGCTACTCTCAGCTGGGTGGGTCATTAGTAGTTTTATCATTCTGTGGGCTCAATCACCTTTAACTATGCTGCATGTTTCCTGTAGCACCAAACTCACTTCCACACTCATGTTTACATTCAAGTGCAAATATATAATCTAGAGCTTAAATATTAATTTAAACAGAACTGCAAAAATACTGTCCGAGTCGTGCAGCGCTCGGCGTTCATTTGACACAGAATTATACTGATGCTGCAGCATNAAAAAAAAAAAGTGACAAGTGCTACGTGACTAGAAGAACGTACACTGTTCCAGCGCGCGCGCGGGTAGGCTGCTCTCGCGCTCCGCTGCAACTACACCAGACGACCGCTACAGGAACAAACCCCCATACATCGACATCGACTTTTAGGTGTAAACTGCTATCTATTATGTACATGATAATAAATATTATTACATAACTTATTATTGGACTAATCATTAAGTCATAAATGTACCTGATCTGATTAAAACTTATATATATATATATCCATTTTAACATAATAGAAAGTTAATAAATAATTATAAACGTATTAAAACGTACGGACTCGTGCACAGCTAACAGTCCAATGTGTCACTGTTTACACGAGACAGACGTCAACATGAACAACGTGCTTTGACTGATCTCATTTTAACTGACTGCCACAGTAGTTCTTTGTGAACAGAGCAAGACTTTGATTTTACTACAATTGATTTTATTTTTTATTTTTTTTCCTCATACGTTTCCTTTCTGTTTTTGGTGCAAGAACCCCTTCCTAGGCCATGTAAAAACACTATTATGATTATGCTCTTCCTATAAAATGTATTATTTTTGTTCCATCACTAAGTCATTGGAATAACTGTGTTATATGGTCTGAATTGTAAAATGATATCATATAGTTAAAATGTTAAGAAACATTTTTAGGAAATGTTCTATTTACATTTTCAATATCTTACTGCAATCATGTCCAGTAAACTTCTCACTTTATGCAGAAATTATATATAACGACCCGTTTACAAATTTTCTACATTTAAAACCTAATTTATCATGGCATTTACAAAATCTGTGCTTTATCTGAAGAATAAACCTAAATTATAACTCTATCAAAGAGTTTCAAAATAACGAACGATTTTATGTTAGACAAGGGCGTTTAATAGTCTAATGCTTGAATTAGTGTAACGTAAAACATCCTTTAGTTTTAGTGCACCTTGCACCCACCAAAATCAGTTGCAGCTCTCCGTAACGTTACCTCCATCTGTCGCACTCTAATTCAATGCAGGGTAAATATGCCAACATACCTCGTTATTGATGAGAATCTCGGCACGCGGATCCGTATGGGATAGTCGCGGTATCGGTCGGGTTGGGAAAGTATATTGTCGAAGCTGCGATTCATTCCAGCATGGGTCGCGTAGATCCGTAAAGGAGGCAGCGGCAGCTCCATCGGTCTCCGCGGGGTCCGCTTCAGCCACGGTCGCGGCTGCCATGTCCTCCGAGTGCTCCAGAGGATTGCTGTTACTTTACAATGAAGCTGCGAGAGGTTAGACGGCACAGCCGTTGAGCTGAAGGAGGAGCAGCGAGCGCGAGGACCGCTCCTGGGCTTTCACACACCCCGCCGAAGCACGAACAAACGAAAGCGACCCGCGCAGTCATACAAACAGAGTGAAAACAGAAACATTGGTGAGGTTTCCATAACATCCACCAGAAGTGGGGTTTTTTTTTCAAAGTAAAAGTCCTAAACCGTTGGAAACATAAATAAACGAATGAGCGAGCAATAAGGAAACGTTACAAATATTCCAGTCAATGCAAAAAAATCTACCATGGTAACTCAAAATACCATACGGCCTTTTCGACAAAATACTAAAGTAATTTCCTACAGTTGTTGTTCACTGATTTTAAACGTGCATGGAAGCTACAAGTGATGTCGTGCAGGAAAAAAATCCGACGGAGTGATCAGGAATCGGAAGTAAAACGCAGGACACGAGCACAATTACGTAGAAAACTTATAATTTGTACAGTGTTTCTATGAACAGTGTCTTTCGTGCGCACACACCTATGGGGAAATAGAAACATGCAGTTCTGCAAATCAAACAGTAGATGGGGATATTTGACAGTTGCTATTCGTAGTGGTCAGTCATGGGCGAAGAATATCCTAGTAGATTCTTTCTGGTAACTGGGTGTGTTTCTTTTGATCTCAACAGAAGCATCACAGAGAAACACTTTCTTATTAAGCTACAGAGAAATACATCCAGTTGACTCAGTGAAACTTAAACATTATTTACATGACTTGGATAACTGCAGGCCTAAATATATATACTATATACCCTATGCTTTTAGTCCTGGAAATAAGCCCCAAAAACTTTGAATCCTGAGTTTTTTTTCACAGACTGAAAGCCTTACAAAGATAATTTTCGAAAACACATAATACTGGGTTGCTCCAGAGTGACTGTTGCTGCAATCTGTGTCCTGGATGAAATGCACCTACTTAAAGATAGAAGAATATTCATGATCCCTTAAGGCTAGTTTATTTCAAACCGGTATGCAAAACACTGAGTTTTTCCACCTAACTGAATTCACCCTATGTATATGGGCAGTGTTGAATTCACCCAATTCAGCATGCAATTAGGGCGAATTCAGGTAAATTAGATAGATGGTTTTGAATGACATGTAAATGAAGGCCAAATTTTAATTTTTGTGTGAACTATCCATTTATAAATAGCTGTCACCAAATTAAAAAAAATTACACCAAGTAACCTTTTCAAACTGTCAATTTTTCCTTTTACTTTTCCCTTGAGCTATCATGGATCCTTTTCTTGTAAAATATAAAGGTAATTGGAGGGCCCCAAAACTCTTTTTTTGTTTGTTTGTTTGTTTGTTTTTTCATTGTCTCTGGGCTTATGTCGTTCAGGGGTTTTCTAATACGGTTTATGCACAACAAACTTCTGTATTCTGTAAAACAGGTTGCATCGCTTCCGGTTCTGGACTTTGAATGTGTTTCATTAAATATAGAGCTGTTCCCTTTCTAGTGTTCCGGCGAAAAAGAAGATGGCCCAGGCCCAGAAGGAATGCAACTCGTGCAGGGCCCAATTCAGCTTCCAGACGGACACGAGGCATGCATCTTGTGCCTGGGACACCTCCACACCAAGATGGCACACGACAGGCCCAGCTGTTGGGGTGCTGTGCACAAGGCTCTCTATCGTACTGAGCGCTGTTTCTCTGCTCCTTCCTCCCCTCGCCATCGAGCCATGGAACAGAAAGAAATGGCTGCTGTGCTCAGGAGGCTTTTGAAGTCACCTCGCGCTGACCCAGCACCCACATGTGCCACAACCCTATGCTGAGGACAAGACTTTGCCCCCTCCGACAGAGCATACGAGCTGATCTCATTTGGTGCCTCAGACAATAATGCGATGTCCACAACGGCGTCAGAGAAGGACGACTGGTATCGCAGCTCGCTCAGGGAATAGGACATTTTTAAAAACAAGGTGAGCAACCAGCCACTCAACCTGCCAATGCTGAGCTGTTCAGGTTCATCAAAAAAGCAGTGTGGGAGCTAGGCCTGGATTGGTTAGCTCCCAAGGAGCCATCAAAGAACCACCTGGATGAGTGGTTTCTGCAGTCAGGCCGCCGAACTGCTGCCCCCCAGAAACTGGCTCCCTTCTTCCTGGAGGTGCATGGTGAGATCTCCCTGTCATTGCACACCCCCCACTCACCCTGGACCCGTGCCAGAAAGACCTCTTTTCTTTCATCTTTCAACGAAGCTGACTGCTGTTGCTATGAAAAGCTGCTGCCATTGAGTAAGCCATTGTGACCCACCTCTGCCCTTCAGCAGCCTTCCAAATCATGTCGGACTACAGCCAACATAACAGAGAAGGCCTGCAGTACAGGTAGCTTCTGACAGGCACACCGCCACTGCTTCCTCAACCCATAGAAAAGAGCCTGAGTCAGTAGTGAGACCCAAGACTTCAAGGCGCTTCCCCAAGCAGATGGGACCCCACTCCAGCAAGCTGCCGATGGAGTCCCTGCCATTCTCCAGACAAGTATGGTGTGAGGTGGAAGGCACTCATCGTTGAGGCTGTTTGTCTGTCCCCCTACATGTTGCGGGTGACAGCGCTAAGTGTTTGAATTTTGTTTTATTGCTTGTAATAAACATTGAAAACAATACAATAAAAACAGAAACAAATATGCCTCAATATCAGAGCTCTTTTCCTCCTCTCATTCCTCCACGCTCAGACGATGTAAGTCCCTACCCTTAAGCGGTGCTATGCAGATTGTGAGTCCTGTGCTTTCTTAAGTTTACAGTGCAAGCAATCCCCAGACGCAAACCAGTGATATGCCAAGTATAAGCCATATGGTTCCTACTTAGTTAGAAATCAACCGCGGCTCCCCGCCCTAGAGTGGTGAGCCGTCTCGAGTGAACACAAGCCATTGCAGCCCTTTTAGCGGTTTGCGAATGCGTGTCGTGCACTGCCATCCGTGTCACCTTGGGTGCTGAATAAGATAGAGAAAGTCTATACACTCCACTTCACATGCAGGCTGCCCTGCTTTGAAGGACCAGGAGGAGCTGGTGCTCTGGATGGAGATACATTCACTTCTTGCCAAACAAGCGATAGAGGTGGTACCCCCAAGTTAAAGCAGACCAGGTTTTACAGTCGATGTTTCCTGGTTCCGAAAAAGGATGGTGGTCTGTGTCCAATTCTAGACTTGAGACCGTTGAATCATATTCTACCAAAGAACTCTTTCAGGATAGCCACGGTAAAGCAGATCCTCATGCATGTTCAGCTTGGGGAGTGGTATATATTGGTGGATTTAAAAGATGCTTATTTACATATACAGATAGCCCCTCATCACAGGTGCTTTCTGAGGTTTGCCTTCGAGGGTATGGCTTATCAGTTCAAAGACCTACCCTTCAGGTTAGCTTTGGGTCCTCGTACTTTCACAAACTTTGAATGCAGCGTTTTTTCCCTTCTGCTGTTTGCCACCTGAGAAATAATGAGGACCCAGTGTAGATCATTTTGTAATTTTTGCAGGACCGCTTAGATAGCGGGCACTCGCCATCTACACTTAAAGTGTATGCGGCTGCTATTGCATAATTTCATGGACCAATGCTTGCTTGGGAGGCATAAGTTAGTGATGAGATTTTTGAAGGAAACAAGACGGTTAAACCCCCTTCGCCCTTCTATGATGCCTGATTGGGACTTGCCATTAGTTCTGAGGGCACTCTCTGAACCACCGTTTGAGTTGCTTCGCTCTGCCCAGCTGCGAGTGCTCTTATTAAAGACAGTGCTCTTGCAAGCTTTAGCATGTGGAAAGCATGTGGGAGACCTGTAAGCTCTGTCCGTTAACTCTACTTGTCTGGAGTTCGGAGGTGATGTCTGTGTGGTTAGGCTGAAGCCTAGGCATGGCTATGTGCCTAAGGTGCTTACAATTCCTTTCATGGTCCAAGTTATAATTCTGCAGGCATTTGCCCCAAAGGGGTTCATAACAGAGGCCACAAATGCATTGCTGATTTGTCCTGTACCCACATTGTGCATATATATTGAACGCTCCAGCCATTTTCGTCTGTCGGAGCAGTTCTTTATTTGATTCAGGGGCCATACTAAGGATCTGCCAGTTTTGAAACAGAGACTATCTCACTGCATTGTGGAGGTGATTGCTTTAGCTTACACTTCGCAAGGTGAGACCTTTCCATTTGGGGTCCAAGCCCACTCCACTAGGCATGCCATCCTAGTGGAATTGGGCACGAGGTATGTCTATTCAAGACATTTGTTTGGCCACATGTTGGGCTTCTCAGAATACATTTGCAAGTTTTTATAAACTTGAAATCCCTTCTTTTGCTCTGCATATATTATCTCTGCAAGGGCATTTGAGCTAAGTGGACATTGGCTCCCCACATATGCCTAGGATATGCACCCTTCGTAGTGGGAAGTGGTTGTGACTAGTTTGTATAGCTGACAAGCTGTGCTTACATGCGCTGAGCTGCTGTGCAAATATAATATGCTGATTAATGGTGCAGTGATGTTTATGCCATCTCTTTATGCATTTGCTGAGTACTGTTGTGTAGTGTCAACATTTGTTGCTGCTTCTATGTGCATATATGCCTGTTTAAAGCAATGCTTGACTACATGACTTCATATGGGCGCGTTTACGGTTGGCTGATGCTGATGGTGCCGACACTGGCCCTGTGCTCTTACCAGCGGCATTTCTAGTGGTTTCCACTAGGTCCGCTAGCCGGAGTGTGACGTATTGCTCTTGGGCTTGAGTGTTATTGTGAGTATAGAGTTATAGCCTGTCTCTGACATGCTGCTGTTTGGCTTCTATTGTAGCTACTTTTCTGTGCTTTGTCGCTGGGCAGTCCCTATAACACGAAGGGATGTTACCGCTCTCTAAAGGTAATGTCTTGTTACCTAACTTTTCAGTCGAAAGATTCTAAAGCAATGACGGCACAGCGCAGTGTCATATAGCATACGGCTCCGCCCATCACATGAGTGCTTGATCGTCATTGGCCAGTAATTTTTACTTGCTCAATGCAATAGGGCTTCAGTATTCCAGGAGAAAGAGGTTTCCCCATAGCTTCAGCTACTGATGCAATGTCTTGTTCTTATCCTCGCATCTCAACTCTACCCCCTTAGGATTTGAGGGAAGGATGCAAGAAAAGAAAATAAAGACGGAGGAATTGAAGGAAATTATTTGTATTTTGGAACATTCTTGATCACTCAAGCATCACTTCAGCAACATCAGCTGCGCTCAAGGAAATGCCCTTATGTTGTAGAAATTTGGTCATTTCAAAAATTCACAATAAATAATAATAAAAGAAGATGTCCTGTTGAAATATATGAGGTGTAAGACTAATTTAAACTTCAAAGATTAAACATGAATTAAAATTATTGTGACAGATGTGAAGGGGGATGAGAATTTATGTGCATTTGTTTTTTCGACAAGAAAGACTTCCGCAAAAGATGCACCTGTGCATCTTCGCTCATAGCTCCTCTGAAGGCTTTCTCACTCCTCATTCCTCCTCTCCTCCTGGTGCAAGTAGAATTGAGATGTCCTTCAAGACAGCTTTCTTTGATTGGTTTCTGGGTCACAGGCTGAAGGATGGAAGAGGGAAGAAACAAGGAAGCATCAATTTGAGTATTGAGAAGCACCCCGCAAATGTTTAGGGTGCCATTTGGGACAGGGCCTATGTGAACTAGAAATTTTGTCACTGGCAACAATTAGTTCACCAGAAGATGGAACAATTATGCCAAACTCAAATATTTCTCAAAGTGCACCTGTTGATGCAAATAAATGTTTTCATGCATCTGCAAAGACAGATATTTAAAAAAAAAACATCAAACATTCCTTGAGTGAATAGCTGACAACTTTAGCAATAGATTGGCCATGATAAAGCTTTAAATATTTTAGCTGTAATTTTGGAGTATAGCTTTTAACCTGAAAGTCATGTGAACCAACTGGTGTATAAAACTAGGAGAATGTTAAAGGGAGAAGACAAATAGTGCTTTCCCACCCACCGCCACACTCACACCCATGCTGACCTTAGCCACCTCTTGGTGTTCTTCCCCCAGATGTCTTAAGTCTTAAATCCTATTAGTCAAGGTTTCTCAGAGCCATTAAATGTAATTTTCCCAATTTCTGTGGATTGTTTCATCATTTAAGTGAGCTGAGAGAGTATATGGACAAAAGTCACACTGCTATATATACATATAATATCTCAACATATAAAAAAGAAAAGAAAAAAAAGTGCAACATTGTATAAGTGGAATAATTTTTCATAAAATCTTGTATTCCAATAAAAAAAAAATATTTTTTTGTAACAGATCTTTATTAATAATATCTCAATAAAAGCACACATTATAAAACTGTATCTGAGCACATCTCTGCTATGAATTTATATGTATCAGACAAACAAGATAACATGGTCCATGCCAAACATGACAAAGTCTAATCTTTTTCTCTTCCAGTGTGTCACCTCCCTCTCAGCCACCTCAAACTCATGCCCCACTGCAAATCATCCATGGCAAGGCCAACCTTCCAGTCGTGACCCTGCTTTCATGTGAACAAATAAAAAACGGAAGTTTAGCAGTAGGGTTTAAGGTTGAATCAACTGGAGTTTGATTTTTCAACCATGCCTTTGGGGCCGATTTCACACGTAGCTTAGGTAATTTTGAGATTTACTACTTCTTGTTTTGTATTTGAAATCATAGCTTGACAAGATGAACAGCTGAGTTCATGATATGCATGCAATTTATATCTTTTCTAAGGGGCAAATGTGAACAAAGAGAGCATATAAAATACTGTAGGCATTTGTTTTACTACATAACACTTGCATTGAATGACATTTTCCAGTCCTTGGTTATTTTATTCTGACTTTAATTAAATTTAAAGATAAAGTGAAATTTGAATGTGAATATCAAAAAATACACATTTCAATTTAATATCTCTATAACCCTTATTGTCTAACCTAACAAATTACATGGTGTAAATTGTAGGAGGAATTCGCCTCAACTCATAATTAACAAGGTGTCAAGGGGAGTTTTTATTTTGATCTTGATTTTCACAAATAAGATGTCAATGAGGTGCTTCATCGAAACCACAGCAAAGAGAAGTGCATCAGAAAAAGCTATCACCAATAAATAGACTTTTAATTAGTTTTTTTAGTCAACTTTTAAAGGGCCACAGTTTTGTCACTGTGTTTTACTGTAGGGTTGGCACTTTTGCAGATGGGACGGTAGCTGGCAAGTATTTGTTTATAAACCCTACTTGTTTGGGTACAATACTTGAACTAACTTCTATTCAGCAAACAGTGTGAATCCATGCAAAGCCTTTTCCCAAAGTCCTTTTGAAGGCGACAGCCCATTGAAGGAGGAGGAGAGAGGGATTAGCGTCTTCAGCAGCAGTGCATTTCCGAGGGAGCTGATTAGCTCGCCATTCATTGTTAAATCGAGCAAAGGAAGGCCCTAGAGGACTGAAAAGAGCCAAATAGGTGGGCCTGGAATAAAACATCCACAGGAAGCCCAACACAGGCTACATGAAGTTTTCCCAACATTTTTTTTTTCTCCCGAGATGGCGGCATGAAAAAGGAGATTAGCATACAAAATTAGATGCTAGATGATTTGTGGGGCGACTTGGTTCATGTTTTCCCTCTGTCTCAACAAAGTTAATTAAACTAGTCTTAAACAGTAAAGAAACATCCAAGCGCAAAAGCATTGGGAGTGCTTTGAGGATTACCAAGACAGAAAAGAAGGCATTTGTGAAGAAGAAATTGAGAGAAGCGTGAAGGAAGGAAGACTATAATTAAATGCTCTCTCTCATTGTCTCTCTGCCCCAGGGTTATGTGACATCAAGCTGAAGAATACAGAAAGAAAAGGGTTATATACGCCCAAGACAAAGAAATCATTAGGTTTGACCAACAGTCTGCGGTAAATAATTTAATTTTACAATGTGTGGGACGGATTTATGATACGGTCTTTCATTTTTTTACGCTTAAAATGTCATTATTATTATCATTACTATGAAGCACATTTATTTCTGAGCAAAAGAAATTAGCAGAGGATGTTTTACTACACAAACAACAAGTGGCTCAGTTAATTCAGATGCTTTCATCTAACCTAAATGAATGAAAACTTTAAAAGATGATACCTATTACATAATTTTAATTATGAAAGCAAAATAATAAAAAAAAACACATAGAAAGAAACTATCATAGAAAAACAGCACTATAGTATCTGTGCAATAAATTAACAATATACAAAGTGCTTCCTCTTATTTACAGTTCATATACAGTATCAGGGTAAAACTATTATCAGAATGCTAAAAACAGACAAGAAATGATTCTGATGGCAGCTGGAGAAGTGGCCCGAATCGTGAATTCAAAACTCCTTTAAAATGATCATTCCAATAAATTATCCATCAAAGTACATCACTGTTGGTGAATGAAAAGGTTATTCACAGTCTATTGTGCTATATAGTGGTTAGATGCGGTGTTCAGTGCTATCTTACAATGTATACAGGAGTAATTTTGAAATGCTTAGGTGAAATAATACAGATCAAATATGCATTTAAAGTATCAACTCTGGACATCTAGGTGTCCATTAAAGCATTCAGATGGACCTTTGAGCTCATTTCATTCTCAAGCTCAGGGTGTATTCTGAGACAAAAACTTCTAGACCACCGTAACGGACAGTTCAGGACATTTAGTGCTTCTTCTTCAACCGATAGCTTTTCCTGCGGCTGGCACTATCGTTCGTGACCCGTTTGGTCCTCTTCACACAGTAGTACTTTGTGACAGTTTTGCGGCACTGCTCGCATTTTACAGCACAACACCAGTGGAACTTGCAGTTGCAGCTAGACACCGTCTCAGCCCTGCGTTCCTCCACAGCCAGACCGCACTCTCCGCACAGCCGCTTGCAGCTACGCTTCTCCCATTTGCTCAGATTCTTGCCCTTCCTCAAGCACTCACGCCCCTCTGTGCCTGGCAAGCCCAGAGTGCGGTTCTCCAAGCAGTAGTCGGGGGAATCCTCCAAGTGCACCAGCTCTTTACGCGAGATGGAGCTGAAGGTCTCCGCGATCGCTCCGCGGCTGGCTGCGCTGTTCCCCGCGCCACGCAGCAGGTCCACCTTCACTGCCCTGTGATATTTCTCCTTTAGGTAGTTGCCCACCTCTCGAAACTCCGGCAACTGCAGCCAGCAGGTCTGAGTGGTGCAGCTGCCAGACACTCCATGGCACTTGCACGTCCTCTGCATGGTTCCTTTCACTGCCTGGTTAAAGAGAGGATCTCACGTTAAAGAACGCACTCATTCATGCATTCTAGAGGCAAATGTTCATGTTTCAAAACATTCTAATTAGGATTGAACTCATCAGTCGAAATATACAATGCGCTCTTTAGTAGGCACCCTATACATCCACTTAAACAAGCAGAAGGAAACGGTGAGTTAAGAGGAAGCGGTTCAAGGTTCAAGTCTGGGGTTTTCTCTTCGCTTGGTGGTCGTACAAGAATTCCTGACTTCGGTTGAAACAAACAGCTGTCCTTTAAAAAGGAACGCCTCTTTTCTCATTCACTCGGCGTAAGACGCAGAATCAGGGTTTCACATCGAGCTAGATTGTTAGGCGCAGGAAAGGGGTGTATTTATTTTGCATAGCCATTGTCAACATGTTTTCTGTCATAGGCAGACCCAGTGGCAAGTCCATTGAGGAGGAAGTGAAAAAGAATTCTTTCACATTTTTTCAGTTACAATGATGCTCCAGGTGCCAATGAATTGACAAAACCTGCAGACGGGGCACAGACAGGATAAACAAAGAGCACTTGAGCCACATGGCTGTGATCCCCGTGGCTCTCTCAAGTACAACAAAGACCAACATAAATGTAAGATCCTTATTGCAAGAATAAAACTAAACACTTATTTGGGAAGCAACAGAATACAGAACCTTTGCAATGTGCGGACCCCTAGGTCGTCTAATTAAGTTTGCACCACTGATCCCAAGAATCTCAAGTTAAAGCCTCGTCATAAAGGACATTCACAGGCTGTAAATAGGCCCTTCTGGTACAGCGCACACTCTATTGGGAGAACGAGTGGCACCTTGCTTATGGGGCCGTGAATGAAACTCTTGGGTGGTAAGCTATCATTAGAAGCACTGAAAAATGATTCAAAAGCCACTTTGCAAGCTGTTGGTGGCCAGCAGACATGCCTGAATTTTAGGCCCCAACCAGCCCAGATGACTTCATATACCTTGCGTCCTACTTCGTTGTTATGCAGGTTCATGGCAGCTCGTGCGTCCTGTCCGGTTTCCAGCGCATCCACGAACTGCTTGGAGATCGCCTCTCCGAATCCGACATTATCGCTGCAGCCTCCCCATAGCCATCCCTGACCACCTGAGATGACAGCAGAATGATGTTTTTGCTAGGCTAAATTAAAAATTTCTACTGATGTGACATCTACTTTTATTGAAATTACTTTACTGCATTAATGGCACAATATTGATAACCACATAAAATAATTTTCAGTTGTCCGCCCTTTTCCTTAAAAAAATACAATATTGAGTTTATGATAAGGCACTTACAATGGAAGTAAATGCATGGGGCAGATTATTGGAGAATTGAAGAGCAAATTATATTATTAGCTATATTCATACACTTCAAAAGTTTGGGGTCAGTAAGATTTTTCTTTTAACAGAAATCAATACTTTTATTCAGCAATTATGCATTAAATAAAATTTTTGAAAAGTGACAGTAAAGACAAAGACAAAAGTATTTCTATTTCAAATAAATGCTGTTCTTGTGAAATTTATATTCATCAAAGAATCCTGAAAAAGATATATCTTGGTTTTCACAAAAATATTAAGCAGCATGTCTTTTATATAATATATTCTTATTAAGAAAAATGCTTCTTGTGCACTAAAGCAGCATATTAGAATGATTTCTGAAGGATCACGTGACAATGAAGACTGGAGCTTTTCCATCACAGGAATAAATAACATTTTAAAATGACAATAGAAAACAGTTTACATTTATATCAATATTTTACATTTATTTGTCTTTTTATCAAATAAATGCAGCCTTAGTGAGCATAAGAGAAGCCTACTAACCCGAAACTTTTGAACGGTAGTACAAAAGCACCTACATTAATTCTTCTGTTAAAACTTGTGTTTTATCAGAGCTGTAATGTTGTTCTCATCATTCCTAGGGTTGTTTAGAGTTTTAGCCGTTAGATTTTCATGGGAACAAAGTTGTAAAACTGAATATAACTTTACATAAAAAAGGTTATTAAGTGATTTTCTACATTAAAATTATGTTAACATGCTTAACCTATATTAAACCCAGAATACTCCCTTAATGTTACTTGACTTTTCATCTAAGTCAAGATTTAGTTTATCACCTCGCTGGCCATTCCTGGTGTCATCACATCCGCAGTTGTCAAAGTCACCGAGGCTGCAGTTCCTGGTGAGGGTATACATGACTCCAGCAGAGCTGATGGCATGGAAAAATGCCGTTTCTCTGTTTGCTGTGATTAGAAACAACACTGAAATGAATATGCTGTGGAAATGTCATTTTATTTATCTGGTCTATGAAATATCATGTTCTGTGTATGCTGGTAAAATACTAGTGCATGTAACTTTTACTAACATCCTGAGTAAATCACGATTTACTCAAATGCCTAGTATCCATCTCAGTAGGGATGGCTTTTGACTCTTATTTCCCCTGCATCAAACAGAGAGTAGCGCTGTTGGTCTACTCTCATATACATGTATTGTTGGTCCGGGGTCGGCACTGGACTGCAGCAGGTCCCCTCTTTGGCACTTAAGGAATGCCTAATGAAAGGAGTCTGAAGCAAACCTTTGACCCACACCCTTTGACTTGAGAGGGCGTCCATTTCACTCACTCATTCTGATGCACAATATCCCCTTGGTGGCTTTTCTACTTGCCTATTAACAGACCAGGTTTAATTGACTCAAGAATGCAGTGTTTTCAGGCACATCAACTTTGGGAGATGCTTCTCTGTGGTTTAAACAGGATCACTGTTTGCTTTAAGAGCTGTTTCTGTGATTGATACAGATGGGCTTTAAGTCACTAAACACACAGTGTACATAACACACACACTCTTACACTTTTATTCTATTAAAATGTGTGCATTTTTAGAGATCTGAAAGCACAAAATATATAAAACATCATCAACAGAGGTCATAGTTCTCACCGCTTCTGAGTCCACTGTGGGTGGAGAGTTGAAGAGCCCTCTCCGGGCAGTTCCAGCGGTCCCACGCAAACTGATACTTGCACTCTTCAATCCCACTTTGAGCTCCTGCGGCCACACTGCTGGAGTAGATCAAGTAGGCCTGAAACAATGCAAACCACACCAAAAGATTTTGGATGAAATACACTCTCACTATGAAGTGGTTACAAAAAAACTGTGACTAAAACTAATGATACTCTTTTATTTGTTCATTCTCAGCACGCACAATTCATATATAAATGCACCTGTATGTTAATTTATTAAATTATGATATTTAAAAGTTGCTGTGGAACAATAGTGAAATATTTAAATAGGAATAAATATAATTTGAAAAAAAATATTATTATAGATAATGGAGTCATTTTCGTTCTTTTACGGTTTTTAGGTAACACTTTACAATAGTTTAATTTGTTAACATAAGCTAACTTCATTAGTTAACATGAACTAACGCCAAACAGTTCTTCTACAGCATTTATTAATCTTAGTTCATGTTAATTTTTACATTTGATAATACATCATTAAAATCAAAAGTTGTATCTGTTAAGGTTAGTTAATGCACTGTGAATTAACATGAACAAACAATGAACAATTGTTAGTTTATTAACTAAAATTAACAAATAAATGCAGTAAAATATATTTACATTAACTAATGTTAACAAATGAGGCCTTATTGTAAAGTATTACCTAAAAATGCATGAAAATGGCCCCATTATGTCTATAATACTAATTTTAGAAATTATAGTAAAGTTTTAAATATATTACATATTAAACGTAAAAATTTCACTATGGTTCACAGGGGTCTAAAATGCATATTTGCTGTACATTCATTTTTTAAATTATATGTTTGAAAAAAATAGCACCAAAACAACACCTGAGTAGGGTAAAAAAATAAAAAACTTGTAGTTCCACAATGGTACAAACTCAAAGATTGATCAGAAATGCACACAAAAAGTAAACAAAAAGGGTCTATGTGGCTGCGAAACTGTGGTTTATACAATCTAATATGTCTCAAGTGGTTTAGGAGAGACAGCACCACAAGTGCTCTCACGGGCGGCTGGGTTGCTAATGATGACCACCCACCAAAGGCCCCTTCCCTTGCCACTCAGTAAAAAGTCCTCACAACTTCACATTGTGTATGAGCTGAAGTGTGTGAAAGCTATATGGTCCAGTCCACCCCAAGCAGCAAGTAATACCTAATCCACATAGATACATGTTCAAGAAATACAGCACCTGTGATGTGCGAATCTTTTCATTTGCCACTTGCTTGCATTGTGATCACAGGGTCACCGTCAAACATTAACTACCCAAATCCATAAATGATTTTGACTTTTTGAAGTTTCTCTCTCCTGATGAAGATCAGCAAAGCAGATCAAAAGATGTTGGCTTACCTTTGGGCCAGTCATCAGGAAATTATTCACTGACCTGGAAGATAGAGCAGCCTATTAAGTCAGCTGACCCATAACATGTATATTTTCCCTTTGAAATTACAAGTAAAGCTTCACATTGATAAAACATCATTTTTAAACACTTTTAAATAAGTTTATTTAATTACAAATAGGCTACTGATCTTAAAAGTACATTTGGAAATTGTGGTAACACTTTAGTCTAGGGTCCAATTCTCACTATTAACTTGTTGCTGATTAGCATAGACATATTACTAGGATATTAGCTGTTTATTAGTACGTATAAAGCACATAATACCTTATTCTACATGACCATATTCTACATCCCTTATTCCTACCCAATATCTAAACTACCTCACTAACTATTGATAAACAGCATTTAGGCATTTATTGAGGCGAAAGGCGTAGTTAGTTAAAGTGAGAATTGCAGCAGTGTGTGTTTATATATATATATGTGTTTATATATATATATATATATACACACACACACATCACAACGTAAGTTAAAGAACATAGGTTCTAGCTTGAAGCTTCTCCTCATGTTAACCAATGAAGCGAGGCTCAAAACATCTTTATCGCGGAACATAACAGAAAACCAATCAGTTGAAGTGTCTGTTCCACCTCGATTTTGTTTTAATCAAGAGATATAAACGGTCGATAAATACACTTATAGGTTAAATTAATCAGAATCGCCCGCCTAAAAGAAGATAAAACGCGGAACTCACCAACTGCAGCAAGACTTCATGTGAGCCATCAGGATGAAAGCGTAATAATAAAACTCCAAATGCATGAACATCCTGAGAGAGAGGACGGGCAGACTTTTCTTCACCTTGGAAAGCAGAGGGGTCTGCAAGAGCTCTATATAACCTACATCCAGAATTCAGAGGCTGGGGGTCTCATGTGTGAGCCAAGGGGGTTCTGAAATGGAGCTCCTCTCATCCCAACAAGAGATTATCTGCTTAATTAAAGATTTTCCCTTTTCTTACTCGTTCAGCCAATCAGAACTATTGTACCAGAGAGAGATTGAAATGATCAAAAGGGCACCCTGGGCTCCTCCAGGACAAATAGCTGGGAAGAGCTCCCTGTGTGCTAACAGTTGGAGTGAATTAATATGAAATCAGGATGGCATCTCTAAGGTTGTGCCTTAAAACTCAATTTAAAGAGCAGCATGAAAGGAGCTGATACAGTAGTGGCTGATGACGCGCAGGATTACTGACATTATCTACTGGATCAAACGACGAATGTTATTTGTAGCGTTCAGAGGAATTTATAGGCTTATAAGCATGTTAAATTCAATTTATGAATAGATTTGGTTAAGATCCGCTGAAATCCGGTTAAATTCGCAGAAAGGCTGATAAATTGAATTTAAGTTGAAACATTTTTAGAATGTAAAAAATAATGCGCAGGACTGTCTGTGGCTAACTTTTAGTTTTTTTACTGACTGCGTTAAAAAAAAATTATCATTACGTTTCAAAACAGCACAATGCTGAAGGAATCCGCTGGCGCGAGGAGTTTAATTTAAAGATTCAAATAAACAGCTGGGATAGATAAGGAGGATAATCGATACGATTGTATGTTTGCGTTTTCAGGAGGACTTCGTAGCTGTTTTTAAAGTGTTATTTTAGCGTTTCTCTCAGTTTAGTCCTTTAATGACGCTTCATGGCCTTTAGGTTCTGCTTCTTTGACGTTCGCGTATCTTCTCGTGCGCAAATTAGGATTAGGAAAGTTATTTGGGAGATTCCAGAGGGATGTTTTTGGATTAGGCTTTAAAAGGCTTTCAGGAGTATGAAGTAAAGCGAATTTGCCACTATAAAAAGAAAATTCACTTCTAAATCCACTGTTTGGTCTATTTGAATGTGAGATAATACGGTCTTAATCTAAAACGCCACCCCAAAATGTTAAACACAAAATATATATGGGCCAATTCATGACTGCAAAATAATGCGCAATGGACTTTTTACCTAAAATCTTACGAAACATTTATTTAAAGGCATGTGCCTCCAAAAGTTTTTACTTTTTCAAAGATTAGGCTAACTATAAATAAAACTACCAACCAACAGGTTTAGTAATTCAGTTTTCAGGTTTAAATTTAAATAGGCTATTTTTTGTGTAATTTAGGGTTCCACAGTATTTTATGTTCAAAAACATGTTTTACGAAGTTTACGTATCGCTACAAACATTTTCGCGCTCGCGTGAACGTTTAATTCAAAGAAATGAATTACACTGAATAAGCATTTTGCTTTAAAAATGACATGGTGGTCTCGCACATTTATGAATATACACTGGTTGGCACCACAAAAGAAAATTTGTTGAGACTACATTTTCAGATATACACACATTTTATTCAATTAAGAAAAGATTAATATTGATTCATAACAAAACTCACGGTACAACTCGCAAAACTCTCCCACTTATAGAAATTTTGGTTTATGGTACATGAAACAACATTCCTTGAAAATGTGCCCATTAAGGCTCCCAGACATCAAAGGTCAACACTGTATAAATAATTAAGCTGTAAAACATAGTGTCAATTTGTGTCTCATTCCTAAACATGGGTGCATGTTTTAAATATAAAGCATTTGGTGAGAATATTTTTCTTATATTTGGAGAAATGAATACCACTAACAACCTATCAAACATTTGTGAGAAGGAATATTTGTAGGGAGCTACAGGTTGTCATTCATTCATCAAAGAAGAGCCGAGAAAAGAGCCCATCCCGAATTATACATCTGATTTAAAACTTCATAAATTGTTTGTAACAATTCTTCTGATGCTATACATCATTTTTGCATTTTCAATTTTGAGTCTAACCCAAAATCTATAAGGCAAAGGGCAAGGTACTATCTGATGAAGACAATTAAATATTCCAATCCTTGGATTATATAACGAGGACAAATAAATGTCCTGTAATAAATCTGCTAGAATAAATGTACACCTTAATACATTTACCCCAACAGATACATTTCTTTCAAAAAAATTTTTGGGGTAAATATTTTTCAAAATACTTGAAATAGTCCTTTGATGCTTCGATGTATTTAATTAAAAAAGAGGTCACCATATACCTGGGCACCACAGGTACTCTTTTACAGCACCACAATTGTCCAAGGAAACCAGATAAAGAGCTATGCAATATGGAAAATGAAATACAAATTTCTGATGAATTGCTCATTTCACTTGAGGAAATTCCTCATGCTAAGCACCACTGATCCGACATTTGCATTGGCATGTAGAATAATTTATTTAAATAATAATAATAATAATGACAGATCATAATGTGAAAAAAATATGATCAGTAATGACAGAAGATGTATTTCCATGTACTGTCAATACTAACAAAATTACTCTAAACCGAACTAATCGCAATCATCAATTTAAATGAATCGAGAGCAATTTTCCCATGGACTTTTCTGTGGCAGTCATATATTTTACTACATATACTGATCTGTAAATTAATCTTTCAGTGGTCGTTAAAGTTATTTCAGTTTCAAATGGAAATCAGATTTTATCACCTAAGAAAATGTAGTGCCAGTATATTAATGGCATGTCATCTTAATTTTACAGCTTGCATTGCATTTTACAGCTCTGGAATTATATTTTTAAATCAGAACCATAAGTGCTTAGCCAGAGAAAACTATTCATGAGAGCTGTAATGAGGCACATGGATGTTTAACTAGTGAAGTACCATCTCTTGCCTCTTGAGGCAGACTGAGACATAATTATCCTCCCAATCTATGGCCTTTACCATCTCTGAAAATAATCCCCCACAGTCATGAAAAGGAAAGAATTCTTAAGAACACATATTAGTCCAACACACTCTAGAGACTCTTATTTCATATGAGAGTGTATACAGATCAATCTTCATTGCACACTAAGAAATGCTTTTGTATATGTTGGCTTATAACTTTTTTTTTTTGTTTGTTTGTTTCTGGTATGTACTGATCAAATCAACCACTTTTGTGGCTGCCATCACCGGTGCGCTGAACACGGGCCAAGATGGTCTCACGAGTTATCCTCCTGCAATCCATGGCCAGTCCAAAGAAGCACATGAGATCGATAAACACTTTGGTCAAATTCAGCCGACTGCCAAACTCACTTGTAGCATAATCATGGGGGAATGTGTGATGATAGTTGTGAAATCCTTCACCTGAAATTAAATTGCATATATAAAAATGCATATATATTCCAATCAGTAAATCAGTAAATGCCCCTTCTTTCTATTCATCAAGAATCATGAAAAAATGTATCATGGTTTCCACAAAAATATTAAGCAGCACTGTTTTTAACATTGATAATAATAAGAAATGTTTTCTGAGCATCAAATCAGCATATTAGAATGATTTCTGAAGGATCATGTACAGTATTGGGGGTAACGCATTACAAGTAACTTGAGTTACGTAATTAAATTACTTTTTTTAAAGTAATGAGTAAAGTACTGCATTACTTTTAAATTGACAACAAAATATTTTATAAATGTTTTGACAACAAAACAATATATTACTTTTTCAAGTAACGCAAGTTACTTTGTTTTCCAGTTTATTGACCTCTACTCTAGGCATGAATTTGCATTTCCTTCAGTCGGAGGCTTATTCATTTTACTTGCCAAAAATGAAACTTTTTTTTTTTATTATTAAAAAACAAAACAAGCAAGTCCAGCCCAGGTAAGAAAAAGTAATGCAAAGGAAACGTAACGCATTACTTTCCATAAAAAGTAACTAAGTAACACAATTAGTTACTTTTTAGGGAGTAACGTAATATTGTAATGCATTACTTTTAAAAGTAACACTGATCATGTGACACTGAAGACTAGAGCAATGACTAGAGCAATGACTGCTGAAAAATCAGCTTTGCCATCACAGGAATAAATTACATTTTAAAATATATTAAAATAGAAAGTTGTTTTAAATTGCAATATTTCACAATATTACAGCTTTTACTGTAATTTTGATTAAATAAAAGCAGACTTGGTGAGCTTAAGAGACTTCTTTAAAAGAGACATTACTGACCCCAAACTTTTGAATGGTACATAATATTGATCTTTTTGGTTTACTTGTGCATTCAAGTGCTATATCCTGTACTTTTTTTGTGTGATAAATGTGTTTGTATAGCTTTAATAATATTTATATTATTTAATATATACTATTAATATTTTATTTAAAAATACATAAAACAATTTAACTGCTTCCNGTCAAACCAAAAATTATTCAGACACTAGATATAATTTTTTTTTTTACTAGTGGGTGCAGGACACTATAGTTCATTTATGTAAGTGAGGATAGTAAAATAAAGTAAACTCTAAACTCAACTGTGACATATTATACCCCAAAATTCTACCAGTAAAACCGATAGAACTATAGGACCAAAAATTATTCAGACACTTTGACCTGACCATGTTTTGCTTAAGTGTTATCCTACATAATTAAGATTAATGTTTTCTGACACAGTTTAACTCTGAGATCTTGTCACATTTTATTACCATTTTTTTAAACTATAGTGAATAAACTGTATTAATGAATGAAATGTTCAAGGTGTCTGAATAAATTTTGGTTTGACTGTATATATATATATATATATATATGTATATATGTATGTATGTATATATATATATATATATATGTGTGTGTGAGTGTGTGTGTGTGTGTGTGTGTGTGTGCAAAAAAAATGATTTAAATTTTTTTTTATAGTTATTAATAAATTATGAATGAATAAATATTAAGCTGGAAAAGAAAAAAGACATTGTTCTTACCAATAGCACTAAAGGCAACAAACTTGTTCTCTCTGGGATTGATGGTGATGTCATAGGGCCTCATTCCCCACATGTGAGCTGCACTGTTGACCAGCCATGTCGCATTAAGGACCACAGTGTATCTCAACAGGCAAGGGACAAAGTAACCGGTCAAGAGACTCTCTTCCCAAAAGTACCAAGGTACAAACGTGGGGATAAGAAAGCACATCGCCACCACAGATAACTTGTAATGCCTAGGGACAGAGAAATGTAAGATATTCAAAACAAACATTCCGATTGCTGTACTTCTATTGTATGTCACAGATTATCTGAATTAACAACAGCTGTTAAACCTCAACTGGACCACAACACGCAGTTTGAAATGCTGACTAACCAGCTGTTCTCCCATTATCTGATCAGGCAATTCTATGAAAGAACACGTTCTTAAACCCTTATCAAAAAGCTCAGCACTTTTGTTGGATGTCATTCAAAGTCATGGGAAGGGATTGTGATTATTCTACACTAGCTAGAGCCAAATACGGGGCCTGGTTCAGATGGGCGCTCCTAATGACAGGGTCACAGAGGTGTAATGAATATTTTAACTAAAAAAAATAAAAATGTTTTAGCTCATCCAAAGATTAGCTGGATCAAAGTTTTTCCTGTCTTGTACATTCACAGGTATTCCTCCAGTAAACACTGTTTAAATTATTCAGTGCTATTGTATCAGATATACTGTTGATCAAGTGAATCAGTTTTGAATTTATACAAATATTTAAATCAAAAGATTTTTAATAGTCAATATAAACAACAATAAATATATGATATGAAATATAATATATGTTATTTTTAAAGAGGAAAATGTTTTATGAAGAATGCATTCATACTTTTTTCAGTGATAATATGTTCAAAAGTTTGAGCTTGGTAGGAAGGCTGCATTTATTGGATCAAAAATACATTAAAACAGTAATTGAGAAATATTTTTTTCTATTGTATTATATTTTAAAATGTAATTTATTCCTGTGATAGCAAAGCTGAATTTACTCCAGTCTTCAGTGTCACATGATGCTTCAGAAATCATTCTTATATGCTAATATGCTGCTCAAGAAACATTTCTTATCATTATCATACATTTTTTATCAAAATGCTTTGATGAATAGAAAGTTCAATAGAACAGCATTCATTTGAAATATAAACTTTTTGTCACATTGTAAAGGTTTTAACTGTCACTTCTGATCAATTTAATTCGTCCTTCCTGGAAAAAAGTACTAATTTCTTTAAAAAAAAAAAAAAAAAAAAACATCTTACCGACTCCAAACTTTTGAACTTTAGTGTAAGTGAGAAGATTTATAAAACTGAATCGGAACTGTCACATTTTCTTACTGACCTCCTCTGAAACATTACAACCCCGTCTGCTTTAAGGTCAGTGAGCTCCAGCTTGCGTCCTTTTTCAATAACTTCTGGGTGTTTGCGGACCAGCAACCAGCCGATGTGAGCGAAGAAGAATCCTCTGTGGGCATTGTGTGGGTCCGCATCAGTCTCGGAAAACTTGTGGTGGACACGATGATCTCTGGCCCATTCGTAGATATCATTCTAAAAGGATATTTACACATCAGTGGAGTAAAAGTGAATGAAAGCTGCAAAAAGAATAACAAACCTATTCAGCAAGTATAAGTAATCATTTGGCAGATGCTTTTATCCAAAGTGACTTACGGTACACTTATTATAGGGACATCTCCCTGTAATAAGGTGAACGCCCTGGGGTTAAAGGGTTAGTTCACCCAAAAATGAAAATAATGTCATTTATTACTCACCCTCATGTCGTTCCACACCTGTAAGGCCTTCATTCATCTTCGGAACACATATTAAGATATTTTTGATTAAATCCGATGGCTCAGTGAGGCCTGAAAACACTGTTTCGGAGCTTTGTGAATCGAATCAGTGACTCGGAGCGCCAAAGTCACATGATTTCAGCAGTTTAGCCCTTTGATAGGAGATCCGAGTCACTGATTCGATTCGTAAAGCTCAGAAGCAGTGTTTTGAAATCGGCCCATCACTATATTGTTGAAAAGTCGTTATTTAGTTTTTTTGGCGCACAAAAAGTATTCTCGTCGCTTTATAATATTAGGGTAGAACTACTGAACTCGCATGAACTGTTTTAAATATGTTTTTAGTACCTTGATGGATCTTGAGATAGGAAATATCATTGCTTTGAATGCAGGCCTCACTGAGCCATTGAATTTACTCAAAAATATCTTAATTTGTGTTCCAAAGATGAATGAAGGCCTTACGGGTGTAGAACGACATGAGGGTGAGTAATAAATGACATTATTTTCATTTTTGGGTGAGCTAACCCTTTAATTGCTTTGCTCAAAGGGCACAATGTTGATCATTCGGCTCTTGTGGCGTTTGAACCTATTAGCCCAGATCTTTAACCACTACGCCCTACCACGTCCATCTGAGCTGCATTCATATTGCATAATTTAATATGGAAAATTGTTTCATCCAGTTAAAAATGTTTTACCTGAAAAGCCATAGAGTTTGCAACCGCTAGGAAGATTCGTAATGGAAATGAGGCTTTGTAGGNTAAATATGTTTTTAGTACCTTGATGGATCTTGAGAGAGGAAATATCATTGCTTTGAATGCAGGCCTCACTGAGCCATTGAATTTAATCAAAAATATCTTAATTTGTGTTCCAAAGATGAATGAAGGCCTTACGGGTGTAGAACGACATGATGGTGAGTAATAAATGACATTATTTTCATTTCTGGGTGAGCTAACCCTTTAATTGCTTTGCTCAAAGGGCACAATGTTGATCATTCGGCTCTTGTGGCGTTTGAACCTATTAGCCCAGATCTTTAACCACTACGCCCTACCACGTCCATCTGAGCTGCATTCACATTGCATAATTTAATATGGAAAATTGTTTCATCCAGTTAAAAATGTTTTACCTGAAAAGCCATAGAGTTTGCAACCGCTAGGAAGATTCGTAATGGAAATGAGGCTTTGTAGGACCTGTGGCTCCAAAGGCGATGGGCGCCGGCGGTTATTCCAAGAGCACTTACCATGAAACACACTCCCGCTGTCACATTAAGAGAGAAAACAGAACAGAATGTTTAAAAACAAATTAGCCTGAACTACACACAGCTTCTATAGTGTGTAACGGTGTGTGCGCCCTTGATTCGTTCTATGAGAGGACAGAATGTCTCGCTGTGTGTTGTCAGACCAGGCTGCTAGGGATGTGGGATAACAGGCCACAGACTGTGAAGAAGGGCACACTGTTATGACCCTGCTCAATTTACAATGGAGAGCCTATTTCAACAGCAATTGTTCTTTGTTCGACAGGGAGCAATAATATGCGGTGCTGTGATGCCAAAAATGTACACAACAGTGCAGCCCAGTTTAGATTTTGGTAGGATTTCAAGTTATTCACGGGACTGTCTCGCTATCACTCAAGCACACTTACAAAATGTTTTTAACGTTGTTCTACATAATAAATTTAGCTGAGAAAAAGTGGCCTGACATATTTGACATATGGAAAATGACACATTAATGATAATATCTGAGAATAATAATCACAACTTTAAACCTGTATCAGAAGAAATTCATCTGCTTGCAACAAAAAGAAAGAAAAACCAGGGAGGGTTTTTCATTTTAATCAATTATGCATGAGCTATAGCGGTTAAATCACTATCATACATGACCACCAGCATCCAAAGGTGACAGCAGACATTGTAAGGATGTATAAAAATATTAAAGATTTACAGGACTATTTTGAGCTAAGAAAGTAAGATTTCATGTCTGATTTATCATTTGATTTGCGATCATGGATGTTAAATGACAGAACTGAGATCATCCAAATCAGCAGATTTTTCTATTTAATTTGACATAAAATTCACACTAATATATCAATATTTCCACTGCACTTATACTGTATGCAGGATTGCGCAAAATAGACTTTCACTGAACACAACTGTGAAAATAACCAGCATTTTAATTCTTTCTTAATATGATTTATTTCTAAATTTGTTTTCCAATTTTATTCACAGTTCTGAATTAAATATTTACTGTATGTTTTAATGAGGGTTATGGTGGGGTGGTGATGGCATATTAAATATGCTTGTGTTAGTATATATATCACAATAAATTAATGCACACAATTTAAAATATCCATATTTGCTATCAGTGTTAAAAATCACCCTGGTGGGCTGTAGGTCGTAAGAATAGCAATAACTTTGCATTAGTTTAAAGAATTTAGAGATAAATAGTAGATTTTTTTTACAGGAATATTATAAATAGGCCTGAGATGCATAAAACACGGAGTTACAGACATTACAACATTTCCCATTCTCTCTATACATCACCATTAGGCCATAAAAATAGAAACGCAATAAACACAGGTTGCTATTACAAACCTAAAAAAAACCCAGTCAGTTCACAATAAGCGCAACATACTCACTCCATATAAGCGTTAAGAAAGAGACAGATGGAAGTATCGTCAGTCCATAAAGAGCTCCTAGGTGCAGAAGAGACATTAATATAACGTTTCTCCATACGATTTGAAGTGGAGGACTCGGGCCCTGTTTCTCCTCGTAAGCATCATCATAAACATCATCTGTCGTCGTCGTCGTCGTTTCGGCCATTGCTTTCATTCTCGTTTTAGTCTCCTGTAAAGAGAACGAGTCGGTTATATTTTCATGACCGTCGGCAAAGAAGAGCCATCTACCATTTCAATTATTATTATTTTAAAAGACAAAGCCATTGAACCACGCATACAATGAATAGCCTACATATTAAATTCTGCACAAAATGGGTGTGACTTCTGTCACAAAAAGGCACGCGCTGAAATAAACACTGATACTGCTACGCGCTTACCTTGTTTGCAGTGCAAAGTATCGCAATTTAATTGATGAGAGCAGGAAGATTCTCCCGTCGAGTGAATAATTTGTTGCGTGTCTAAGCGACTGAATTCGTTTAAAATGATGCAATTGGGCGAGGCTGAAAAGATGCCATCCTGCCCTACCAGTTTCATTGGTTGCCTGGTTATCTGATGCTCATGTTGTGGACGCCATGAACGCTGTTTTTTGAACACTTCAGCTGTTTGCTCTCACTGTGTGCTGGAGAACAGGTCACAAAGCTTCTGCCTTTTAATGCCCATGAGTAAATTAGGAAATGCAGGTCTTTGACTTTCTAGCACAAATGTGTTTCCTAAATTGGGCTATTTTGCAAAAACAATGTTTTTATTACCAGAGACATAAAAAATAGGCAATGTTATGGCATCTGTTGAGTTAGTATTACTAATATGAATGCATACAGTTCCAATGTAATACTTTCTGAATATATGATAATATATCTGTAATGTGGTGACTGAAAATAAAGGTTCTTTACTTGCATTGATGGTTCCATGGAGAACTTTAACATCCATGGAACTTTATTTTGGAAAAAGTTACTTTAGATTATTTAAATGTTCTTCACACTAAGAAAAAAAAAAACTGTTCTTTTTATTGAGGTCCGAAAATGGTTCTTCTATTGCATAGTGAGAACCTCCTTTTGGAACCTTTATTTTTAAGAGTGCACAGTGAGCCTTACCATGCTAACATACAAATAAGTTTGTATTTAAATGTGATTAAATGCAAACCTTTAAATATTCAGCAAGAATAAGAGATTATTTTGTTACTAATTCAGTCCTAGGCCTGCTGGTGAACACAAGCCATTTTCCAACACGTCATTCCTCTAAAGAAGTGCTACTCATGTGCTAAAACAGATTAGGATTCCTCAAAAGAGGAACTATGGATCCTTATGTGCTAAAATGACTGTTCCTCAAACAGGCATCATTTCATGCAATGGGAAAGGGGCTACTATAATCTCCCATAAGCAGAACTCAACTCCAATTTTAAAATGTAGGTTACTGCTGAGCACATTACCGTAATTGAATGGGATTGTATTTTGCACTCATATTAACTGCACAAAACGGCTCAGCCACCCAATGACAGGCCAAAAAGTCAACCATTTGCATAATGTTTGCTCAATCAGTGCACTTACTATAGTTTTTGTCTAGTCAAGCATGCTTCATCCAAATCACCAGCCCTTCTCAGTCACACTTAACTGTGCCATATTGAAGTCAGCCACTGTGGTTCTATGTCAAAACTAAAAGAGAAAGAGCATGGTTATGCATTGATATGTTTGTTGATATGTTTATTCTGTGGTGCACTGTAGATATTTTCAAATGTGAACTGTCTGTTAATGCTTAAGGAATGTGTGCTATTTGTCACAACCAACTTGATCATACTTACTATCAGACTTCACAAATCCTGTAAGTATAAATAAATACACAGGCTTGTCTTTGCATTTACATTTTTGTAGTGCTACACAAGATGGAGGGATGATGAAATAGTACCCCCTAGTGATAATGTAAGGGGTCTGCTAGTATTAAACAAATAGATATACTGTATATACAGTTAAACCCAAAATCATTCATACCCTTGGTAAGATGATCAAAGAAGGCTGTGAAAATAAATCTACATTGTTAATTCGTTTTTATCTTTTAGTTTAAAAATTTAACCTTTCATTTGAGAATGATAATTTTAAATGGGGGAAAATCTCATTACGGAATACATGTTTTTCTCTAATACACATTGCTCACAAATAATTATACCCTTTTATTCAATACTATTTGCAACCTCCTGTTGCCAAGATAACAGCTCTGAGTCTTCTTCTATAATGCCTGATGAGTTTGGAGAACACCTGACAAGAGATCAGAGACCATTCCTCCATACAGAATCTCTCCAGATCCTTCAGATCCCCAGCTCCATGTTGGTGCTTCTTCTCTTCAGTTCACTCCACTCATTTTCTATAGGGTTCAGGTCAGGGGACTGGGACGACCATGGCAGAAGCTTCATTTTGTTCTCAGTGACACATTTTTGTGTTGATTTTGATGTTTGTTTTGGATTATTGTCCTGAAGATCCAACCACGGCCCATTATTGGATATCTAGCAGAAGCGGTCAGGTTTAGATTTTTTGTCTGTTGGTATTTGATAGAATCCCTGATATCATGTATCTGAACAAGATGTCCAGGACCTCCAGCAGAAAAATAGGCCCACAAAATTAAAGATCCAGCAGTATATTTCATTGTAAACATGGGGTACGTTTTATCCCTGTGTGCACCAAACCCATCTTAAGTGTTTGCTGCCAAAAAGCTCTTTTTCCTTTTTTTTTTTCATCTGACCATAGAACCCATCCCATTTAAAGTTCCAGTAGTGTCAGTTACTTTTCAAACATTCTATGGTCAGATGAAAAAAAAAAAATGAAAAAAAAAAGAGCTTTTTGGCAGCAAACAATTAAGATGGGTTTTGTGCACACAGGGATAAAAAGTATTCATGGTTGGATCTTCCAACAGGACAATGATACAAAAACATACATCAAAATCAACACAAAAATGTGTCACTGAGCATAAAATCAAGCTTCTGCCATGTCCCAGTCCCTTATAGAAAATGAGTGGAGTGAACTGAAGAGGAGAAGCACCAACATGATGCTGGGAATCTGAATGATCTGGAGTGATTCTGTATGGAGGAATGATCTCTGATCTCTTGTCAGGTGTTCTCCAAACTCATCAGGCATTATAGAAGAAGACTCAGAGCTGTTATCTTGGGAAAAGGAGGTTGCAAAAAGTATGTAATAAAAGGGTATGATTAATTGTGAGCAATGTGTACTAGAGAATGTGTCTCCCCCATTTAAAA
The DNA here is from genome assembly GCA_003731715.1 of Anabarilius grahami. Taxonomy (NCBI): domain Eukaryota; kingdom Metazoa; phylum Chordata; class Actinopteri; order Cypriniformes; family Xenocyprididae; genus Anabarilius; species Anabarilius grahami. Next base: position 13,096,575 of record RJVU01026577.1, read on the forward strand.
TTCTTATTCTCCAATGAAAGGTTTGATTTTTATCATTTTTTTAAAATAAAAGATCAAAAGGATTAACGATGCAGATTTATTTTCACAGCCTTCTTTGTTCATAAGAGGAATTATTTCTAAATTGGTGTGAAAAATCAAATCTTCCATTGAATACTTCAAAAACTAAAGAGATGGTTATTGATTTTAGAGAGAAAAATACATTTCACCCAACATCAATTAATGGGGAGCCAATACAATTAGTTACAAACTATAAATACCTTGGTATGGTATTGGATAATAAGCTTAAAAGGGATGTGTGGACTGAGCATTTAAGTAAAAAGATTCAACAAAGAATGTATTTCTTAAAGAAATTACTCTCGTTCAATGTCCATAATAGAATGTTACGGATTTTTTATGGTGCTTTTATTGAGAGTGTTATAACATTTGGTTTAATTTTCTGGTATGGCAATGCTTCAGAGGCAAAGAAGAAATTACTAAGGAAAGAGGTGATTTTGGCAAGTAAATTGTTAGGGATTTCTTTACCGAGTATATATAAAAGATAGAGTGTTGAATAAAGCTAACAATATTGTGAAAGATAAGAGACATCCTATATCCTGTGCCTTTGAATTGTTGCCATCCGGTCGACGGTACTGTGTCCCTCGGATTATGAAAAACAGGTCCAAATTTTATTTTATCCCCCAAGCAATTACATTTTTTTATTCTATTTCTTCTGATATCAATTGATTAGCCAGCTGGTCTGGACAAATCTTATTTATTAAATTAGTTTAGTGAATTATTATTATAGATATATTATTTTTATTAATATATTGATTTAGTTCTTATTTTTTCCATTTTCATTTTAAATTTAAAGTTTTAGTAAGCTTGTTGTGTTGTCATCACAAATATAAATATATATAAATTGTAATTAAAGAGTACCTGCATTAAAATTTTTTCAGACATTTAATGGCATAGATAATAGACATTCACTGGAATGAATTCCAAAACAGCCACTTTTTCAAAAACAACCACTATCGCTCAAAAACCAGCACTAATTCACAGTGAGGAGTGTGTGGAAACAGGTCCACAGGGACAGCCACAGTTGGTTTGAAGGCTTCACCAGTGATTTTCCTCTTAAAACCTGAACCACAGCAGAGCTCTCTAAAGTTCCTCATTGCCTCCCCATCAGGTTTGCATGATATATAGACAAGCCTTCTTATAGCTGGGTGATTCCTCAAAGCTCGGACAACTCGATAATGTAGGCCAGCCCTGGACGGATTCACAACGGCTGTCAGCCCGCCATCACAATTCAAAGTGGGCATCATATCTGGTAGAACAACTTCTGCTTTGCCTGAGAGAAATTCACAGTTATGAACTCTGTTTAGTGCAGCATTACACTTGGCGTCCTTGACCGCCTGCTCAATGAGCTCTATGCCAATGACTCTCTCCATCTGTGGGGATAACAAAATGCCAACGGCTCCAGTACCACAGCAGACATCCAGCAGGGTGCCCCCAAAACAAGCCCGATTCAGCTCCGCAACAGTTTTGTACAAAGCCTCCGCTGCTCCCCGATTCACCTGGAAGAAAGAATCAGCAGATATGCGGAACTTGAAGCCAAGCACCTCCTCAAAGATATGAGGCTGTCCGTACAAAAGCTGATAGGGGGATTGTTCATTACTGCAACGGGTCATTGTGCTCTCCTGGAAATAAAGAGAATCCAGCTGACAAACTGCTCCAGGACCTTGTGTGAAGTACTCCACCAGAGCAGCTTTATGGATGCCAATCTCCTCAGGCCTTAGGTTTTGAGGATGGAAGTACACTATGGCCATGGTGTGACCGGAAGAACTTGTTCTTATCGTGATTTCTCTCCAGTGACCACCATCATGAAACAAAATGCATGGTCTGAGTGGTGAGAGGCGTATAAAATCTTCATAGTACCTTGCAACCATGCTGTGCTTTGAAGGCATGTTCAAGAGATGGTCACCATGGACACAGACTATGTTACCCGCTTTTCCATTTCCGATATAAAATCCAACAGTTTTTGGATTCCCGTCTACACCTTTGTTGACAGAGAAGGTTGATTTATTGCGGTATCCATCACTCACTTGTGAGGCTACTATAGGAAGGAGTGGGAACCTTAAGTCATTTGAAAAAGGGTGCATTGAATCCTGAGCTAGTTGCTTTGCCATCTCAAGCAAGATCTTGTGCTGCTGCTCTTGTTTCCACTGGAGCTGCTCCTCATAACTCATTCTCCATAAAGGAGTCACAGTGTCAGCCAGTCTTTCTTCCCAGGAAAGAGTATGCCAGTCAGCAGGTAGTTTGGGTTTCCTTTCATTTCTTCGCTTAACAGGCTTACAGCCAGTATTGACAGCACAGCGTCTGGTTATTGAATAACTGAAACATATTTTTGGTACAGTCACGATTTGTTTCAACAATGGCCAGGTTAAATGTAAGCGCATTGTTTCATATGCACGCGACATTGGTGCAGATTTGTATACTCTGTAAGCCCGTGGGGTCACATGCTCAAATACACTACGATGTTCATTGCTCCAATGTCTAGTCTAGATATGTTCTGGCTCACAACATACACGTGTAAACTGTCAACAGTCCGGTAAAACAAATATTGTTCCTTCTACCTTTTTTCCGTGTGCCAACTTAATACGGCGCTCTAATGACGTTACTCTCTTTACTAGTGCGCCACTCTGCTTTCAGACCGCAACAGTCGGTTTCCGGAAGTACTACTTTTGTTTTAACATTTTTTTGCTGTTTCATTATTTTTCATTTATTTATTTACTACTATATTCTGTTTAATTTCAGATTTCCGTCTTTTCCGTTTTTACATAAATAAAAACAAACAAAAATCAAAGAAAAATAATTAAAGAATGAAAAGATCAAAAACAGCTTTATTTTGCATTGTAAAACTTATCATTGTAGGCTTTGTAAATGCTAATAATAATAATAATTATTATTATTATTATTATTACTACCATCATCATCATCTCTATTATTAAAGGAACAGAAATTATATTGTACAAACACCTTCAGGTAAACAAACACCCATAGATAAGCAGAAAAAACAAAAGAATGAATGAAATAAAAATAAAATAAAGGATTATATATTAATGTGATCTTAAAATGTATTAAATAAAAACAATTAATGAATAAATCAAATAAAATGTAAAACATTGATATGGAGACTAAAGTAGATTAAACGTTACCAATAGTATCACCAAACATTTCTTGTATTTCTTCAGGAATCTGCCACATTTATTATTGTTATTCACCTTTATTTATATAGCGCTTTTTACAATGCAGATTGTGTCAAAGCAGCTTTACAGTGATAACTGGTATATAATTTTGGCTGCACAGCAGAATGGTGTCAATGCAGGCAGATCAAAGCACTGTTGAATATTGAATGTCAAGTCAAATGTCAAGTGTCCCCAACTAAGCAAGCCAAAGGCGACAGCGGCAAGGAACCCCAACTCCAACAGGTGACATCAGGTGGCAAACAGGTGGCAAATAGGTGTTAAAATGGAGAAAAACACCTTAGGAGAAACCAGGCTTATTCGGGGGGCCAGTTCTCCTCTGGCGAACAGTGCTTTGTTACGATTCAGGTTGTCCGATAGGATCGCAACATTCAAAGTATTTATTCCAGTTCAATCCAGTTGAGGATCATATTCATCACGCCGGTATGGACGGTTTGTTGAGGAACTGTGCCACTGGTTGTCATGTCGATGAGGCCTTCACAATGGATGATCTAGTTGACTCAATCTCTGCTGATACTTTATTATTATTGTTATTAGTTAAATAAAGAAAATATTTTAGAAGTGAGTCTTTTAGCAGAAGTTTTTATTGTAAGTTTTTTTTATTGACGTAAAAATATATATATATAACGTTATATAAGAATTTGTTTTATTATAAATGTTATGATTTTTTCTCTAGTAATTTTACAGTATGGGAAACCTTAGCTTACAGAGTGGGCGTTCTATCCACTAGTGAAAAACTCTTGACGTTGTTGCAAACGTCATCAAGCTGCGTCTGCTGGGCCAGGAAAGAGATCAGTCATCAGTTCCGCCGTCGCAATGGAATCAAACAAGGACGAAGCGGAACGCTGCATCGAAATAGCGATCGCATCGCTGCGAGATAATGAGCCCGACAAAGCCAGACGGTTCCTCGAGAAGGCACAGAGACTGTTTCCCACCGACAAGGCGAGATGTGCGTGTAATGTAAATAAGTGTATAATGGAGATCGTATGGGGTCTGTTAAAGGGCCACCGGAAAACCCGAAGCCTGTAGTTAGACGGTAATTAAGGCCCTGGGATCTCGATCTCTTCTAGCTGTGAAATAACAGAATTTTCTGCTTTTAAAGGATCAAACTGTATGTTATTATATAAAAACGAATCATATATTTATTGCTCTTGGTTATATATCACTTCTATTGGATGTCAATATACTATTTACATATATTGGTAATGTAATCTTGCATAATATAAGGTAAATCGAGATTTTAATCTTGATTATTTTCATTTCTAGATAGATAGATATCAGTGCTTCTTATTAAAATGCAAGTGCTGTTGTCTCAGCTTTACTAGAGTCTATTGCTCAGAATGGAGGACCTTCTGCAAGTGAAGAAAACAACGGAGAACATGATGGCTTACGAAACAGAAGCCACAGCACTGGAGATCACTCCTCTGGACATGGTGCCACAGAATCTGCCAAACCATACACATCAGAGCAGCTGGATGCTGTCAAAAGGTCTGTTATTTATTTCAGACTACTTGCTTAAAAGTCTAGGCTATGGTCATTATTTCTGTGATGAAGATTTTGATTTATATGTGTGCATAGTGGTTTCATAACCTAACTATGCTCTTCCTATTATACTGCGATCTGTCTTGATGCAGAATTAAGAGGTGTAAGGACTATTATGAGATTCTTGGAGTCACTAAAGAAGCCTCTGAGGAGGATCTGAAAAAAGCCTACCGAAAGTTGGCTCTGAAGTTTCATCCAGATAAAAACCACGCTCCCGGTGCCACTGAAGCATTTAAAGGTATAATACATGACTTAAACTCATGCATTCAGCGATTCTTCTCAGTGTGGAGAAAGTTTGCATGTGGTCTTCTAATTTGTTCTGTTTCCTGGTCTTCAACAGCTATAGGTAATGCTTACGCAGTCCTCAGTAACCCTGAAAAAAGAAGGCAGTATGATGTCTATGGTGAAGAAAAAGCCCACCCAACTCACAGGCATAGGACACATCATAGAAATTTCGAGGCTGATATTTCCCCTGAGGACCTTTTCAATATGTTCTTTGGAGGTGGATTTCCAACCAGTGAGTCATGTGACCTTGAAATGTGGTTTAAGAAATACATGTAGGTGGTTGTGGTCGAATACATTCAAAATCCACAAATGTGTCATTGTGCCATTTCTGTTTATGTTTCTAGGTAATGTGCATGTGTACAGCAATGGCAGGATGAGGTTTGGCCATCAGCAGCGACCCGAACGACGAGAACAACAGAGAGAAGTAAGAGCCTGATAACCAGCTGAAGGATTATTCAGACTGCTGGAATATAACAGCAGCTTTTTCATTGTGTCATGATGTAGCTGTTTTATTTTAATAAATGCATTTTGTTATCCAGGGTGGCCTTGCCTTGTTTGTACAGCTGATGCCCATACTCATTCTGATCATAGTATCCGCTCTCAGCCAGATGATGGTTTCCAGTCCTCCATACAGCCTCAGCCACAGACCGTAAGACCAAGCATTGACCAAAATCTGCATTATCTTAAATATATGATCTGGTGTACTTGGTTTATTATTATTATTATTATACACTATTTTAAGCTGATGTGTGACCATTCTTGTTTAAAATGCCACTAATATGCTTTTTCAAATATTACTTTTTATGTAGTGTGTAATATAGCTGTTTGTGAATGTAAAAGGTCTGCAAAGTTTTAAAGCTTAAAGTGCACATCAAAAAAAGTTATTTTCTCGTAAAAAGTAAGAATTGATTCTGAACTGCTGAAACGAGTCATCAGCAATTCCAGTCTCACTTCCTGTTACAAATTAAACTGGTGCTACTTGACCCGCTCTGAGAGGGATTCTACCCAGCATGGGAGGCAGGCACTAACAAGGACACTAAAGACAACAGTCTATAGCGATTCCTCGAGGCCAGGGGAGTGAGGTTTACTCGTATAGCTCTTACTAGCTTTCATCCATTACACTCATCCCCCTAAACCTCACTCCCATCTGGGTCAGGGCGCCAAATTTAGCTGGTCCTACTTGCCCCGCTCCGAGCAGGATTCGAACCAGCGTCTCCGGCATGGGAGGCAGATGCTAACAAGGACACTAAAGGCTGCAGTTTCAAGCTTCACTCCCTAAACCTCACTCCCATCCGGGTCATGGCACCAAATGTAACTGTTCCTACTTGCCCCGCTCCGAGCAGTATTCGAACCAGCGTCTCCGGCATGGGAGGCAGATGCTAACAAGGACACTAAAGGCTGCAGTTTCAAGCTTCACCCCCTAAACCTCACTCCCATCTGGGTCAGGGCACCAAATTTAGCTGGTCCTACTTGCCCCGCTCCGAGCAGGATTCGAACCAGCGTCTCCGGCATGGGAGGCAGATGCTAACAAGGACACTAAAGGCTGCAGTTTCAAGCTTCACCCCCTAAACCTCACTCCCATCTGGGTCAGGGCACCAAATTTAGCTGGTCCTACTTGCCCCGCTCCGAGCAGGATTCGAACCAGCGTCTCCGGCATGGGAGGCAGATGCTAACAAGGACACTAAAGGCTGCAGTTTCAAGCTTCACTCCCTAAACCTCACTCCCATCCGGGTCATGGCACCAAATGTAACTGTTCCTACTTGCTCCGCTCCGAGCAGGATTCGAACCAGCGTCTCCGGCATGGGAGGCAGATGCTAACAAGGACACTAAAGGCTGCAGTTTCAAGCTTCACCCCCTAAACCTCACTCCCATCCGGGTCAGGGCACCACACGTAACCGGTCTTACTTGACCCACTCTGAGTGGGATTCGAACCACATGGAATGGGACAAGGACACTAAAAACCAGTGCTGCCAATTTAGCGATTTTGTCTCTAGATTTAGCAACTTTCCCGCCCCTTTTGAATTTTTTTTTTTCAAAAGCCTAGTGACAAATTTAGCAACTTCTTGGACAAACATTATCTAGATTCCGTGACTTGCCCACTGATCTATATTTAAATTAACTCAGATTGGTGGACTCGCCAGTATGATGTGATCTAGCGACATTTAGTGACCAGTTTTAGCTACTTTCAACTGAAAACAATTGGCAACACTGCTAAAGACCACAGTATCTAGCCTCAGTCGCTAGTGAACCTCTTGAGATCAGGGGAGTGAGGCTTACTCGCACAGCTTTTACTAGCTTGCCTCCATTACACTTACCCCCCTAAACCTCACTCCCATCTGGGTCAGGGCACCAAATGTAACCGTCTTTAGCGTCACCCCCAAACCTCACTCCCATCCGGGTAACAGTGTAACAAATTTGCATAATGCCAGGCTATGCTGTTCATTGGCTGCCCATGAACAACATCTACTTTGACTTGCCCTCAAACGCTGTAGTTGTAGCTGAGGTCTGGGAGTGTTCATGTCGAGAAAATGCTATTTTCTGCTCTGCAAATCCACTTTTCATGCACTTCAAAAGGATGAGGATTCGCGCTGGAATTGATATGGAAAAACTGACGACATTGTTTGTATCACTGTGTATCAAGTGCTGAGGAAGCCTCAGTAACCGAAATTATGGTAATAGGTGCTTTGTTTCCAACATGTGCTGTAAGCGGTAGACCAATCACAACAGACTGCGCCATCTGACCAATCGGAGCAAAGAAGGCTTTCAGAAAGGAGGGATTTAGAGAGAACCTTTATCAGACTCTTTGAAAAATTAGGTGGTGTGCATATATGTTATGAGAAAATTCAAGTGTTTTTTGACCTTGGATGCATGTAAACATATTCTAGGAGACCTCCAAAACAAAATTAGGAACCTTTAAAATGGCATAATAGCACTTTAAAAGTTATATGAAGCTCATTGTGCATTTTGAGCTAGATGTCACGCTTGGTTACCATATTGTTTGTTTTCATTCTTTAAACCTCAATGTTACAAAAAATGTGAAAGCAAAAACATGTTAATTTTGTTATTTTGAAGAATGATGGTTGTCTTGCGGGTGATAAATATCTCTGACGTTATCGTACATTCCACCTGCTTTAGATCCATGGGCCACACAAACAGGCGACACACTGCTACTCTGAAGGTGCCTTACTATGTTGGCGATCACTTCTCAGAAGAATATACGGGGATGAATCTCAAGAATGTTGAACAAAGTGTGGAGGAGGACTATATATCAAACCTAAGAAACAACTGCTGGAAGGAGAAACAACAAAGTATGTGACGCATATGAAGCTGCTTTATAATGCATGTCTATATATTATGTAAAAATGTCCACATAATGCAAGTGTAATTTTGCTTAATATTCTGAAAACCTAGACATCTGTGCTCTTATTTGCAGAGGAAGGCTTGTTGTATCGGGCACGTTACTTTGGGGACACAGACTTGTACCAAAGAGCGCAGAAAATGACAACACCCAGTTGCTCGAAACTTTCAGATATACAGGTTCTGTTACATGGACACTGAGTAGCAGAAAGTGAGTCCTTTTCTGAAGTTATGGTTGTTTATTCTTACCTGTGGATGTTCTTTGACCGTTTGTGTTTGTTTCAGGTAGTGTCCTGTTGTGACGTCATTTGAAGATTTTCATGTACAGAAATGTTCTGTTCTCTTTGCTAAAATGGGACATTGCATTGCACCAGTTCAAGAGAAGCAAAGATAGCCCATCCTGGTGCCACAGGGGTTCACTCTCATCTCTCCTTCAAAATTTGCAGAAAATTACAAGTTGTGGAAGATCTTAACATCTGTGAAGTAGTTTTAAATATGGATTTAAAAATGTAATGAATTAAGAATGAGAAATTAGATGATTTGCTGGTAGAGAGGAAAGTAAACAGCTGTTAAATGGTAATCAATGCTGCTAGCTTACTGCTTTTCCTTTTTTTTATTTTTTTTATTTACACCTTCTTAAAGCATTTTTTCAACACCCATATTTGGGCTTTCTGAGCCAACTCTGAAATTTCTAGTAGTGTTTAAATCTGTTGATCTGACCACAGGAAGTCAAATGATTACGTCGATGTCGTTCAGCATTTAATGAAATGTTTTGCCTGTTGGATTTTTAAAAAAGAATGTTTGAGATTTATGCAAATGGAAAATTAATTATTTATTAAATGGTGTCATACTATTTTCTTCCATTTTAATTTATATTTTAGAAAATGTATAATCATTTAACAGTGTGTTTTGCAAAGTTTAGGTTGAAGTTTCTAAAGCATAATCAAGTGCCTTGCCAGCTCCAGTCTTACTGTATACTGTCTCTGCATATATGTAATATAGGAAGGAAAAACATCACTGCTTGAAGTTAACGCTTAGACCAATTAGCCACTGAAATTCTAATTTTACTGGAGATTTTCTTTTATATATATTACGTTCTTTCAGTTCAGTGCAACATTTTATGATTTTGTGTGTATATGTATGTAATGTAACATAGTTACCAAAAAGGAAATAAACCATAAGAATCCATTTTCCTTTTTAACAAATTTAGAGTTAAAATATAATTATGCTTAATTTCCACACTCCAATAATAAGTCTTTAGAGCCAAATCTGTTTAGATATTCATTTTTTAATGTTTCAGCAGTGCACTTATTTGATCAAAAATACAGTAAAATCAGTAATGTGAAATAATATTTCAATTTCAAACATCTGTTTATATTTTAAAATGTAATTTATTCCTGTGATGACAGCTGAATTTTCAGCAGCCATTACACTGTCTTCGTGTCACATGATCCTTCAGAAATCATTCTAACATGCTGATTTGTTGCTCAAGAAACATTTATTATTATCAATGTTGAAAACATTGTTTTCATGGAAGCCGCCATGACACATTTTTGTCAAGATTATTTGATAAATAGAAAGTTCAAAAGAAAAGCATTTATTTGAAGTCGGTTTATGTAACAATGTAAGTCTTTACTGTCACTTTTAATGTGTCCTGCTGAATGAAACTACAAGGAAAGTATTAATTAAAAAAAAAAAAAATCGTGCCGACTCCAAACTTTACATGTCAGTGTTGGAATTGCACACCAGGAGGCAGTCATGAGCTGTGCTACTAGAAATCGATAAAGAAATACACTCTATTTCCTCATCAGCATCTCTGTTTTACGCACAACAATACATACAAAACAAAAATGCGCGTTAAAATCAATTATGTTGTTGATAACATTTCATAATAGGATTATTAACTCTCACTTCCCATCCCACAGTCATAAACCCATTCCACATCTGAGTGGCTATTACTGTATGATCAACAGCACACAGCATACATTTATCCATATCATTTACATATATATAACTATCCTATCAAGACCTTAAAAAAGCATTTTATTAGGATGAAATCCAGGCACTGCAGGTGTCCGGACTGATGCAGGTGGGTTCAGTGTTGGTGGTCAGAGTTTCATGAAATCATGAATCGAGCTGATTTCACGGGCAGCAAAGTGAAAGGAGGAGCAACGGAACAGTCCCTGGACTGCTTTGATTAGTCAGTAACCATAGAAACACCATGCTTTCAGTAAAGAAGACAGTTTTGTCTGTGGTCACTGATGTTTAAAGTCTTGAAACCATTATTATCTCCAGAAGAACTGATTGTGACTGCACATGGCACGATATGGTGTCTGACTGCAAAATACTGAAGCAAGAAGGTTTGAGGGAGAGAAATGTGTTTGATTATTAATGTCAAGAGTCTAACTTAGTATGCACACTGCGTCTAAATATTGTGTGTCTCTGTGTGTGTCTTCATCCAAAACACTGTTCCATTTAAGATTTGATTTATTGCAGGGGAGGACGAAAAGGATCCCAGCTCCCAGAGGGCCAGGAGAAACTCTGATGTTGGATAATTCTTGCTGAGATGGTGTTCTTTCATGCAGTTCCAATACGCTGCACAGCAAGTTTAGGTGTAAAGTTACACTTAAGGGTAACCTAGAGATTCGAGCCACTTATCTAGTGGACCATGAGGAGGTCGCTTTCCTTCAGTGACATTATTGCACAGATGAGTAATTTATTAAAATGTCATGCCATTTACAATTTGCCCCCCTATTTGGGGAACCTAACCCTAAAACAACTCTAAAATCCTTCTGTCAGCAAAATTGTGCAAAGATCATGTCTGCCAGTATTGCTGCATGCAGAGGAAGGCAATAATGGGCTAAGGTATTGTTTAACGCTCTCAGCGAAGATTAATTGAGCCACTTTAAAGATTATGCTGTGTGCTTCTGAGAAAGAGAACACTGCTGCTGACATTTTGAGTGCAGATTTATACTGGTGAGGAAGCATGAAGAAATAACACCTTGCAATGCAGAATTGAGTATTAAAGCTTTAAAGGCAGAGCCTTAAAAAAGAAAAAAACTCTAATCCAGAGAGAATGGATTATCAGATCTTATTATAACACGGCTCTCTGGAATACTTGATTCTGATAGGTCAATAGTGCCATCCGAAGATTACTTTCTAATATTCACGTCATCCATGGCTGTATACCCAGATAACAGGGAAAGTTCACAGAACTAGATAAAGTTTTGGCAAGGTTCATTCGTTTAAAGTTATCTGGTCTTTAGTAATGTTCTCCAAAAGTTTGCACAAAAACACTATCTACATCATACCTGATTAAATGTTTTTTTTTTTTCTGAAACATTTTAGCTGAATATTTGTGTAATTTTTTTTTTTTTTTTATGTTACTAGTTTCAGAATGTTCAGAGAACATTCCAAAGTAACAAGCCCATTATGTCTGGAATTGAATGTTCCCTTTATGTTCACTTAACCAAGACATAAAAAAAAACTGGATGTTTTGAACATTCAGAGAACATTCAGAAATGAAGTTTTCATACCTTATATTAGAACATTAGCAAAACGTTCTTGGAACATATTTTTGTTAGCTGGGTATCAGTCCTGAATCACCGCTACTTTTGTGTTTCTCTTGTGAAAATGACCTCAGAGAACTTCCGAATTACATTATTGTAACATTGTTGCAGTGTTTGTCTTATTTTCTTTATTGTAATAGGCTATGCTATCAATAACTTCAAATAGTGTATAGTCAGTGTGTGTGTGTGTGTGTGTCCATATTTCTCCAGTTACCTCTGAAAAAACTGCCACCTTGAATCAGCAAAACCAAAATGAGACCAAAGGTGAAAAAACATATCAGTATCACTAAAAATCACTAAAGGGAAACATACAAGAGTGTGACTTACTGTGCAAGGTAATGAAATCTGGGACTTTTCAGACTCTCATTGCAGATGAAAGAATGAAATGAAGCAGGGTAAGTGTAGGATTTGACTTCACTGCAGCATAACAGTGGCAGAAGTGACACTGCGCTGCAGAGCAAGGATATGCTGAGAGCAGGGAAAAAGCTGCACCCCGTCCTGATCCGTGTGGTACAACATCACCTCTAAACACTGATGTTACTTTCTTAGTGAGAGGAGGAGTAATCCAGAGTCAATGTGTCTCTTATGTCCTTTCCTTTCTAGCTCATACAGTAATGCATGGTGCTGGCAACAACAAGACAGTTTGATTCCCAAGGAATGTGAGAACAGAGAACACACATATATAAATAAAATACGCTGAAATACACAGTTTTTATGTTAAAAAAAAAAAGTGTTGTGGAATTTACACACTGTATTACAATTTGTATACAATATATATCCCTGCTTTATTAGAGACTGCATGTTGTATGTCAAGTATGTTGAAGTTTGCATTGCTTGCCTGCAGCGTATGTTCTTTCATATGAATCAGGTGTCACATATATGTATGTATGAAACTACAGCTAGTGACATCCATAGCCATGGTCAAAAATGACCACTTGAAACCCCCTGTGGGGCTTTCAGGGTTGAGTTACACTATACGCTGACATATTCACACAGATAAACGATGTCATGCGTGCTCTGTCAATTGTCCTCTCAGTCAGTGCTTTTTATGTCACATCGTTTTGGTATCAATATCAGGGTGCATGTTTCCATCTAAGCACTTTAAGTTTCGTTTAAATAAAACATTGTATTTGGTCCATAATGATGCACCGTATCAAACCTAAACTGTATTAAATATCACAATACACACTCATAAATGGTTTCAATCCAAACAACCACTCATGGTCCTCGTTAATGTGAACCGGTTGTTTGCATGTGGGAAACAGATAAATCAGCGGCATTGCAGATTCCAAGTTATCAAGGGCTTAGGGCGTTCCATTAAAACACATTGCAAGTTTTTTTTGTTTGTTTGTTTTTTAAATGGTTTTAAAGAAT
>RJVU01026577.1:13109971-13204415 GCA_003731715.1 Anabarilius grahami
CGGTTCATTGAATAAACAAAAATAAGAAATAAATACATAGCCTAAATAAAATAAAACAGTGACAAACGTAAAAGATAGAAATAAAGTTAAATAAAAATATGAAAATATTTACAAATAGAAACACATTTTACAGCTTTTTACATTTTTTTAAACAAAACATTGTATTTGGGTATTGTTCTGATTTTAAAATTAAAAACAAAAGCTTATTTCCCAAAAATTTACATTTATGAATACTAACTGTAGCTAAAAGAAGCAGCAGATTGATTAAACAATATTCCTTATAATAAATATTGTCATAGGAGAAAAAAACTAATAAAACATTTTTAAAGCACAGTTGAAAGCTGGGCATGATGTGAGCCTTAATAAAAGAACAGATCTGAAAAACAAACTGAATTGAATCTCCAAAATAAATGAAAAAATAAATGAGAAAACATGTAAACCACAAAATGTACAAAATAGATAAAAAATCACAATTCAATTTTTAACACATTTCAAGTGTTCTGCCAGTAGTGGGCACTCGTGCAACGTAAGCAATTGGGAGATTGCTGTCGGAAAGATCGTATTTATGAGTTTAACGCACATGAACGCCACCATAATGTCGTAAATACGATTAAGAAGCTCGGGATTGATCTTTGCGAGTTGGGGGCGTGAAGGTGGGCCTAGCAAGTGACATTGTCAGGCTTTTCTATTTACGAGGAAAGCTAATTTCCTGCACAAAATAGTATAACATTGTAAAGCAGTATGCGATTTCATTGTTTTATTTCTAAAAGTGTTCTGAATGATTTACTCATAAAGAAAGTCGCCACCTACTGGAGCATCGCTATAACCGGCAGAAAGACACCCCTTGGACCACTGAGCCTGTACATTGCACCCCCCCCCCCCAACCACACACACACACACACACACAAATTGTAAATCAATTGTTTGAGATTTGCATAATTTTAATTACATCCCATATAAGCAGAATAGTCTATATAAAGAAGATATCTATTTTTAAAATTTCTCATGTAATGTCAATTTTTTCTTTAAAAAAGGAGAAAATCAAATGAATTACTATCCTACATTTGTGTTAAGAAAATTCTAGTAATCTTGCGTTCATTTCTAAGCGGAAATACCTTTACTTAAAAAACTAATGGAAGGTAAAAGTGTGGGACATGTTTTGTCTCATGGTTATTTTCTGTTCTCAGTGGTTATGGGCTAACTAACATCCTGAATGATTCTAAAATTTGACAATAACTGAATTTAATGAAATTCAGAACGTGTATTTACTGACAAGCTTGATAGCAGCAGCAGCTCTTCGCGTCTTCATCTCTCTCTCTCTCTCTCTCTCTCTATAGAGGGAAGACGCATCCTGTAATCAGGTCACACTTCACTGTAGTCTCAGCATCAGTCTCTCGTCCTTTAAAGCAGAAGAATCGAGACATCAGACAAAATGGTGTGGATGAATGATCTGGGATGTCTTCTCGTCCCGTTGCTGATGCTCGTACGGTTTTCCGTGCAGGTGGACGTTAAGAGCGGGAAAGAAGCGGAGAAAACGGGGAATTTCATGGAAGATGAACAGTGGCTGTCCACCATTTCCCAGTACAGTCGCAAGATCAAGCACTGGAACCGCTTCAGAGATGTGAGTTGTCTTTAAGACGATGAATGATGACATTACATGACTCTATCTGCTTAGCTCGTGTCAGTAACCGATGGTTTAGATTTGTTAGGAAGTGTTAGGAATGGTATGCTGGACTGTTATTCCTTACACACCGTTAGTCCTTCAACATTCCCAAAGAAATCAATCTTCCTTTTGAAAGCAGTTGCATTTAAGATGATAAAATGCTCTTGGTAGGTTGAACTGTTGAGTTCATATACCGTAAATGTAGTAAAATGCTTTAAATGTATTTATCTGTAAAAGACTTCCAAATCTTTGGATGTATTTTACATAGGAAAAAACTCTGAAGATGCTCAAATCTTCAGTCAAACCCTAAATACAGCCTAATTGGTAACAATGCCATCTGTTGTTGTTTGTTTAATTGACAACAGGTTTGATTACAGAATAAAGATTGCAGATTTCATTAGAGCGTCATTCATTGCCCAGCTGGTGGATGTGATGTAATAATAGGCAACTTTAATAATTGATTAGGACTTCACATGTATTCAGAGGGAGATTTATGTATTGATTAATCTTGCAAAGGTTATGTTTGCAGATATGTTATTTGATCCTATTTTCAATGGTATTTCTTTATGAATATGCATAAAAACTGTTGTAGCATTGTAAGGGAAAATATCCTTTGTGACTGTTGGTCAAAAATCAATGATTATAATGAATATACAACACTATCAAAATTAGGTAAAATGATTGATATTAGGACTTCATGTTTATTCATAGTTGGAGGGTGTCGTTTTTGAGAACAAAAAAGGTTATCGTTTTTTTCTGTTGAGTTTTGCTGCTCCAAATGAAACATTAAACCACCCAACAGAAACTGTGATTTGTCTCCATCAGTGTTTGGCCGGCAGCTATTTTTACCCTTCTAGAACTGGATTAAGTGTATAACTCCTTAAATGATTACGTGGAAAAAACACATCTAAGAGAACCAGGAATTTATCAAAATATGGGAATGAAAAGATTAAGTGCGAATTAGTCCGGGATTATAAATAGATGGACACAGCAGTGGCTTACATTCAAACTAGGCCCTGCTGCAGACTGCTGTATTCTCCGATCAATGGATATTGATCACACCATCTCACACATATGAATAGCAGAGGAGCGTCTGACACATGCAGTGGTTGTTTTGGTGGGAGAAAAGAAAACCAAAACATCTCAGAAAAAAAAATCTCAGCCCTTTTACTGTGTCTGGCTCAACCATCTAATTAAAATGCAGGTTGTTGTTGTTTCTTGAACTGTACTAGAGGTGACACACTTCAGTTGCACTGAATAGCACTGGCCCATGACATGCTGTCAGATGTTTTGTTTGGGTTGTCATGTCATTGCACATATGGGAAGTGCCTTATTGTGAATGTTTTTTCATTTGAACTTTAACTAAGATACGACAGAAGCAGGACCCATTGAACAACAAGATACATCAGAAGATGCACATAATGCTACAGAGGTTGAAAGAATAAAACGTTACCATCTCTAAAAAAAAACACCAGTAGTGCAGTTCATCACTTAAACAGGCTTGTGACTGACCGATAAATGTCGTCCTGCACAGCTCTGATTAGAATCAATATCAAAATGCATTTATGAATGGTTTTATATGATGATAAACCCATGCTGGTGCTTGTAAATTTGTTTATTATTCTGCGATTGCAAGGATTCGCACCAGAGACAGCGACAGGCCCTCTGACACAGTTCAGTACCTTTTTAACAGTCACCTGTTATCTTTGATCAGAGACAGCGATGGAACTGATGTAGACCCTGAAAATTAATCTCTCTCTGAACGCGGCTTATTTCATTTTTAAAGTGTTGCTTGTGACAAAGGCAAATAATCCAAATTGATGTTGGCTTTCGAAGTCCTTTGAGGTTCTCACAGCAGAATAATGATATAACTCAAGCGAACACTGATGAAAGCAGCAGAACATGAAAAGCTCATGACATAAATATTTCATATACATTTTGCATTCCATTCTTGGTTGATTATATCATTTTTATTTTTTAGACACACGAGATCATTGTAATGAGACTGATGTTGAAGTTTATTTGAGAAATCTTAGGAGGTGTCCTCCCTCTTCTGAGCTCTGATTATTTTTTTTCAATTATATATGCAAATATTTAAATAAAATGTCTTTATATTTTACAATTTGATTTGTAGCTCACTTTGATATTATGGAGATTCAGGGCATTTAGTTTGATTTTAATTTCTTTCTTTTATATCACAACAGCCTAAATGTTACAAAAAATGTATGTGAACTACCAACTACTGTTGTCACGATACCAAAATTATATCGATACTACTACTGAACCGATGCCATGCCAAAAACCTAAAACAACAGGTAAAGTAATTGAATAATGGATGACCCACATGGAACCTAATTCATTATTTTACTGTCATTTTAGATCTATTTAACATATATGTCACAAAAGATTTCTATTTCAAATAAATGTGCTTTCCACAAAAATATTCAATTAAATTTTAACTCAGAGAAGTGAGTGATTTTCTCTTTTACTTTTGTTGTTTGGTTAACGTCACAGACAGCAGCAGGTACAGAATATTAGGGTGCTGTCACTTTAAGACCTAATGCACAAATCCCATCCACTTGTTAAGTCGTGACGAAAGTAACGCCGATGCTGGGTCCAAGCCCCGGCTCGTTTCACTTGAAAGTGCCGTGTCGATGGCCATTTATGAACGCTAAAGTTAAACATTTAAAATATTTACAGTCTACGCAAGTCTCAGACATGAATATATTAACGATTTATAAGATGAATCACTGTCTGGCCATCTGGGATTTTGGTAATGGAGATAAAGTTTATGATTATAATTTTTTGGTAGTATTACACCACATCATGTGTGTATATTAGCACCGTTTGTTGTTTTCTTGTGGTATGAGATAGAGCGTTTGGATCCGGAAGCGCTGCCGCATGACGTCAGACTTAACAACTGAATTGACACACATCCAATTTTTCTCCCAACAGTTGACATTCACTTAAGTCATAACAACTGTGTTTACATTTATATTCGCCAAGACATGCATTTTGACATAACTATGTGTGTTTAACCATTCTCATTTCTCAAGTCCAATAAATTGCGAAAGAGATCTGAATTCGAGATCACGTGCTGTCTCGGAGGTGGCTTTCTGTGCGCGCGCTTCAGGTGTGGGATAGTGTGTGAGTAGTGCATTAAGACCGGATAGGGTTTATTACCTTGTTTTGTCAAATTTATGATATCATAAGATATGATACCTAAAATGGAAATTTGACACAAAGACCTCTCAGACAGTTGGTCTGAGACATTGGTTGACATTGATTTTCAGACATTGGTTTATAGAGAATACATACAGCACATTATAATTTGGTCTCATCTGGGAATGAAGTATGTCAGATTCTCATTTTAGCATATTCAATTAGGGCCATTTAAATAGTCATTCTGCAGTACATAAAAGTTTTCATTTTGTTGATTGATTTATAATGCATGACACTTTTGAGACTTCCAAAGTATAATACTTCAATTTCAATTCACATTAAGTTATTCACATTTAAAAGATTTTTTTTTTTTAAATAACAGTGACTGCATTAGATAAGATTACATTATAATCTGATCAATTCTGACTGCTGATATAGACTAGAATCAGTACCACTTTTGTCATACTCTTTTATCTATTTCCATACAAGTGGAAAATTAAATCTTATTTCATGCTCGGTATTTAAGACCAAATATACTGCAAAAATGTAATAGACTGAGCTGTTAAAAATGACAAATCCCCGTTGGACACAATTATATTCACCATTGCCTTTGCAATATTAATTTTGAAGTGAGCTATATATCAGATTTTCCCAACATTATGGTCTACATATAAACGAGATATGATCAAAAATAATTCAAGGGAGTAAAAACATGATGTAATGGATCAATTCAGTGCACATTTGCTTGCTAGACTTTTTTCCCCTAATAAACATCTTGTCAAGTGATATGTTCACATTCATTATCTGTAAACGCTGTTAGAGTTGCTGAGCGTAAATGGCTGATTGCACCCCACACACCCTATACCTTATACTGTTAAAGAGAGAAACCAGGAGTGAATCTGTTATCTATTCTACTGAAAGTAAACAACCAATCGTACGGTGGCTGGCTAACCCACTCTTTCTCCCCCCTCCCCCCCCTCCCTTTCACAATGTAGAAGAAGCTCATTAAAAATCAGCTCTTAACCTCATTCCAGAACGCTGTGTCGGCTTGCACCTGTTATTCCACCACTACATTTTTAATGAGGAAAAAATGTTTTGAGCCTACACTGAAAATGGTTTTCCATTTAACCATTCATTGCCATTTCATTTCAAGTGCACATTCAGGGTGGGTGGAGGAAGCCTGTTCATCGTGATTGCTTTAGATGTGTCATTTTCTTAATTTATGATTTTTTGTGGCTTAAATGTTAAATGCATTAGTCTCTTTTTTGGCCAGAACTCTGTCGAAGGCTTCGTTTGGCACAGCTAAGCAAGTTTGTGTTTGTCACTGATGAACGTAGTTTAAAATAACCTGGCAGTATGCAAATGCATCGATATTTGGCTGTCAGAAGAAGTGAGCTGACAAGCCGAATGGATGTGCATCTGCAGAGAACCTCAGCGCTGGCCCATCACGGCTCTGGTCTATCAAGATTCCTCATAGAGGTGGGAATGTCCTCGCAACTGCCAGAGCCGCATAGCATATGGTCCATAATTACGGATAATGCAGTTTAAGATGATACACCCAAATACCCCATTAAGATCTCAGCCATGATAAATCAGCATTCAGTGCACTTAAATGCAAAACATTATGCTTTTTTTGGAACTGAGTTGATGCATGTTTATGCACATCTGTTTGTCACTCTCAGCTTGAATTGAGACACTCAACAGGCTGGATTGTCTGAGGAGGAGGTCACGGACCTGCAGGGCAAGGGAAATTGAGTGCGGTAAGACGGCTGTTGACAAAAGCGAGTGAGGGCATTGCAGCAGCATGTCTTGGCTATAGACCAGGAGTGTAGGTGGGCTTTAATTGAGTGGAGAGAAAATGGCCTTTCATCATTCTGCTCCTGGGGTCTGGACCTTGCTGAATTGGACTTTTTATCTGGAGAGTGCAGGTGCGGTGAGTGGCATAGGCTAATTTTTGGAGGCTTTGGTCCATTTCGAGACATGAAATGGGACTTATAGCTCTTTTAACATGTCTTTTTCCTTCCAATATGTGGAAAAGAACAAGTGCTACCTTACATTCCTGTCACTCTCTTGGCTGTTTCCTGCAGCCCCTGGGAGTTTGGGTACCAAACACTGTGTTCCCTGAAGATCAAGCTGACCTACCAAAACCGCCGAATAAAAAGGCTCTTGTTCTGGGCATCCAATTACAAATACAACCATGACAGTGTTATTTTTGCCCCCTAAGACTGCTCATCCTTAATGAAGGTGGCATTTATTTGAAATGTGCTTAAAATAAGACATGCTTTCTTTTTTTTTTTTTCTTCTTCTTCTTTTTTTTTTAAATGTCCAATTTAAGTGACTTGTTTTAAATCCCATTAAGGTGAATTTTGCCTCCAGCGGTAATAAGGCAGGATTAAGCCTAAAGCGCTCCGTAAATGTATGGAGGTAATATGAACTGTCAAGCCTGTATCCCTTTATAACCCCCAGCATTTGAGTCCTTCATTTCTTCCATTCACAAGCAGAGGAAGCCTTATTGACTGCTTCTAGTGTCAGATTTGCTCATTTAAAGGCATCACTTGCCTGTGCTGTATTGTTCTCTCTCACTTTCAGAGCTGTCAGTTGGTTCCTTAGAATCGGTGGGAGTGTTATTGACGCTGAAGAAGCCAGAAGATTGAACATTACTGACTGAAGGAATTTTTCTGGGCGCGTTTGAGATAATTTGACACTCTAATTTGCATTGAGAAATGTCTAAATTTTTGCTTATTGTGTTTTATATAATTTCTGCACTGCCAGCATTGCCCATCTGCCATCTGTCTGACTACCATAGTTCTGCCCCAAACTATTAAAAAAAATGTATTTAATATATACAACAGCTAAATCCAGTCCTTGATTTTGATTTTCTGAGTGCCGTTACAAAAGTACTAATACAGACCAACATCTAATGAGTGAGTCTATCCACCTTATTTTGCAAAGCGAAGTTAGTTATTTTCTGTGAATGTGCAAGACTTTTGATTCATTAGCCACTTATAGGTTAATAACTAAAAGAACAACAAAATTAAGTAAATGGTAACACTATTTATGTTACAAACCAGTGCGTTTATAATTATAACAGTTTGTAATATCAAGCAGCATAAAAAGCTGTTTTGTACAGCTAAAAATAACTGGAAGCGGATGACACCGGAAGTCTTGCATATTCAGGTTACAAATGGCTCTGACTTAAAAAAATAAGGTGGATAGGGTCATGCGCTCAACTGATTTGTTCAAAAATACAGATCATTCATTTAGGAACAAAGTAGGTGATTGTCCTCATTAAGTCAATGAATCATTCACTCAACTAATTCGTTCAAACACACTGATTTATTCTGGAATTAATGTTTGTTGATTCATAACAGTTAATTTGGCTGTGGCTTCATTTGGAATTTTGTCTAAATTAAGGCCCGTTCACACCAAGGATAACTAACTATACATTTTTAATAATCGTTCTAATCAGAATCCCCCAACTTTATGGAGCTTGAGCATTTAAAGCATCAGACAACATAACTGAAGAGTGCACATATAATAAACAGAATCTTATCGTGAGTTGGTGGGAACTATAGTTATCAGTGTAGTTATCTTTATAGCTACCGTTCTTGATTCTTGATTGATTAGAATTGAATATTTGCATTACTCATTACAAATGTATTGGAGTAAAGCATACATATACTTATTTAAAAATGTGGTCAAGTAGAGAGTAAAAGTTGCAGTATCTTTGATACTCAGTCAAACTACAAAGCAGCCAAAAAGATACTTAAGTACAGCAGCTAATTACATTTACTCAAATACTTTACACCACGCTTTAATCAATATTATCTTCTTGCCTGTTGAACTGTTGTATAATACTTCATTTTGTTCCAACTTGGGGCACAATTTGACAAACTGTGATTTATCAGGATAAGTTATGTGTAAGCTGCTGAAATTGTTCAAATTTACAATGTGATCTCATTGTCCATCTGTGTGTTGTCCATTCTAGAGTATTACAGTGTTGTGTATCTGCTGGGCATTTGTGCTAGATGGATCACTTCATCTGTTTACAATGAGTCAGGCGTCAAGAAGTCAAGCAATCTCAAATTGTTACATGTCTCATGCATCAAAGTGCACGCAGTAACCTCTTATTGTGTCTCAATAAAGATAACGGCAAAAGTCACCACAAAGCATTCACCCTCAGTTATACATTTTCACTTAAAGGCATGAGTCAGTGACAAATACTCTTAGAGCATTCTCTCTAAGAAGTCAGCACTGTCTTTGGAGTTCTGTCCTGGAGGAGCTGCCTGCCACTCTTGACTCTACAAAAACCCTTACAGAATGGCAGGCCAGAGTTTTTTCTGTATGTGGAGAGCAAGGATATGTTCACAGTAGAGGGAGTGGGGGCTGTTAGCGAAGCTTTTGATGTTCCCGTGTGCGGTTAATCTGAAAAGCCCAGTCGGAAAAGGCCCTATGCATAAATCAAGTGGGAGGCTGGTGCTTGCCTGTCAGCTATAGCCATGGTGTGACAGTGAAAACATAGTTTGGAAGGTTCCGATATAATACAGTATCTGTTTTTCTCTTGATTTTTTTGCTTGTGGAACATGACCGATTAGATTCAGAGTCAAAGGGAGAATGGATGTGTGGGCCCTCAGCTTCATGCACTGCCTGGGGTGTTTATGAACTGTAAGGAGCCTGCGTGATTGCCAGCAACACTGTAGAGTGATGAATGTGTGGGTGTGAGGCCATTGTGAGGTCATTACCACCAGGGTCCATCCGGCTTTAATCAATTATGGAAGGCTGCTTTTCTGTGCGCCTCCAACAAGGAGTAATTTTGAGCATGCAAAACTTGTCAAAGCAAATCTCTAGTATGTGTGAAAAGAGAAAAGGCAAAATAGAGACAGCCAAACTTGAATCCCCTCAAGGTTACAAGGCATGACATGAAATTAAAGAGACAACAAGGTGGGAGGTCACATGCTGAAAGCAGGGTGCCAGGCAAAATAGTGACAAGCGCTTGCTCCTAAAATTAAATATAGTAGAATGACTTTTTCAATCGCTTGATGAAGATTGTTGTTCAGTAGTGCTTCAGCTCATTGAGTGCAGAACTTCTTACTTATTACATCATGTAATATTTATTCTGTTTGCCATGGGACACAAAAGGCATTTTCTCAGGATAGTCCTATGCTATGACTGACATTAGAACATTAGAACTGACATTAGACTGACAAAAGTAATACATTTTATTCATGCGCTGTAATTCAAATCTTTTGAATCCATACGATTGTGAGAAACAGACCCAAATTCTAGTCTTTATTTGCAATCTTCATCTCCATTCTCAGCAGCGACCTTAAAGGGTTAGTTTACCCAAAAATTAAAATTCTGTCATTAAATACTCACCCTCATGTCGTTCCAAACCCGTAAGACCGTCGTTCATCTTCGGAACACAAATTAAGATATTTTTGATGTAATCCAAGAGCTTTCTGACCTCCGATAGACTGCAACGTTATTACACTTTCAAGACCCAGAAATGTAGTAAAGACATTGTTAAAATAGCCCACGTGACTACAGTGGTTCAACCTTAAAGTTATGAAGTGACAAGAATGAACTTGTCACCACGAAGCCAGAGCTTTCCCTATCCAATCTTTTTTTTTCCCCGTCTCAAGAAATATCTGCACACACACGAAACCACTGAAACCAACTCAAAACGATGTAGTATACATGCCAGTTCAGTATGTGGCGCTGTAATTCTGCCACAAAGATACACTTAAAATGGAGAATAAGACATGGAGCATNACCCAGAAAGGTAGTAAAGACATTGTTAAAATAGCCCACGTGACTACAGTGGTTCAACCTTAAAGTTATGAAGTGACAAGAATATTTTTTTTTGCAAAAACAAAACAAAAATACTTCTCTTCCCTGTCAGAGAGAGTTCCCGACAGGAGTGGGCATGAGAGAGAGTAGGGGCACGGTAACAACTAGGGCTGGCGGCACGTGATGAGGCACACCTGAATCAAATGGAGACTTGTCACCACGAAGCCAGAGCTTTCCCTATCCAATCTTTTTTTTTCCCCGTCTCAAGAAATATCTGCACACACACGAAACCACTGAAACCAACTCAAAACGATGTAGTATACATGCCAGTTCAGTATGTGGCGCTGTAATTCTGCCACAAAGATACACTTAAAATGGAGAATAAGACATGGAGCATGCGCATAAACCTTGTGCGCTGTATACAAACTTTAATAAAGTTTAAAAATAAAGCTTTATTTTAATAAAGCTAATAGGCTTGGTAACTGCTGTTGGTGTTGTTATTGCTGTTACGTGACTTAGAGGTGTCTGACTAGGGTCGAGACGTGGGGTGATGACATCATCGTTTAACAAAATATACGGTTTGGCTGTACACGTGAAAACGCAAGGGTGTCATTTTCAGATTTATCCACTCTGGGATTTCAAAAATTAAAAAAAATAGTTAGTTTCAGGCTCCCAAAATGCCGGATCCATCTGGACAAAACGCCCATACGATACAAAATGTTTGCGTATATAGCTAAACGCGTCTCCGTGTGGACAGGCTACAAGTCTGTAATATTTTTCTTCAAATGTGTGGGTATTTCCGATTCGATATAGTAAATAACTGGACACCCTTAAGAATAACAAAATGCAGTAAATGGTAAAATAATTTGCGCTACAAACATGTTTATTTTATGATAATAAATTAAAAACAGTTTGCAATATCAAGCAGCATAATGGATCGTTTTTGTACTTCTAAAATAACTGGAAGCGGATGAGGCCGGAAGCCTTGACAGAATCAAATTACAATGGCCGCACCCGCTCTTACGTCAAGAATAAGGTGAATACATCATAGTTTTTGAAATATAGCTTTTATATCATTAGTGACTATTTGAAGTCCCTGGCTTCATTATGACAATTAGTTTTCAGTCACATGACTGGCGTGGAGACCTGGATGGCAAAATATCCAGAGAAATGCAGCTCAGGCCTGTTAATTTTCCATCTGTTTCAAGGCATGAATATTTAACTCACCCCTCAAAACAAGATATAATCATACAAAATGATCCATTGTACATGGATCATTTTGTATATTGCGCCGCTAAAACAGAGCGACAACATGCATAACGTGAAAAATGCTTAACATAGCTTAATGTATTAAGACATAGTTATTAAAACATCAAATTCAGCAAACTTATTGATGATGCATATTATATATACAGTATAGGAAATCAGATAATCCCATAACATGAACATAACGCACTAAATTGCATGTAAAGGGTTTCTGGTTTCTGTGGTTATACGCTTAACTTGAAACTGTTGCATTCCAATTCTGGGTTCATCTACTTACCTGAGCATGGCATGTTTTATAATGAGGTGTATACTAAATTTGGTCCTCCAATATCATTGTTTTAATAAATTAAGCATTTTCTTTATAATGGTTTGCTGTTGGAAAATGCTTAAAATGCATGTACATCATATTCATTATCAATAAGGTGTATACTGAATTTGGTCTTTTAACATCACTTTATTAGTACTTAGTACAACCCTGGTAAAAGTAACAGTTGGACAGTGAAGGAAAGCCTTGTTTTGCCTTCCAGGTGGGTGATCCTATAAGGTTGTGACATCATGTGAAAACTATGAATTGAAAGGTAAATACGTGTTAAGTACGATTCATGTTCCCTGATGACTTTGTGCTTTGTCACTGTCGCAGATGTTTTTGTAGCAGCAGCAACAGAGGAGCACAGTGGTACGTTCCTGCGTTTTCTCTCTGCATTGTGATGTAACTGTCAACTGTGAGTGAAAAAGACAGATCCAGTTCACCCGCCAACTGCTGCTTGAACACACGCGCACACACACGTGTATCACTTTTCATCTTCTTCTCAAGTGGCAATCAAATGCTTGTATGTCATATAAACATACACAGGTGTTATCAGGGCCTCCAAATCGAAGCTGAATTTACAAAGTGCATGTTCAGACATGCCCAATTACATTGCAGACATATGAGGGATAAAAGAGCTGTCAGTCAACACAGGAGGGGTTGATGCGTTCTTTGGTGTTTTTGATGAGACCAATGTCCTCTGGGGGATAGTTCTGGCAGCCTTCACTCAAGGCAGGCCAAAGATGAGCTCACTTCGGATATAGGAGAGGCTCATCTGAGGATGACTGCTTTCTAGGTTGTCTTAAGTGCTTAAGTTGACTCTAAAATGTCTGTATGCTCTCAAAGACAACAAATTGTCAGGTTTCTGCATCCTCATGTGGTCATATTTTGGATGACGTTTGAGCTGTTAGTATGATGATTCATAATATTAATATATCCTTCGTTAAAGAAAGTATGTAATTTCCCCCTCTCTATACTTTCCCCTTGTTGAAGCCATCAGTCCTCATTATTTCAACTTATTTTTTAAATAATCACATTCTAAAGTGGAAAAACTACAATACCCATGATACCACAAAGAAATATCCATCAATATCCATCACCCAGCCACTCCCATAAAGCACTGCGAATGACAGTTTCCCTTGTCTCTCAAACCACTTAAATATTTTTATGCATATTTTGAAATAAACTTAAAATATAGTATATTGTTTCTATGTTATTATAGACTAAACATTTTCGATCTTTTTAGATTTATCCATCGTTTTTAATCAGTTGTGTCTTTCGCAAATACTTAATGGGATTGTAGTTCTTTCCCTCATTGAGTTGTTAAAGAACCCCTGTGGTGAAAATCAAGTTTTTTATGTTTATATGTCTATCTGGTATTTTTAACATGCTTCAAGACAAACAATGTGCAAATTCATAAGTCAACACCATTGCTGAGTATTTTCTCTTTAGAACTGAAGTAAACCAAAGACAGTTTCAAAACCGCGGTTTGAAATCGCTGGTGTTTCTGACGTCACAAACTACCTTGTAACCAGTCGTGTCAACGTGCCGGCGGGCTTTTGCATATCATTAACTGACCGCGCACAGGAGTCTCAAAAGAAGGTTATGTCTATATATTTTTCTGTTGATATAAAAAATCGGGTAGATTTCGCAATATGGCGGGTATATGATGCATATTACAATGTCATGATGAACTATATGCCTTTCTCCACTGACATTCTGAGTTGTTCAAAGCATTTCTAAGTATACTGATTGTTAGAAGGCAACTTTCTGACTCGTGAATGTGAACATGGTTTGTGTAACTTTAGCAAAGCAAAAGGCTAATCATATTAATTACCGTTATTTGTGTCGGACATTGTAAAAAGCGATACCATTGTGCAGCGTTTACCTCAGTAAATTGACCGAATGGATCTCGTCTGAGCTTGTGCGAGTGAGTGGAGGAGGGGCTAATTAGCATATTCATAGATCTGTGTATATTAAATGAGGCAAGGGTGTAGAGTTACATTCAAGCTATTTTAAGGCATTAAGATTTTGGTGATCAAAGATGAAGCCCCGTTCACACCGCCAGCGATTTTTTTCGCTGCATGTCGCTAGTCTCTGTACTATGAAGTTGCTTGTGGACGTTCCTAGTGCTGTCACTCTAATATCATTGGTAGACTGCACGTCTGATCATATCTATAGAAAATGCAATCACAAGTGATATATAAAACTAAGAAATCATTGTAATTTGACTAGGAATTAGGTTTAAAATAATTAAAAGTAACATTCTGCTGTTGTGGAATGTTGTGACTGCAGAGCTCAGTGCAATAAATCATTAACTAGATTAACGATCGATCTATCAACAAATTAAACTCACTCATACTGTCAAAAAATACTAAAATGTCATTCGAATTTGACAAATAATCAATTTACTTGTCCCTAATAATCAACACAATGCAGGGGAAACTGTAATATGAACTGCAGCAGTGCTAAACTGCTCACAGCATCATATAATTAACAACACAAAATGTATGAATCAAACTCACAAGACAGCCGACCGTTTCTTTTCCACGCATCATTTTATTATATCCATGTATGTACAGTCAAATCATATAAAACAGTGAAATCGCTCCGGAACTATTCCTGTCTGTCTTGTCTGCACTCAAGATGGTGACTTGAGCTCCAGAGAGCCTTCACTCCTATTGGTTGTCACTCACGAAATTCGCTCCACATTTGCATAAAGTTGAAATTTCTTAACTTTTGTCGCGTGTCTCCCGTCGCTTGACTGGCCTACATTCTGTCGCCAACTGTCACTGTCGCTCTTGTCACCGGAAGTCGCCAGCGCTCCATTGAAATGAATGGGATCCTGTCGCTTTGTCGCTGCGTGTTGCTGGTGGTGTGAACGGGGCTTGAGTTTAAGGGATAAAATTATTGACTATACTGTAAAAAATATCCCCGTAAAATTTACGGTAAAAAACTGTGGTTGCCAGAACTTTATCGTAAAAAATACGGCACCACCGTTTTAGGTTTTACGGGACAGCACTGTCTATTTTACAGTTCAAAACCGTATAATTTAAAGGTTTATATTGTAATAATTACAGTTCATAACCGTTTATTTTACACACTGTAAAAAACATTCCATTAAATTTATGGTAAAAAAAACATATTTCATTAACTGATATAATGTTAATTTACTAACCTATTGAAGTACTAATATCTGTTTTGTACCTTTGTAATGTACTGTAATGTACTGACAACCACCAAACACAGTGGTGATGAGAGTCACATGATAAATCAAAGCTCATCACAAGCAGCTTTTCCACAAGCTGAGAAGGATAATACTAATATAGAAGGTGCACACAGTATCATTCACACAAACACTAAATACCATCATGGTAACACACATGACATTTTAAAAATGCAATAAACATTAATTTAACAACATTAGATAACATAAACATAACATAAAACCCTAATGTACGTAACTGATTAAAAAAACTATGAACAACAAAGAAGAAACAGTTATTTCAGCAAAAATGCATCAAATGTGAAGTGTCACGCAGGGAATTGTGGGAATGTCAATTTACGGTTTTTCACTGTAAATTATACAATGACTTGTTATTTTTCACTTCCAAAAACTGTAAATTTAATGGTGTTTTACCGTAAAATCACATTAAACGTACCGTTAGATCTATTACAGTTATTCACCGTATATAGTACGGAAACTTTCTGTAAACCAATGAACTGTTTTTCATCATAGCATTTTTACTTTTACCGTTAAAATCACAGTAATTTTTTAGAGTGTACAGGGGGACTTTAAGCACACAGTCTTTTACCTTTGTCTGATTTATAAATACTTTTTTGCTTCAAATAAAGTTTGCAACTGGTTGATTTGGTTCATGGCACTCATTTTTTTAAAAATCCCTATGGGATGAAAAATACTTTTGGAACCAAGGCCTCTGAAAAAGTGGCACGCTCTATTAAGCTAGAGAAATTCTCTGGTTTTTTTAAGCTTTTAAGAAATCTTGATAATGGTGATGTGTTGTGATGATGATGGTCATATAAAATTAGATGGTGATGATATGTTGTGGCAATATTTCTGTTAGCCGTGGCAATATTTCTCTGCTCTGACTCATCCTTGCATCTTTTCAGCGAGGGGGAACACATTGATGTGACACAGTATTTTCCACATACTTCACGCTCACTGAGTGTTCAACTCTCTTCTCTCAAAAGTGCACATCTAAAGAATTTAGAGTTGTGTTTGAATGGGTGGTTCCTTCAATTTGCTTAAACTAAAGACAAGAAATATATTCAAGAGGTTTCACCACTCTGTTCATTATATGTTTATTGATTAAGGACATCTTATGTCTCAGTACACCACACAGTATTTCTTTTGCCAAGACAGCAAAAACAGACTAATGCCTGGTGCACATTGTACGATTTTGGGCTGTCCCAGATGAAAGATGACCAGTCGTGAAGTGACGGCCGTTGTCATGGTCTTGCAACCAAAGACTGCCCGCTATAATTTTCTGACAGTGTCAGAAATTTAGCATGATCATCGCACAGTGTGTTTGCTGCTACGATCTTCGTCTACTGAATAGCCAATAAAAGTGCAACATGAAATGGCGTATTGATCAACGCGTCATGGCGCTAAAACTTAAAGGGATAGTTCACCCAAAAATTCTGTCATCATTTACTCACTCTCAAGTAGTTCCAAACCTGTATGAATTTCTTTCTTTTGTTGAACACAAAGGAAGATATTTGGAAGAAAGTCAGTAACCAAACAGGTCTCACCCCCATTTACTACCATAGTAGGAAAAATAAATACTATGGTAGTCAAGACTTTGCCATATTTTTCCTGTATTTACTCGCTTACATGCATGTCACCCACTATTCTCTGTTTTCCTAAGGCCACCAGGTGGCGGTGGCCCCGGGTGCGAGGGCCCTTTTATCGCTGCTTGCAGCTTTAATGACGTTTTATTCTTCTTTATTACTAACTTTCGTCATAGCCTACGATTTAATAGGTGTCATCATCGTACAGTACATACATGTCGTACCCAAGTTTATTAGATCCATGTCGCACAGTGTGATTTGTAATGATCTTATAGGACTGCCGAACTCGCACAGTCTGTAGCAGGCATTAAATAATGCAGATATCAGGAAGTCAATAACAAGGTTGTCCATCACCATGATGTTGCAGTTAAACAAGGCAGTGCAGCTGTGAAGTTTAAAGCCACTGGTCTTTAATTGGTTTTGACAAGGGTATATCATATCAGCAGCACATATTCATAAAGTAAAATAATAGTTCTCAAGGTGTTTTTCATTTTAATTGAGGTAATAGATTTAGCCATAGTGTATTTCATCAAGACCTACAAAAGTGGTTGGTATATAAATTTCTAAAGTGGACCTATTAAATAAATTGTGCAAACTTCTATTTAGTCAACACTTCAGGAGTGATAAAATGCATTTGACATTTGCTATAGAAAAATAATTTATTGCAAGCCAAATTTAATCAATATGCGATTTCACCTCCTGTTTACATCTACAACTGCAAAGATAAATGACTGTTGATGACACTAATAAGCTTGTGAACTTTACAAAAAAGGTTGTTGTTATTATTATTAGTCAGGGTGCTGAAAGTGTTATGAGCACCAAGTGTATAATTATCTTAAAGCAACTGCCTCTTTTATAAGAACACGTGGGAATATCATGGAATATCACAGCAAATAGATGTTTTTTTTTTTAGCAGCCGGAGCCTGTCTTTTTTCTTGATAGTTGCTCCTCAGAGATGCATCGCTCTCCTCTAACTGTCTCCTTCTCTTTTGTCTTTGCTTCATCCTTCTCACATTTCACCAGGAAGTGGAGGTCAGTAGTGCTGTATCATGACTTTGCTTGTGTATGATGTCTCTTTTAAATTGCTTAATCTAATATTCTCCATCAAAGCTGTAACCTACTTTTTATCCAGTCTAATTTGCTTATGCATCTTTGCTTGACAATTCATTCATGCTTTCACCTTATTTGTCTTGTTTATCTCTGAGAATTTTTCTTCAAGTTCAATCCGTCTTTTTCCATTAGTGCTTTTCCACTGCTTTTCACTATTAAAACATCTTAGTATTGTACGTTTAAGTTTGGTTAATACAGTGATAGAAGTATTATTTTTGACTAAAGGCTTAAAGTTCATTCTATGCATCACGTTTGACTGTTTGACATCTTTTTTTCTGTCAGGATGATTACATCAGATCATGGGATGAAAATCAAGGCTCGAATGAAAGTAAGTCATCTTTAATATTACTAATAGCATCACATTATTACATTTTATGGAGTGGTCTTTTAGCCATTCAATTTAAGTGCCCAAATTGCATGACGTGCCAAACAATAGCCTAGTTTATTTTTATGGAGCTGCATTTTACATTAGGATAAATGTTCAGAATAGATTTGCATTCATAGCATTAAGGAATTAATGCTAGTTTTATGTTTTGTTTCTGTGTAAATAAAGTTTGCCATTTTCATGATACTCTTCATGCATCTTGTTTCAGCATGCATATAATTTTGGGAGAGATGTCTAATCACAATTCAGTATGCAAATAGATGTAAGAAAGAGCATTCATATGCAAATATTACAATGGTGTCATTGCTGTTTGGTCATTCTGTGTCAAATCAACCAAATTTCGGAAACTTCCCCAGCTCAAATTTTTGATTTTGTTAATATTTTTTCTGTAAAAAAAGACAAACATAAATAGTTCTACCAGAAAGACTTGGGAGGCAAGATAACATAACTATGAAATGTATTAACAACCAGTAAGCTACAGAATAAGATAAAGTTCTTTGGCGCAGGCCCAGTCCATAGCACACATCCTAAGGGTTGTAGGCTCAGCATATCCTGCCCGGAAATTAAGGCAGGGTAATTGATATCCCGACCCCCCCGGGGGTATGGACAGGGACCATCCTGGTGGTGGTGGGGAGGATGGAGGTGGAGATTGGCGTCAGCATCTGCGAACTCAGATAAGTGTAAGTACCGATGCTTTATACCCAAGTGTTCGATAATGATTGGTTAGATCTGATCTAATGGATGACGTAACATTAGAGTCTTCCCGGCAGAACTTACGCTAGAGCTTTCATTGATGAAAGCCAAAATATTAAATGTCACAAATGTATATTTACTGAGTAATACACAATTTTTTAGAGGGGGGTCAAAATGACTATTTTCGCCTGAGAGTTGGAGCCAATTTACAGGGGTGTAAAAATGACTTTAGAAAGATGGCAGCATCATTATTTTATTTTTACACAGAGATTTGTAGGTCTATTAGTAAAATCTGTTGACTTTAGCAATCTTGGTTTCATTATGAAGATTCCAAAAGAAAAGTTTATTAAAAATGAGAATCTAGAAGGATATTAATATATCTTAAATACTTATAGAGTTTTTAGGCATGACAACTTTAGAAAAAGAGTATTTATGGCACTCAGACAGGTATGTTCTATGCAATTGAACTGATAGAAAAAAAGAGATACATTTCTAGTTTTAACATTATTTGTTCTTTAGATATTCCTCTTTAAAAGACAGCTGTATGTCAGCTGTATGCAAAGTGACCCACATTTGGTTTTTGACCACTGAAAATGTGTACAATTTACCAATATACTCATGGAGCCACATTAACATGTCCATATCTCTGGGATTGAACCATCGAGGGCCTTTAAAATTAAGATATCAAAAGGAAAGTTTGTTAAGAACCAGAATCTAAAAGGAAATTAACATATCTTCAATACTACTTGAGTTACAGGCATGCAAACTTGAGGCAAAAAACACAAGAAGTGCTTTTTGCCATTTTTGAACTGTCACTGTTGGCATATAATGAAAGAAAGACTGATAAAGCCAACAGATTTCACTAATAGACCTACCAATCTCTGTGTAAAAATAAAATAATGCTGCTGCCATCTTTCTAAAGTCATTTTTACACCCCTGTAAATTGGCTCCAAAAACCTCAGGTGAAAATTGTAATTTTGACTGCCCGCTACAAAATAGTGGATTACTCAGTAAATATATATCTGTGACATTTTATATTTTGGCTTTCATCACTATTTATGTTTGTCTTTCTACAGAAAAATATATTAACAAAATCATAAATTTGAGCCTGGGACCTCTGGTTGAGTTGACATGGAGTGACCCTGTTAGATTTTGAATACATTTGAACACGTAGCAAGTTTCAAACTTTATATTTTCAAACTGTATTAATTTACATTTAAAAAAAAGAAAAGAAAAAAGTATAAAGTTTTGAAAAAATCTAAATGATCTTGAATTGTCTAGAGTTTGATTTCAGACTAGGGCTGGGCGATATGGCTGAAAACCCGATATCAGTGTTTCATATCGGTCGATATCGATAATTATTGATATTTTTTATGACCCATTTAAAATGAGGACCAGGAGAAAAATATATTACATTTAAACATTTTTATTTTAAACAACCTTCCTCTGATCATAATCCCCTCAGTTATTAAGACAGAAATGTCAACAACCATGGAAAACGAGTATTTTAGAAGCATCCTAACTCGACAAAACAATCCTAAAAGCTGTCTTAACTTTAGGACAACCCCACTGTTGTCCTAACTTCAAACCTATTTGAAATCCAATGGTAAAAATCACAGTACAAAAGCCTTTTCGAGAATGGCATTACATTTATTAATTATCCAAGACAAAGAGCAGCGATGTTTAATGGTGGAGAGACTTTTGAAGGACCCAGAGGATGTGCTGCGCTTTAATGATAAAATATTTCCTTATCTTCGTGAGTGAGCGAAGGTGAAAACTTGCTGAATAAAACAGGCTTTAACTGTGACGAGCAGCGCGCGCGAGAGCCGTGAGAGAACTGCGCGAGTGATAATGGGCATCAGCTGCGCGTTTCATCGGTCTTGCGCCGTTCTGTCAGGGCTCTCGCCCGCCCTGCTCGTCACATTAACGTTACCTTTTCAACGGAACTTTGAGTCTCTGCCGCATTGGAATTAAAAGTGCGTCGTTGTTTCTCCATTTTGATTTTAGGTTTACCTCATAAGCAGTTTGCGCGTCTTTGGTTGCTTGGTAACAGACCTGACAGTTGATTACCGAACTCGATGGAGCGGTTTAAGATTTGCTTCTGTAATACGAATTTGCGAAGAATAAAAAATATCGAATGTTTTATCGAACACATTTTTTATTGATATCGATCACGTGTCTATCGCGATACATATCGTTATCGTTTTATCGCCCAGCCCTATTTCAGACTGCATTTTAGTTCTTCGGTCTGAATTAATTCAATCAGAAATAGTAATATGTATTGTTTTAAAACAAATCCCTAACAGTGTCGTGCAAGCACTGTAAT
This sequence comes from Anabarilius grahami, assembly GCA_003731715.1. Taxonomy (NCBI): domain Eukaryota; kingdom Metazoa; phylum Chordata; class Actinopteri; order Cypriniformes; family Xenocyprididae; genus Anabarilius; species Anabarilius grahami. The sequence continues at coordinate 13,131,486 of RJVU01026577.1, forward strand.
TATTATTCAATGGTGCGGTTAGTGTTGACCGTGGTCTGCGTATGTTTGTCACAGCAGACAGCCCTACTTTTCTTCCTGGCTGCCAAACACTAATTGCTTACACAAGAGATGAGGTCATCTCCTTGTTGTGCTGGAGTAGAGAGACTGCCCGGGCACATTTGAACATTATGTCTTGATTTTTCAGTTGAAGTGAAGTCCTCAGAATGGAGGAGTCCATTAGCAAATATCTCAGGATGTAATTAATGGATAATTGCTAGTTCCACAGAAGACCCAGTAAGAGCCCCGGAGGCTTGATTTAGCACTGACTGACACTGGCTTTGTTCCTTCAAAGCACAAATCCACTTAAGCTTCATATGTCCAAGAACTGAGGTCCATGAACCCGATGGTCCTTTTTTTTGAGTTGGCACTAAAGCTACTTGTGCAGCCGTCACTACACCCACCTCAAATCTTTTGTTTGAAACTCATTAATTGAACTCATTCTCTGTGACAGTTAGGGAATTATTGTCAGATCCATTTGCCAAAAGGTTAGAGAGAAAAATAAAATGCAAAATGATATTTAAGAGTTTGTATTTGTGCTATTATTGATTTGAACACTTACAAACCAAACCCAACTAAATGTATTAATCACATATATAAGGGGACCATATGCTGTAATAATAATAAAAAATTTGGTAGAAAAACTGAAAAGTAACCAATAAGATAATATCCTATTAAGTTTACAGACTATTTCTTTATCTCTAAAACACAATGCAATGCATATTTATGAATAAAACCTGTGAAAAATCAAATGCCTTCATATTAACAGACTTTTTTTGGAATGTACACAAGTATATGCTCTCATATGCTCTCATAATCATATTTTTTAAATGAATTAAATAGAACCTATTTATCTTAACGCATTGAACGCATTTTGTCTCCTTTTATGAGATGATTAATGAGGCAGTGGTAAAAGACATTTGTCCCAGCCCTTCATGCCCCAAGAAATATGATGTTTCCACTTAAAAGGAGCCAATGCAGGCATCAGTCCAATTCAGATCCTTTTTTCTTTCAAAGAGAAAAACAAGGAACAGCTCAACTCATCTTCTAGCGTCACAGTCCCTTGTATTTTGTTGCAGTATGAAGGATTTTAAAAGTAAAAAGAAATCCATTTGAAATATTTTAAAGAGATTGTTCTGGCTAACCAGTTTAAGAGTGTTAATACACCCATTTTGTGGAATCATAAGAATTATATTAGATAAATCTGCAATGTAGAAGAAATGTTGAATAGTAACAATTATTTACTTTATGTTTGCGTTTAGTTGGCCTTGTAAGATGTTATTTATAGTCTGTTTTTTCACGAGCATCTGCTCTCAATGTTTAGATTATCAGGCGGCAGACAGCTAACAGATACCAAAGCAGCCGAAATTCCCAAAGAGCCTTATTTACACTACCTTCTTTGAAGGTGGCGCTGGTCCTTACCTTTTTAATGAGGAACAAATTTGCATTTTACAAGTTATCAACACAGCGGTTGTCATACAACTTCAGGACAAATCTATGATGTATCTATTGTTTTTCTCAAAACACCAGTGATGATGTTTGTTCATGCCTCTTTACTATATAGAAAAAACCCTGCCTTGCTTTTTTGAGTAAAAAAAAATATATATATATATATATAAAAGATAATTGTGGGATAGAAAAATAAAGTCAAAAATAATGTGGATACAGGCTTCCATATTTTACATATACATGCATGCACTACACATACGCTAAAAAGTTTGGGGTCTGTACGATTTTTTTTTTTTAAGTTTTTGAAACAAGGTCTCTTATGCTCACCAAAACTACACTAAAACAGCAATATTATGATACATTATTACAATTTAAAATGTGTGATTATGTTTAAATATATTTTAAAATGTAATTTATTCCTGTGATGGCAAAGCTAAATTTTCAGCAGCCATTACTCCAGTCTTCAGTTGATCCTTCAGAAATCATTCTAATATGCCGATTTGGTGCTCAAGAAACATTTCTTATAATTATCAATGTTGAAAATAGTTGTGCTGTATTTTCATGGAAATCACAATTTAAAAAAAAATTCAGAATTCTTTGATGAATTGGAAGTTTGAAAGAAAAAACTGCATTTATTTTAAATAGAAATCTTTTGTAATGTTATAAATGCCTTTAGGCCATGTTTGCCATATTTTTCCAATTGTTTTCAATGGGAGCGCCACATTTTTAAAATGCCAGCAGCGTGACGAGCGCTGAGCTTCTTCTTCTTCTTTTTTTTATACTAAGCATTTTGTTGAAAGTTGAAGAATGTTCAGCTTTAGGTAAAATGCAGCGCTCATCACTGTCACTTTTTACCCAGCCATCCAATCACAGTGAAGGAGGGGTGGGAAAGATTCTTGATTTTAGCCCTCTGATTTGAACGCTCTGATTTAAGGGGCGTGTCTGCTGTGAGACTTCAGTGTAAATGCCCACTGCTGTGATTGACTAACATCTTTGCATATGGAAATAGCGAAGTATTACATGTGGAATTCTCTCGAAAAACTTTTTGTAAGTTTTTACTATTACAGTTCTCAAGGTTTACTAATCGTGAAAAGTGTTGATTATAGCATTTTATTTAGATTGTGGCATGAAAGGTTGCAGTGATGAGCGTGTAGCTGATCACAGACATGCTGAGTGCATGAATGCAGTGATCTCGTCATTGTAACTCAATTTCTGTACACTAACGAATGCTTTCATCATACCTAACAGTGCAAACACAATGTAAATTAGAGATTCGTTGATTCTAATGGGAGTTTTGGCGAGAGTCCAGAACACTCGTGCTGTTTGATTGACAGTTCCAGTGATTGTAAAGGGAGAGTTCTTTGATCGCTTTTTACATATCATTTTAATCACAGTTTATATAACAGATTATTTTCATCCTACCAAGAGAAACAATGTGAAGTTGACTGTTAGTCACTGGTTTGATTTACTGACAATAAATTATTTTGAGACAAAAACATCTGACTGTAGGCCTACATGAATCATTACATATCAGAAATCACTGGTCACTGGTGATTTTGGTTAGACGTACACATAATCCATACATATCAAACGATCTGTAACAAAGCAATAATGACACAGTAAAAACTTTTTTACTCACATAAGTGTGTTGTGCCGTTCCTGTCGGATACAATATAGAAGGCACAGCATTTTTTATTAATTAAATCTAATACACTTACTGTGCTTTCCACAACCTGGCACTGCATGACATTTTGCACTCTTCGTTGCACATTTGCACTCTTTATTGTAACTTTGCAGAGAAATAAATGTAAAAACATTAAACACTAACTAAAGTTAAAAAAGTGAAATCATAATCATAAAAGCTTTCCTGTAGCTCACTGGTTAGAGCGTGGCACTAACAATGCCAAAGGTCATGGGTTCGATCCCAGGGATTGCACATACTCACATATTAATGTATAGTATAATGCAATGTAAGTCGCTTTGGATAAAATCACATATAAATGTATAGTATAATGCCAAATGCATAAATGTAAATGTAAATGTAATCAAGGACCCCTTTAAAATGCTTTGGTGGACACACTGCCTTACTGTTACTTTTGATAAATTTTATGCATCCTTGATAAATAAAAGTATTCATTTCTTGAAGAAAACAAAATCGTATGGACTCCAAAATTTTGAACGTCAGTGTATTTCTTTTTCATCCTCATTTTATCTCAAGGTGAAACATTCACACAAACACATCTTCCTACATATCTATCGCTAATCATCTGTGTCTGATATATGATGTTATGATTTCATATGAGCTGCACACATCCAGTACAATGCATGTGCATTAATAGGTCAAAAAAGTGTTGCCAGTATATGTAAACATATTTATCACAAGCACATGTTTTTTTTTTAGTTCAGTTCATGTTCCCACTGTGTGTACCTGTGAAAAGAGCATCTCAGCAGTCTGTTGAGTCATTCTGTATGTGAATTAATAGACCATCAAGTGGATACAAAGCTTCAGTTCATTAAAAAGAAATGGAGATGTCTTTATTTAATCTGCATGTGTTTTTTATTTTTCGGCATGATTGCATTTTCTCTTTCCTGTGTACGCAGCGTGTTTCGCGTCCTTATCTCCGTGAACCTTTCCTTGCGAGTTGATCTGATGTGCTCAGCGTTAAGTGGTTCTGGCTGCTGATGTATATTAGCTGCATTAGCTCAGGCACAGGCTGGGCTTGATATTGAGTCAGTAGCTCCTTACTTCCACTCTGTGATTGTAATGATCACATTAAATGCGGTCCTGTGTGTAAACAAAGGATGAGAGAAACGATGCAGCGGTGACTGGATGAGATTCCTCGGCTCTCTAAGCCGGATTTGGCATCACTTACACATGGAGGCTTTCATAATATGTTTTAAAGGGACAAGCTCACTGGACCACTGCTCATAAGAAATATTTAATGACAAAGAGAGTGTTGATAATGGATAGACATAGAGATTTTTTTTTTTTTTTTTTTTTTTACTGATATGAGCCTAATCAGTCCTCACTCTGGAGTTGCTATAGCAACATTATCATTCTTGTGTTCTCTTTAATCTGCTTGAGCCTGTTGTGATAACGTGAGGCTTACTGATCAACCTTGTGCCATTGTGTATAGATTGCAAAAATCTATCAATCTCGGAATATTGTTTCTCAGGCAGTGAGGATTATGATGATGGTTGTAATATTATATGTAGTATGGTGAGATTAGGTATAGGATGTAATTATGAATGCTTACGGAAGAACATAAAATAACATTCTCTGTCTAAGGTAAAGCTGCTGTAGCATAAAGAGTTTGCAGATGGCATGGGCAGGCACTTTTGAATTTGAGTGATGCTAATTTTTGATTCACTGATTTTCTTTTGCATCATTTTTCATCATAAATCAAAGGATGCTTGTCATGGTATGTTTTCCTTTGGTGTAAATAAGGGCTTGACTCATGATGGCATTTTAGAGGGTTTGTTAGTTGTAATAGAGATGACAAAGCCAAATTATATTTTAAAAATAAAATGAAACAAGCATTTTTTAAAAAAATTATTTGTCATCATTTATGTTCAGGTTGTGGTGGCAGCATTTAATAAAATGTGTAAAATAATAAAAAAAGAGTAAACTTAAAAGTCAATTAAATAGATTAAAAATAAATAATTAAAAAAAACTGACTACATAGCAGATTATTGGGGTACATTTCTCGCCCTTGCAGATGTGGACACCACTAAAGATCCCTGCCAGAAGGTGAAATGCAGCCGAAATAAGGTGTGTGTCGCCCAGGGCTACCAGCGAGCTGTGTGCGTCAACCGCAAGAAGCTGGAGCACAGGTGAGCCTTTCAGCTACAGGGCTTTCTCTTCATGCACGTAACAAAAATACATGACAGTATAGTGTTTGTGTTTTGAGAGTCAAAATAGCTTGGTGCCTTGCTAAGGCACTGTGCTGAGTGCAACTGTCCAAACTAGCTTTTCATTACTCGGAACTTCATAACATGAAGAATCAAATTTCTGAGCCTTTAGGGTCCAGATGATTGGCTCAAAACAACTGAGTGCTCATGAGCAAATATGGCTGTTTAGAAAGAAGTGTTAAAGGCACAAAAAAGGAGAGGGGTTTAAAAAACCCTTGATTAACGTTTTAATGAAGAACCCAATGGAAAATTAAATCATTAAAAAGTTTTTACACAAAATTCCACAAGTGTTCACGCAAAATAATTGTTAGGAGAAAGTCATATTCTGACAGAGGTGAAATAAGAGCAATTTAATAAAGCAACCATGACTGTTTTAGTGCAAAAAAAATTTAATACAAAAATTTAAAACTGATTAAGATTTTAATTTAACCATTTAAGAAAAATTAAATAATTTAAAATGCTTTTTAAAAATCACTGTTGTGTTAGAAAAAATGTTCACTCACTTGTGAGGGGAAAGTCACATAAAAGAAGAGCAATTCAATAAAACAGCCATGTGTTGTCTGATGGCACTTTGTGAGGTACACAGATTTGCAGGCGTTTGTTCTTTTTACAAACTAAACATGTTCCTAAGGCCATCCTTTAGGGGTTGGTACTCATTGTTCCATACATCTAACTACAGAGAACATTCGTGTAACCTTAATGGAATAGTTCTCCCAAAAATGAAAATTATCCCATAATTTACCAACCTGGTCTCATAGGAAAGACGTACCTGTGGGAACGTTTTCGCGAGTCACCAAAATATACGTACCAATGCGTACATATCACTGCAGTTTCCAATAGAAATGAACGCTAGAGGCAGTAAAACGGCAAGCGCTTTTAATCGTTTTCATACACAGTTACGATTACGGGGTCAGATTATGGATTAATAAAGACTTGTTTTCACGTCTCCTTGCACAATATTATGTTATGACTTCACCATACAATCATTTTATCCCTTAAAACTCATCTTTGATCACCAAAATTACATATTTAATCATTTTTTCCTTAAAATATCTTGAATGTAACACTACATCCTTGCTTCATTTAGTATACGCAGATAAATTAATATGCAAATTAGCCCCACCTTCACTCACTCACACCAGCTCTGAGAACCACTCAGTCAGCTTTTCTGTAGTAAACCACTTGCACAATGACAAGTGGAAATACTGGTTTAATTCAGCCAGATTGAACCAGAAACTGAAGAATTGGAAGAGTGAATTATACAGTTGATGTATCAGAATGGTAATGTGTTTTATGTATCACTCTCTACAACGTCAGACACATAATGGTAATTAATATGATTAGCCTTTTAATAATGTGTTGCTAATGTTACACAAACCATGTTATCATTCTTCATCTCAGAGTCTGACAACTGCCTTCTAAAAATCAGTATCCTTTTAGAAAGGCTTTGAACAACTTAGAATGTCAGTGGAGAAAGGCATATAGTTAATCATAACATTGTAATATACATACATAACGCTATATTGCTAAACATACCCGGTTTTTCATATCAACAGAAAAATATACAGGGATAACCTGGCTTCTCTTGAGATTCCCCTGCTTCGCAACATAGTAATGATATGCTAAAGCCGGCCCGCATGTAGACGGGATTGGTTACAAGGTAGTATAAACAACATTAGGCATATAAACAACATTAAAAACTTGATTTTCACCACAGGGGGACTTTAAAACGAGTGAACCTCAAGGAACATAATTAAATAATAAAAAATCAATGTCATGACCCCAGTAAAGTGACAAATACCCAAGCATACCTCAGTAAATATTTCATATTGATGATTGATGTTAATATGGATTCTATGTTAATATTGACCGATGTGTTTTAGGTTGAAGCAGCAGGTCATAAGACAGCAGCAGGAGAGTAACTGTAAGTCTTGCCCAGTGTCTTCCTCTGGTCCTGTTTGTGGCTCTGATGGACACAACTACGCCTCTCAGGTATTCATACTGCATTCAACCTCCTTTAATTGTATTAAAATAAACTGAACTGCAGAGAAATTGATCATATGGATTTGATCGATTACTCTGCAGTTTAGCTTATTTTAAAACAATTGGATTTGTTGCAGTTTTGTGCTTGTTCAGACTTTTCTCTTAGATTTTTGTTGGCTGGATTTAGGTAACCTAAAAATGTGCTTCATATTCTCTAAATCAGTAATTCTTAGCCAGGGATCAGTTTTGCTTAGTGAAATCTTTAAAACAGAAACAAACTATTGTGGCTGACAGTAGATTAAATCAATTTACCGTGATTAATAATGTTTTGTATTTGCATTTAGTTCCTTTCCATTGTATAAATGATTATATATTTCTGTAGGTGATATTTTTATACTTGTTAAGATTGTGAATTTACTCTACAAGACCACATTTATCTTTCTTTAATTTTGTTAAACGTCCCATCTGTATTCTTTTATAAAGAAATCACTAGGACACGTTTCTCTGTACTTAGGTCACTTTTTTTTTCAAAACTCTTCATATTTTTTAGCTTGGCGTAGCAGTAAATATCATATCCAAAATGCACTAAAACTACCAAAACACTTCATACATCAAGTAATTCTTTCATACCACAAGCAAAGGTTATCACTCACCATTATTGTACATCATTATTTATTTATTTTTTAATTCATGTGACCTCATAATCCTTACAGTTACAGTCGTTAGGACACATTTCTCAATACTGTGGTCACTTTTTCAAAACTCTTCACACAGTTCTCCTAACCAAGTTTCATCTTAGCACAGCAGTTAATTTCACATTCAAAATGCACTAAAACTACTAAAAGACTTCATACATTTACGCATTTGGCAGACGCTTTTATCCAAAGCGACTTACATTGCATTATACTATACATTTAGTATCTGAGTATGTGCAATCCCTGGGATCGAACCCATGACCTTTGCTAGTGCCACGCTCTAACCACTGAGCTACAGGAAAGCCTAGATATACTCCACAATAGTGGAAAAAACTTATCGGAAGTTCTGTTTCATGCCAACTTTAAGCTTAACAGTTTTGAAAAAAGTATATAATTGGCAAATTGCTACAAAGAATTTTGGTGGTGATTGTGTTTGAGAAAAGAATTTATGTAATTTCAAAGAAGTAGTTAACAGCTAGTTAGATTGCTGTTGTGCTCACTATGCAAAGAGTATTGAAAAAATACAAAAATCAAGCAAACAAACAACAACAACAAAAAAAACACTAATAATAATGTTTTATATAAAGAGTTGTAATTCCTTTCATTATCCTGCAGCTTATGTTTGCATGGTTTTAAACAATGAATGCCTATGACGTTATTTCTATTCTTGTTATTCTGTGCCATTCAAAAAACATACATATATTTTTTATTTCATATTATATTCTGTGTGACTCATATAGATCAATCTGCTTGCACAATATGGATAATGGTCTCTATTATACTTTGTACTCTGGCCCTTGACGTCCTTAAAAATCAAAGAAGTATTGTCTGAAGGGATTCTGGATACTTGGGGTTGAAAGAATCATTCTGTTGAATTATGTATTATCTCTATTATATCTATTTCTGACCTTGTGAGGGAAGAAATGAAGGTTGACATCATCTTCTTTTAATGGAGATGTCTTGTCTGAACCAGCGATTTTCAGTCGTCTGTAGAAATAATTGCGCTCTATCTGGGCTTACAATTTCTGCCACTGAACTGGAGCATGTGACACTGGTCAAGTGTTTTGGTGGCAGTGCTCATTCTTTGTGTTTTGTGTGTGTGTTGCACCTGTGAATCAGTGCAAACTGGAGCAGCAGGCTTGTCTCACTGGAAAGGAGTTGAAAATGAGATGTGCTGGTCTCTGCCCCTGCACCGCCACCGTGGCTCCTGCTACAGACGTGGACAGCAAGCATGGTATCTACCCGCCACACACTTTCAAAAGTGCAATTTGTTCTTACAAAGCTTGTTAAAGGGATCATTCAGACAAAAATATGTACTGCCCCTTAAAGGATTAGTGCCCTTTCAAATGAAAATTACCCCAAGCTTTACTCACCCTCAAGCCATCCTAGGTGTATATAACTTTCTTCTTTCCGATGAACACAATCTGAGATATATTAATAAATATCCCGACGGATCCGAGCTTTATAACGGCAGTGAGCGGGACCAACGAGTATGAGCTGAAGAAAGTGCCTCCATCCACATCCATCCATCATAAACATGTACTCCACATGGCTCCGGGGGATTAATAAAGGCCTTCTGAAGTGAAGCGATGCGTTTGTGTGAAAAGAATATCCATATTTAACAAGTTATGAAGACCGCCTTCTGTATTCAAGTTATGAAGAAAGTGTAAACTGGCGTCGCGTCAGTTAAGCTTTTTCCATAAGTTGAATAGGGAAAAGGCGTAGGACGTACTGTAAGCTTTTTGAACTTCAAGAGTTTTATACTTTCTTCGTACATTGAATACGGAAGGCGGTCTGGCGGAAGCTAGATATTTTACTTCATAACTTGTTACATATGGATTTTTTTTTTACACAAACGCATCGTTTCAGAAGGCATTTATTAATCCCCCGGAGCCATGTGGAGTACACGTTTAGGATGGATGGATGTGGATGGAGGCACTTTCTTCAGCTCATACTCGTTGATCCCGCTCACTGCCATTATAAAGCTCGGATGCGTCAGGATATTTATTAATATATCTCAGATTGTGTTCATCAGAAAGAAGAAAGTCATATACACCTAGGATGGCTTGAGGGTGAGTAAAGCTTGAGGTAATTTTTTATTTGTAAGTGAACTAATCCTTAAATGTCGTTTCAATCCTGTATGACTTGATGTCTTCTGTGAAACACACAAAAAAGATATCTTGTGTTTTTTAGTGCATACAATGAAAGTTAATGGTTTTGGACCACATGAACTTTCATTGTATGAACTAAAGCACTTGAAATATTCTTCGAAATATCTTTTTTTGCGTTCCACAGAAGAAAGAAAGTCACACAGGTTTGAGTAAAAATGAGGGTGAAAAGATGCTCTTGTAAACAAAACACTTTCTGAAGCTCAATGAAACACAATATCTGTTCCAGCTTTTAAGTTTTTGATAATAATTTTTTGTTGATAATAATGAATGATTTTATTCTGAGAGTGCTTTAGATGCTATTTGTCTCTTTCACATCCCTTGATTCTGCAGCTCTCGCTCTAACAAAGCCTTTATTGATTTATCAACAGACTATGCTGCTCTCTTTCTTTGCTGCTTGCTTTGTGAATTTCTGCTGACTTTGATTATGTCTGATTTATGTCTGCAGTCTCCGTAGGCTTTTCTTGTCAAATTCAGAAGGGTAAAAGCAGGACGATTGGTTCTTCACTCTTTTATACCAATGTCTGCCAACACTCACTTATCTCCTTTCACTGTCTCTGTCTCTCTTCTATTCTGTCCATAGAGAGTTGCACAGGGCAGGACCTGGCAGATCTGGGAGATCGCCTGCGGGACTGGTTCCAACTGCTCCAAGGCAACGGCAAGCAGAACAGCACAGGGAATCCTGTAGCCAGTTCTGCATCAAGTGAGGCTCTAACGTCCATTTAGCCAGTGCTTTTATATTCAGAAATATCACAGAACTGTGTTACAGCAGCCTCCTATACACACAATACCACAAAAGCTGTACATTTACATTTATACATTGTGTTTTCTCTAGTACTTCTAAACATGGACCTATGATAATTGGCACTAACAAAACTGCTGCATACATTTTTCATAAGGACCAGCAGCTTCAGAGGTATTATGTGTTGAAACGTCCTATCCGGATGGCCAAATAGCACCAGCAGCATTTTATCCCCTCGGAAAGCAGTTTTGCTGAATTGTACAATGGTGACCATTTGCACCTACTTCACTTTTAAATTTTCATTTAATGGCAGAAAAATGACTAGATCCCTCATACGCCTGATCAGTTCTTCAACTTGTTTGCAACATTTATATTATTTGCTTCTGATTTATTTAGAAAAATAAAACTGAACTGTTTCTGCTCATAGCTTTCATTAGAGTGATTTACTATCTTATCAGCAATATTTGAACAGCAATTTTGCTTTTAGAAGGATGTTGATTGAATTTTTACTGCTAATCAGATTCAATCAGTGGTTCTGGGAGAGATGTCTCTAAGAAGCCAATGTAGAAAGTTCACAAAGTGAGGTAGTATTACAGTATAAGCTATTATTTCTGTGTGTTAAAATTTACTGTGTGAATGTATGTGCCCAGTTGTGGACCGGACTCTTGTTGCGACCTGTAAGGACTCTATTGGATGGATGTTCTCTAAGCTGGACATGAACAATGACCTGTATCTGGACCAAGCTGAGCTGGCTGCCATTAATCTGGATAAATATGAAGTGTGCATACGGCCCTTCTTCAACTCCTGTGATTCCTACCGCGATGGCAAAGTTTCCACAGCGGAGTGGTGCCTCTGCTTTTGGAGAGAAAGTAAGTTTTAGTATCTCTATACAACTGAACCAGGCCTCAATGACTTTTTCTAATAACATAATGAAGTATTCTATATATGTGTATTTATATACAGTAAACACTTATTATATTTGCCAATAATATAATATTATATCCCCAATTAAATATTTGGGAATATGGGCAACATTTTTTTTTGTTTTTAAAAAATGACATTTATGCAAAAATACAGTAAAGAGAGTAATATATGAAATATTATTACAATTTAAAATAACTGTTTTCTATTTGAATATATTTAAAATGTAATTTATTCCTGTAATGGCAAAGCTGAATTTTCAGCATCATTACTCCAGTCTTCAGTGTCACATGATCCTTCAGAAATGATTCTAATATGCTGATTTGCTGCTTAAAAAAAAAATTCTTATTATTATTAATTATGTACTGCAAAAGACCTGCATTTATTTGAAATATATTTTAATAGATACAATAGATACACATTTTTTGCAGCATTATAAAAGTCTTTACTGTCACTTTTGCATCCTTGCTGAATAAAAGTATTAATTTCTTTAAAAAGAAAAAACATCCTACTGACCACAAAAAAACTTGAACAGTTGTGTATGTCCTTTTTAAATATATGCATCATGACGATAATCGCACAATTTAATTAAATATAAAAAAATAAAAAAATAAAATAAAAAAATGTTAGTTTCAAATCCTACTGACTAAAATTATTGACTAACTGTAAAAATATTTTCATCTGAAGGCAAAAACTCTTTCTAAACTAAAAAACTGTAAAAAGTAACACTGAAAAGAAAAAAAATGTTTTGTAATTTCAAACATTACACATTCAGCTTTTAAAATAAGCTCTAACCAGGATTGGGCATTGCAGATTTCTGCTCTGCACCCTGCTGGTCAGTGCCACGGTCCACAGTTAGCTCTGCTTGGTTATATCAGCGTGACAGAAGGGGGACACATGGCCGAACATCAGTGCCAGCACTAGTCAGTGTTTGAACGTGTTCAACACTGCTTCAGAGAGTTGGGGTTTCAAATCTGAAATGATGTTTAAATTAGATTCGAGGGGCATATTTGTTTTCCATTACAAAAGACCAGAAGAGATATTGCATGCAAAGACTGGACTGGTCGAGGAGAGAGCGTTTATTTGACATCAGCACGCACTGGACTGGCATTAAAGATAAAGAAAACACTAGTCTGTGGAGGCAGGGATTTGGGAAAATCCATCTATCTGTGTGCCGAGAGTTTTGCAGACTCATGCCACTAACTCATTCAGTTTGCAATGGATTAAGTTTAATTGGTTTTCTAAATATAATCAAACATTAAAACGGGGAGGGGTGACCATATGTTTGGATTATTGAAATCCAAAACTTTCATTTCCTCTACAAACAACCCTTTTGGATAGAAAATGAGAGCTGGAGAGGGCGTAAATTGACCTTTAGTTGTTTGTGGCATGCGGGGAGAGCGATTTGGAGTATTCATTTGATGAGATGCATAAGTCTGGAGGAATTGCTATTCAGTGTTTGTTGCTAGGGTGACTGACAGTCAGTGTGTGTGTGTGTGTGTGTATTAGTGGGGGAGAACGTAGGTCTGTTTGCATGGGCAACATGTTCTACATATTAATGAGACTCGTCAGTGTGTAAGTGTGCTTGTGTGTTCTTTTGTTTTAGGAATTCCTCTCTCTGTGTGTTTGTGTGTGTGTTTGCTTAAGCCATGGAGCATGGCAATCTTCTTGACACAAACAGACATATGCTCCACTATGCATCTCACTGGAGGGGCAGAGAGCTGTATCTTAGCAGTATCTTAACACACATGCACACACAAACCCACACACACTAGACCAGCCTGGCTCTTGTTTGATGTGATTCTGCTCACGATATGTGGCTGGGCACTCTCATCTCTCCTGGGGAGGGCATAGTTGCTTTTGGCCTGTCATACTTTGTCTTCCCCTTGTATTTCCTCCGGTGGATAGGAAATGGCCATTGCTGAGGGAAAAACAACATCAGTGTTGGTTGTTGACAGCCTGCTCAGCCTCAAACTCTCTGGGACTAAAACCGGACGGGCAGTCAGACAGAAACCCGCTGCATTTTTTAGACTTGACCGGCCTGGACCTCACATACAGCTGTGAAACATGATAGCACTGAAGCATTGGCAAATATTCCAGTGTGTAATGCACTGATTTATTTATTAAAGGAAACGTTCTGTCATCGTTTAGTCACCCTCATGTCATTCCAGAACTTGTATGACATTTTTTCTTATGTGGAACACAAAAGGAAGATCTTTGGCAGAATGTTCAAGCTGCTCTTTTCCATGTAATGGACATGAATGGGGACTGGGTCTGTCAGGCTCCAAAAAGGATAAAAAAGTGAATCCATATGACTTGTGCGGTACTTTCGGTCTTCTGGATCAATACAGTACTCCATACAATTAAATAATATTGTAATTGCTGTTTTAAAAATGTTTGAGCTAACATTTTTAAATATGTCACTCACTTGGCAAAAACCAAACAAAAACACATTCTCTGAGATTCTACACGTTCACTGGGTGATAAAGCCTATTAGAATAATAAAAATAGTTCCAAACCAAGCCAGAACACAAGCATTACGCGTCTCTAAGCAACACACACAGCTGTGTTTCATTACTGAATTATTTCGTTTTTGAACTAATTGTTTGATTGAATGAATCAATAACCCATTTATAAAGACATCACTTGCTTGGTTTCTGAATGAATCAGTCGTTTCAAAGCTGAACAAATTGTATGAATGAATGATTCACTCATTAAGATAGTTTTAGTTTCTTTTTTTCAAAAAAACACTGTAGTGTCTTATTATTTTATTTGGATTGGATTGAATTGAATTTCCCCTGAAAATCAGTTTAGGTGGGCAAATATCACCTCTTAATGTAAAAGTTAATTTCTGTCTCTGCTGTGAACTTAACACCACACGGAATATGAAAATCTTCTGGAGTCAGCTGTTCACGACAGGCGTAAACCAGCCAATGTAACAGCACAAAACACACTCAGCAAAATATCATCTAATTATCAGCAAAATCCCAGAAAATATCAAGATATAATTTTTTGGTCAATATCACATACCCCTACTTGATAACCGTGGTCACCTTTTACTTTCATTAACTGAAAAAGAGCAGCTTTGACATTATGCCAAATAACTTCTATTGTGTTCCTCAGAAGAATGCAATTATAGTTTTGAATGATTTGAGGGTGAGTAAATGATGACAGAATTTTCATTTTTAAGGAAATTGTTCCACTGATTTATTATAATAAGGTTGTACATTTCACCTCAAGGCATTAAGGAGAAAATTACAATATAGAAATATTCTATAACAGGTGTTCATTGTGTTCAGAACACATTCAAAGCAAGTTCTATTACTCAAAAATTAATTTACTCTTTCTTTCATGAATTACATTGCCATAAAACTAGAGATTAGAACGATCTATTGTGCCACTTCTAAAAAGCGGGTGTGTTTGGGTGCGATTTGATTGTGTGGCTGCATGGAGAGCAGCCCTGGTGTAATGCCGCCTCTTTTGGGAGTTGTTGGGGGAGCTCGTGTGAAGCGTTTGTCTGGAGGAGATTAGCGCCGGCTCTTCCCTAAAGGCACTGATTGTTTTTCTTCCACAGAGCCTCCCTGCCTGGCTGAGCTAGAGCGAATCCAAGTGCAAGAAGGAGCCAAGAAGAAACCGGGTAAGAATGAACGTTCCGCTGAGACTCACTGTACTATCTCGGGAAGAACAAATTAAGGTGTGAAAGAAAGCAACAAAGGGAGAAACAAAGAAAAAGGTTATATAGAATGTATACAACTGGAAGAATGGAAGAGAGAAGTAAAAAGCGAGGCAGAGGGGAGGTAAACTCTAAAAGACAAAGAAGGGCGGCTCTGGCAGTAGTGACTCTAGAGGAGTTTCATTTAACAGATGACAAGCACAAGGCTGGGATTAGCCCCTAATCAGGTGTGCGGATTAGAGCGCAGCTCATGGCTGCGGGCAGTGCTGCATGTTTGGCTGCAGAGCTTTCAGGACTCTCCAAGGACGTGCTGCAGATGCTACGGCCAATCAGAGGCAGCCAAAATGCAAACGTCCCCTGATGCCTGAGAACAAACAGCTATGTATACTATACAGTCAACCAAAGACTTTCATCAATATTCAAAAATGTCTGAATAATTTTTGGTTTGACTGTATGTATGTATATATGTATATATATATATATATACAGTGGGTACGGAAAGTATTCAGACCCCCTTAAATTTTTCACTCTTTGTTATATTGCAGCTATTTGCTAAAATCATTTAAGTTAATTTTTTTCCCTCATTAATGTACACACAGCACCCCATATTGACAGAAAAACACAGAATTGTTGACATTTTTGCAGATTTATTAAAAAAGAAAAACTGAAATATCACATGGTCCTAAGTATTCAGACCCTTTGCTCAGTATTTAGTAGAAGCACCCTTTTGATCTAATACAGCCATGAGTCTTTTTGGGAAAGATGCAACAAGTTTTTCACACCTGGATTTGGGGATCCTCTGCCATTCCTCCTTGCAGATCCTCTCCAGTTCTGTCAGGTTGGATGGTAAACGTTGGTGGACAGCCATTTTTAGGTCTCTCCAGAGATGCTCAATTGGGTTTAAGTCAGGGCTCTGGCTGGGCCATTCAAGAACAGTAACAGAGTTGTTGTGAAGCCACTCCTTCGTTATTTTAGCTGTGTGCTTAGGGTCATTGTCTTGTTGGAAGGTAAACCTTTGGCCCAGTCTGAGCTCCTGAGCACTCTGGAGAAGGTTTTCGGCCAGGATACCCCTGTACTTGGCCGCATTCATCTTTCCCTCGATTGCAACCAGTCGTCCTGTCCCTGCAGCTGAAAAACACCCCCACAGCATGATGCTGCCACCACCATGCTTCACTGTTGGGACTGTATTGGACAGGTGATGAGCAGTGCCTGGTTTTCTCCACACATACCGCTTAGAATTAAGGCCAAAAAGTTCCATCTTGGTCTCATCAGACCAGAGAATCTTATTTCTCACCATCTTGGAGTCCTTCAGCTGTTTTCATGTGTCTTGCACTGAGGAGAGGCTTCCGTCGGGCCACTCTGCCATAAAGCCCAGACTGGTGGAGGGCTGCAATGATGGTTGACTTTCTACAACTTTCTCCCATCTCCCGACTGCATCTCTGGAGCTCAGCCACAGTGATCTTTGGGTTCTTCTTTACCTCTCTTTTCCCCCGTTAGCTCAGTTTGGCCGGACAGCCAGCTCTAGGAAGGGTTCTGGTCGTCCCAAACGTCTTCCATTTAAGGATTATGGAGGCCACTGTGCTCTTACTGTGGCCTCCATACACTGTGCTCTTACACTGTGCTCTTGGGGGCAGTCGTGGCCTAATGGATAGAGAGTCGGACTTGTAACCCAAAGGTCATGGGTTCGAGTCTCAGGTCCGGCAGGGATTGTCGGTGAGGGGAGTGAATGTCCAGCGCTCTCCCCACCCTCAATACCACGACTGAGGTGAGACCCTTGAGCAAGGCACCGTACCCCCAACTGCTCCCCGGGCGCCGCAGCAATGGCTGCCCACTGCTCCGGGTGTGTGTTCACGGTGTGTGTGTTCACTGCTGTGTGTGTGCACTTGGATGGGTTAAATGCAGAGCACAAATTCCGAGTATGGGTCACCATACTTGGCCACATGTCACTTCACTTTCACTTAGGAACCTTAAGTGCAGCAGAATTTTTTTTGTAACCATGGCCAGATCTGTGCCTTGCCACAATTCTATCTCTGAGCTCTTCAGGCAGTTCCTTTGACCTCATGATTCTCATTTGCTCTGACATGCACTGTGAGCTGTAAGGTCTTATATAGACAGGTGTGTGGCTTTCCTAATCAAGTCCAATCAGTATAATCAAACACAGCTGGACTCAAATGAAGGTGTAGAACCATCTCAAGGATGATCAGAAGAAATGGACAGCACCTGAGTTAAATATATGAGTGTCACAGCAAAGGGTCTGAATACTTAGGACCATGTGATATTTCAGTTTTTATTTTTTAATAAATCTGCAAAAATGTCAACAAGTCTGTGTTTTTCTGTCAATATGGGGTGCTGTGTGTACATTAATGATGAAAAAAATTTAACTTAAATGATTTTAGCAAATGGCTGCAATATAACAAAGAGTGAAAAATTTAAGGGGTGCTGAATACTTTCCGTACCCACTGTACATACAGTCAAACCAAAAATTATTCAGACATTTTTTATATTTTTGAAATATTTTTACTAGTGGGTGCAGGACACTATAGTTCATTTATGTAAGTGAGGATAGCAAAATAAAGTAAACTGTGACATATTATACCGACAAATTCTACATACAGTGGACAACCAGTAAAATTGATAAAAATTTGAAACCAAAAATTATTCAGACACTTTGACCTGACCATGTTTTGCTTAAGTGTTATCTGATATAATTAAGATTAATTTTTTCTGACACAGTTTAACTCTGAGATCTTGTCATATTTTATTACCATTTTTTAAACTATAGTGAATAAACTGTAATAATGAATTAAATGTTCAAGGTGTCTGAATAAATTTTGGTTTGACCGTATATATAAACTCTAAAAGACAAAGAGGGCGGCTCTATATATAGTATGTATCTGTAGTATATACTGTGTATATATATATATATATATATATTGTCAGCCATGTTTTCATAAATAGAAAACACAACACAATTGCATATAAAGATGGCAATCATAGAATTTACTTAATATGTTGGATTAATTAAAAAAAAGCTAATCATTTTCTTTTTTGAGAGAACTATACATGTGTCCATTATATATGTATGTGTATGTATATATTCTGAAGTATATGGTCATGACTTTCTCCACCCATAATTTATGTTCTCATAAATAAATAACACAAAGACATAAAAGTGGACAGTCAGGTTGAATTATGGTTATGGGTCAATGGAATTACCCGTGGCGGTTGGGAGGTAACATCACACCCAGAATGGTTAAAACTGGCTTTTACAGATTTGTCCCCTTGTACACTTATTGCTTGAGAGGGTTAAATCCTGCATTTGATTGCTAAATAGATCATGATGATTATGTGGACATATAGTTGTTTATTACCACATGCAGTTGGATTTTATCGTGCATCATGATTTGAGACACTGCAGACAGAAACTCAGCCCTCAACCCTCACCAAGGTTACATTTTATGCATTACAATGAGCAGTGTCACTTGAGTCTGTCACATGATTTACAGCAATATGCAAACTAGTTTGCAATGTCACCCGTGATGCAATACTTATTTTATACTCAATTCATGTAGGATATGAAAATGAATGTTAAACACGACCGTGGCTTCTCAAAACGTGTGTCTGTGTGTTTCTCCCCCTCTTTGTCATTTCAGATACATACATTCCCAGCTGTGATGAGGACGGCTTTTACAGGAGACTGCAGTGTGACAAGAGCAGAGGGGAGTGCTGGTGTGTGGACCAGCATGGAGGAGAGTTAATGGGCTCCAGAATCCATGGCAACCCCGACTGTGGTGAGCACGAGTACAACACACACACACACACACACACAGAGGACAATGCTCCTTCTGTAGCTACAGGGCTTAGGGCTTAGATCCACAAAATCATCAGTCACCCATCTGACAGAAGACCAAGTGCTACATTTATTAGGCCAGGTTCATTTCCATTCCAAAAGAGCAGTTGTCTCGCCGAAATAAAGGTCCATAAGATTAATTACTACTGGCTGCGACAGACCTGCAGGTGATAAGAACAAATCCCCTGACTGGACATAAAATAGCGATTAAAAAGCCCAGTGTCAAAGTCACACCTCCGGTTTGTTTATTGTCCTCACTCCAAGCGAGTATTGTTTAGCCTTTGTGTTGCATAAATCGCTCAGTTTACCTCGCAATATGATATATATGATATATGATATTTTTTAAAGAACGGTTTCCTTTTCCAGATGAGGTGGTCACATACTCGGGCGATTTTGGCAGCGGGCTCGGATGGGAAGATGAGGAGGAAAAGGAGGCGGAGGAGAACGGCGAGGAGGCTGAGGAGGAGGAAGGGGAGGTGGGGGAGGTTGATGACGGTGGATACATTTGGTAGAACGAAACGCGATTCTCGCCTTGTTCGACGTAGCTTTCTGTGGCCCATTTCTACAGAGGCAGCTCTATCTTCTGACATTAAATGGTGGACACTGGAGGGTCGGTCATCTTTATACTGCACTCCAAACAGCATTGACTTGGGGAGGGAGGGGGGAGGGGCGGCTTGGTTAGTGTTAGCTGTAGTGAGATTACGGTATTGGGAACGAGTTTTCAATTATTGGGCTTACGAATACTTGTGAAACATCATATTTTTGTTGTAAGTGCAAGAGTTTTCTCCTGAATCAGTCTCTAGCATCTGCAAACACGAGTTCAGAATTAGGCGCTTGATAGGTGTGATGTGATGCGTTCTTATGCAAGTCTAATAAATACATACTTTCATCTCTATACGTTCAGAAATGATACCTGGTATGACTTTTTAAAGTATGTACTGTAAATAAAGATAGACAGGCTTCAGGGTCTAACCTGTTCCATTAGATCTTCTGTCGACCATCAGCAACTGCTTTCCTTGAATTGCTGCTAATGTTTTTGCTGTTAGAGTTTATGTAAATTGTTTCAAATATGTCCTCCAGCACATATAAACACAGATTACGATAAAGACAAAGAGACGAAAACGCCAAAAAACTCAAGAGTTAAGTTAGCTTAGCTCAGAAAGCTAAGACTGTTACTCTCTTTTGGCTCAAACAGTCGCTGCATCATTTTTATGCTACCCTGAAGTAGATAAATAGTCGTAAATGTCTTTTAAAATAAAGTAGCTTTTGTTAATGTATTTGAAGAATTATTTATCCACGCTCACAAACTAAAACCGATTTTAGGCTACTTGCCAGAAATACACAATGCACTTCTATAAGACGATCCTTGTCCCAAAGGCACTTTTTTCTCCCCTGTCTTTTGTGTCATAATCCACCGAAACCAGAGATGGCAAACATTATATTTTCATATAAATTACATCTCAATGCAGTAGCTTTCTCCCTCACCCCGACGTCGAATCATTGTTTTCTGTGAAATGGACAGTAATAAATCCTGAGATATGTGCGTTCTGGTTTCATATGTCTGTCATAATAGAATTTGCTTATACTCCACTAGGTCAGGCTGTAATACGGTACTTCTGATGCAACACGGCTATTATAACAAGGCAGTGTATGGATGAACAGGAGAGGAAGGAATGAGCTTTCGAAAATGCAATCTGACATATTCTCTCTCATACACCCAAAGGGACCAATCTGTCTTTGCAGATGTCTTCTAATCAGATCTTCCCATCATTTGCAGTGAAAGATGTGTTGGCTGTAATGTTCCTAGGTGTAAATCTGGTGCTGCAGGGATTTATAATCAAGGTCTGAATCTTATAATATATGACTAAAGGTAAAATACACGAGTCTTGCAGTATAAAATACCTAAAGCATCAGTATTTAGGGTTAAAATGCTGTGGAATCAAAGCAGCTAGCTGGAATTGCAAAATGTGTATGAAGACTCGATCTGGTTTGATAATTCACCCAGAAGTGATCTCCGAGCTCCACATAGAAAATGCATTTGATATGGTAACATCCCCGACGTAAACACATTCATCAGTGTACCGCGGCGTCTACAGAGGAATATACATCCTCCAAATATCATTGAGACGAATCTTGCCGATATTTAAATTTCTTGTGGATTATCATAGGCAATATCACCTCGCTGGTGTGATGGAGTGGAAAGACGGCCAGCTCATTAAAAGTCAATAGTGAATGTCCTGATGTCTTACTCAGCAGTGTACAGGAGTCTGCTAACAGTGATGTTATACCACTTGGACTAGTGTATGATTGTATTGTACTGTACATGCAATTCTTATTGTAAATACTTGGATTTTAATGATTAGAAAACATATTTACGCTGATTTGCAGTATATTTGCATTTAGTTGCATGTTTCTTTGTCCAAGTGTGTCATCTTTCTTGCCTGAATATGATTAAAGGCACTGGGCCCAAAGTGCTGTTCCTTTGTTCTCTAATTACTCCCAAGACTCTGCGACATGCCAATTTTCATGTGATACTGGAGACACGAGAAAACAAATCTTTTTAACCCACTTTTAAACATTTTTTGACAAGTGCAATTTATAACTATACCAAAAATACCCAACGAAAGCTGGTTCTCAAGACACCGGGGGGTTCAAAAAAGGAATATCAACTTTAATAGAAGGCATGAAGTAAACACATCTTACAAATATTCACTTGTCATTAAATCATTAAGATAATC
Source organism: Anabarilius grahami (assembly GCA_003731715.1). Classification (NCBI taxonomy): domain Eukaryota; kingdom Metazoa; phylum Chordata; class Actinopteri; order Cypriniformes; family Xenocyprididae; genus Anabarilius; species Anabarilius grahami. The sequence continues at coordinate 13,153,653 of RJVU01026577.1, forward strand.
AAACCACCTAATGACTCCTAATAACTCTTAAAGGGTTAGTTCAACCAAAAATAACCCGTAAGACCTTCGCTCATCCTTGGAACACAAATTAAGATATTTTTGATGAAATCCAAGAGGTTTTTTTATCCTCAATAGAAAGCAACGAAATAACCACATTCAAGGTCCAGAAAAGTAGTAAAAACATGGTTAAAATAGTCAACGTGACTGCAGAGGTTCAACCTTAATGTTATGAAGCGACGAGAATACTTTTTGTGCGCAAAAACAAAACAAAAATAAGACTTTATTCAACAATTTATCTCTCCCCTGTCATTTGCCTACGCTATTTTAGTTGCAGCCCTTCCAGGTTCTACGTCAGAACGCCGTCACTGTTCACGTGAGCAGCACGAGGCATATGACGCGTCAAAAAACAGTATGCCAACAGAGAAGTATGTCCAAATACATAGTATTCGAAAAACAGTAGGCGAAAAGTCCCCGGATGACCTACTACTTCTGGCGAGATTCTGAAGTGTGAGCCATCGGATTTCATCAACAATATCTTAATTTGTGTTCCGAAGATGAACGAAGGTCTTACGGGTGTAGAACGACATGAGGGTGAGTGATAAATGACATTATTTTCATTTTTGAGTGAACTAACCCTTTAAGGTTTAACCTCTGAGGTCACGTTGACTACCTTTCTGAACCTTGAATGACGGTAATGATGTTGCTTTCTATGGGGGATACAAAAAACCCTTGGATTTCATCATAAATATCTTAATTTGTGTTCCGAAGATGAACGAAGGTCTTAAACATGAGGGTGGGTAATTAATGACAGAATTTTCATTTTTGGGTGAACTAACCCTTTAAACTATTACAAAAATGCATTTTTCTGTGTTGACACAACTCATATAATACTGATCCAGTGCAGCATCCTGCTTTGTATCAACCTAAAATGGTTAGAAAGCCCTGGTGTCTAACTATTTTATGAAAAAAACAAAAAGTGCATGATGAAACTAATTTTATAAAACCTATTTATTTTTAATAACTCATTGTTATTAGTGATCAAGTGCAGCACCCCTCTTGGTATCAACCTAAAATGTTTGGAAACCAGGGCTTTTTTTTGTCAACAGTATTTTTTCCACTTACATTGATCAGTCAAAAAAAATTATAAAAATAAATCTAAGGGTGCAGATTTTTGTGTAATTTTAAAGAAATCAATCAAATTTAATTGTTTTATATTAAAAAGTCAAATAAGAATCTAAGAAATACACCGTTTTTTGTGTCAAAACACGGGTATGTCATTTTATCACTTTTACATGTCATATTATCAACATTTCCCCGTTTTCAGCAACCTTACAACACACAAAGGTTAATTTTACTAGTGTTTTTCAAGCATCTTATACATTTGCAAAAATCAGACTGATCAAAGCTTGCTTTGAATGCTCTGTAGTCTCCATATCTTTCTGACTTCATCCTCTGCACTGTCCAAGACCTTAAACACAGCAGCATCTGCAGTTTGATCAAAACGTTTCAGCAGAGGTTCCAGAACGGTCACTGGGATGCTGAAGTTCAGGTGGGGATAAGTCACTTTTGCTGTGAAGTCTCTTGTGTTGCTGGACACGATACCTAATATTTATATATACAAGACAAAATAAAACATATGAGAAATAATCTACCTGTGAAAGCTTGATTTAGTCAGACAATGTTATTGTCTGCAGATGAAGACATGGAATGCTCTGATGCTGAACTTTAAGGTAAAAAAAAAAAAATGCTTAATTGGTCCTATGCTGCCCCCTTCTGGTTAGAGAAGGAATAGTATATTTCATATATCTCCACTTTAGACTGGATTTGTACTGAACAACAACTGGTTGATGTACGGATACGGTAAACAAAACGCATTCCATTAATTCCCAACTATTTAAAATTATATGTATGAATGATATTGGTATTACCTAACAATTCCCCAGTGGCAGAACGAACCACAGCGCCACCACTGGCTCCAGACTGCACTGCACATGTAGTCTGTAGCATCACAGGCTGAGACTGATGGCTGATGACTCTGGATAAGATCCCTGAGGTCAACGAGGGGCCACAGCGGCTCCCTAAAGCTCCATAACCCACGACAACTACATCCTCTCCTAAATAAACACAGAACATGGAAATTTGAGGTGCTACACAGGGACAAAGTACACATAGTTGCAAAATAATTTTGTTGTAGCTGTTACAAGATAAAAAAAAAAAGTATGTTAATAATACTATAAACTGAATTGTATTATATTTATAATACATTTAAAATGTAATTTACTTTGGAGGACAACAACATCATATTTTTTACAGAGTCAACAAACAATACATTTAGATTTGCAAGTAATTTTATAGTTCACTGTGCATTGGCAAATCATATTTTGTCACAATTTTGATGTTTTATGTGATAATTATGTCATACTTTTTACTTTTATGTCAATTTTAATGTTTTATCTCTTGTATGCCATATGTATGTCACTTATGACTTAATCCCCCGGTCTCACTGTTGTATGTAAAATATGGGTTAAATATAAAATATACAAATAGTGTCAAATATCACATTGATAAAAAAAAAAACCTTATGATATTTGATTATGAAGTTACTACATATACAGTACAGTCCAAAAGTTTGGAACCACTAAGATTTTTAATGTTTTTAATAGAAGTTTCATCTGCTCACCAAGGCTACATTTATTTAATTAAAAATACAGTAAAAACAGTAATATTGTGAAATATTATTACAATTTAAAATAACTGTTTTCTATTTGAATATATTTCACAAAGTAATTTATTCCTGTGATGCAAAGCTGAATTTTCAGCATCATTACTCCAGTCTTCAGTGTCACATGATCCTTCAGAAATCATTCTAATATGCTGATCTGCTGCTCAAGAAACATTTAATGTGTACAATTGTACAAAATATTTGTGTACAATATTTTTTTTCAGGATTATTTGATGAATAGAAAGTTTAAAAGAACAGAAATCTAATCTTTTGTAACATTATAAATGTCTTTACTGCCACTTTTGATTGATTTAATGCATCCTTGCAGAATAAAAGTATTCATTTCTTTAATTTCTTTTCAAAAAAATAAAAATAAAAATTCTTACTGACCCCAAACTTTTGAACGGTAGTGTATAATGCTACAGAAGCTTTGTATTTCAGATAAATGCTGTTCTTTTGAACTTTCTATTCATCAAGGAATCCTGAAAAAAAAAGTACACAACTGTTTTCAACATTGAAAATAATCATAAATGTTTATTGAGCAGCAAATCAGCATATTAGAATGATTTCTGAAGGATCATGTGACACTGAAGACTGGAGTAACGATGCTGAAAATTCAGCTTTGCCATCACAGGAATAAATTACTTTGTCAAATATATTTAAATATTACAGTTACTTTAAATTGTAATAATATTTCACAATATTACTGTTTTTTACTGTATTTTTATTTAAATAAATGTAGCCTTGGTGAGCAGACGAAACTTCTTTTAAAAACATTAAAAATCGTAGTGGTTCCAAACTTTTGGACTGTACTGTATATATAACAATACACACTGGAGGAACATGTATTATTTTTTCTTACAAAAAAGAAAAAGATCCACCACTCCCAGAAAATCTCAAAACAGTTATGGCTAAATATGATTTTCAATGAAACAGGTTTGCAGTGCATTACCTGGGTGAAAGTATGTGGTAATCTGCGGTTTTATTGAGTCTGTGAGGGCTTCCTGAAGCTCCACTAGAGCGATATCATATGGAGATGATGGTGCTGATGAATACAGCACCTTACCACTTACTGCATGGAATCTGGGGTGGAAAGTGTAGACATTATCAATCAAATGGTGATTACGCATATATAACAATACCAATAACATGTAAATTTAACAAAGTTCAACAAACAAAATATCCCTTCTTTAGGCCTCATAATAATGAATATGCAGGAATTTTAAGCCCAGTACCTTCCTCCAAAGTTGACTTTGACTGTAAGAACAGACTTTTCATTCACCACATGCCTGCAGGTCAGAACCAGATTGTGATTTAGTAGCACACCAGAACCCCACAGCAGGCCGGTCTCAATCAGTGCCACTCCGGGGTAAAATTCAGAACCTGAGCGTCGGGTTGCAGTTAATGGAGCTTGAATAGAGCCAGTTATTAACCGTGATGACTTTTCTATCATCGACTCCTGTATGGCACCAGCCTGTACCATGTTTTTCAGAATGAGGTGAACAGAGCACACAAGTGTCAGTCCAATCCATTCATCGGATTTCCAGCACAGCGGTGAAACGATCAAACCCATGAGGTAAGATCTGCCTCCTTTGCTAATAAACACGCCTCCTCCTTCGGTGCCAGGCAAACAGCGGGCATCGGTCAGGATCAGTGCATTCTCATCTCCTGCCAGATTACTAACTATACCTTTACTAATTGAGTTCATAAAGAGGTCTGGACAGAGACCACCAAATGGAGACCCACATGCAATAACATGACATCCCTTTTTAAGAGTGCCACTCTTCACCCATGGAATAGTTTCTTTACAGGTGCACGTGGACGAAATGGGCACTTTTAGGAGTGCAAACCATGTTAAAAACCTGGAGTCTTCCAGGAGTTCTGTATCCAAACTACCACTATAAAAGCCCCAATTTTCTGCCCCCTTGAAGATTTTGTCAAATGCTTCTTGAAACTCCACGCAATTGATCATCATTAACAATTGAGCTTCTTGACGGCTCGTGTTGCGTCTCTCCATTACACACGATTGGTTGGCGCAAAAGTGAATGTAGTCTACATACACTTTTGTCTCTTTAATGAAACTTCCAGAATGCAATATCTTCGTGTCTTTCTTCATGGACTGTCTATCATTTATAAAGCGTGAAAACATAATGCCACTACAGACAACAATTCCAGACTGGTAATTTAGAAATACTCCACTACAGCTCATTGCTTGATTCTGAGATCCAGATGTGAGGTTGAAGGGCGTCTCGGATACTGTGACAACACAACATGCCTCTTCAACGGTCTTCATTTTCATACTCTAGATATTTAAAACAGGCACAATAAAAAAGGTCTTAGTTTTTATGATAATAGTAGATGAGTTTTTGCCTCTTACAATGAGTTCAATATACAAATGTCAACCGCGGCTGGCAGGTAGATTATAAAAAAAAAATCATGCTAACAAACACAGTTTGGAACAAAAGCAACTGGTTACGGTTGCAACGTTAAAATCTATGGGGGCAGATAATGTAATAATGGTTATATTATCGTATCGCTGACTTTATGTTGTTGCACGAGTTCTCCACCTGCAGCGCTTCCTGGTATGAGTTCGTTGGCGTGATCACGTGGTCGTTGGCGTGCCCTCCTATTGGTTCATCCAAGTCCGACTCTTTCGAACAATTCATTTTGTAGAACCGGTTCAGTAGTTCTTTTACGTCGTCGTGTCCGACAGAGACGTTTCTCGCGTCAGGCCATTCGTAAATCGTTCAGGATTAGTTCACTTCTAAATTAACATTTCCTGATAATTTACTCACCCCCATGTCATCCAAGATGTTCTTGTCTTTCTTTCTTCAGTCGAAAAGAAATTAAGGTTTTTGATGAAAACATTCCAGGATTATTCTCCTTATAGTGGACTTCAGTGGACTCCACTGTTGAAGGTCAAAGTTAGTTTCAGTGCAGCTTCAAAGGGCTTTAAACGATACCAGACGAGGAATAGGGTCTTATCTAGCGAAGCGATCAGTCATTTTCTTAAAAAAAAAACAACTGTATATGCTTTATAAACACAAATGATCGCCTTGCAAGTGCTTCCACCATTCCGCTTTCCGTATTCTTCAAAAAGCTTACGCTGTATGTCCTACGCCTTCCCTATTGTACTTACGGAAAAAACGGAACTGGCGCCGCGTTTGTTCCGTAAGTTGAATAGGGAAGTATTGTCAATAAGAGTATTGTCAATAAGCTTTTTGAAGAATACGGAAAGCGGAAGCACTTGCAAGGCGATCATTTGTGGTTATAAAGCATATACATTTGTATTTTTGTAGAAAATGACCGATCGTTTCGCTAGATAAGACCCTTATTCCTCGTCTGGTATCGTTTAAAGCCCTTTGAAGCTGCACTGAAACTGTCATTTTGACCTTCAACCGTTTGGAGGCCATTGAAGTCCACTATAAGGAGAATAATCCTGGAATGTTTTCATCAAAAACCTTAATTTTTTTCGACTGACGAAAGAAAGACATGAACATCTTGGATGACATGGGGGTGAGTAAATTGTCAGGAAAATTTTATTTGAAAGTTAACTAATTCTTTAAGTCCGACTTGTGAACCGGTTTGACAGATTCATTGAAAAGATCCAACTACAAAGAAAGTTTTGTTGACGAATCGGACGTCATTGTTGAGTTTACACATTGGACAATGTTCTTGTGCACTCACTTAGCCCACGCTACAGAGGTATAGGTTCAGTATTGCCAAATAGCTTTTTAATTTGACTCGACTAGGATGTCACAAATATTTTACTATTTAAAATGTTTATTCAAATTGCTTTCTACGATTCATATACATATCTATATGTTTTTGGAAAAGAGCAAAGTACACATGGAAAATTCAAAATATTTTATTTGTGTTGCCTACTTTAGTGCATGCTACAAGGTGCTACAAGTGGCACGTACATAATTAGCCATTTCAAAAGATAAGCAGCATTGAAAATCCCAATCCTTTCACATAAGCCTATTTACAAATAGGGGTAAAAGTGACCTAGTAATATGACAGATTTTTTTCTATTGCACAGGCAATGTGAACTAAAAAAGCCTATGTACTTTCATGTCATAACTGTAAATAAGTCACAGCTGACAGTCAAAAAGTACTTATTGCACAATTAATCAGGTAGTTTAGTGTTGAAACAGGCTTATGTAGAAACATCACTGAAAATGAAGAATACAGCGCATATCAAAATACTACATACAAATCAAACATTTGTAGTTTTAAATATTAGGTATAAATATTTAATTGTAAATCTCAAGCAAATTTGATAAGCAAGCATGTATACATTGGCAGTCCACACCTTCAGAAGTATTTCCTTTAAACAGGTGGGAAATACAGCACTAGGAAGAGCCGCCAGCATTAAGGCACTGAGGTAATGTAACATGTAACATGAAAAAACACTGATTCTGTATCATCTAATGATTGTGACATCAGAATTTCACAGCACAAGTGATATTTACCTGATTAGAAGTCCTTAAATCAAATGTACAAAGGTATTCTTCTGTTCAACTTTTGGCAGGATATAAAACTGACACTCAGGTGAACAACATGTTACAGGATGCCATCCCTTAAAATAACCCAGCTCGGTCAACTGTTAAAGGATGCTGTATTTCTAACCCTTTTAGAAAAGTAAACAGCATAAATTGGTTCTTAAAAAAGTAAAAGTTTAAGTAATTGCTACCGTAGCTTATTAAATAAATGCATATCTCAGATACTGATCTATCACCACACTGGATTTCATAGGCTCAGATAATATTTAACACCCCTGGTTACTTAGTTTCATTACAAGATAAATAATCAATTAATAAATAAGGATACATCAGTTATGAATTAATAAACACATGTTAATCAATATACTGAGATAGCCATCGAAAACCTTCACCATATCCTTGTCTCTTCAACACACTGCACATAAAGACTTCCATTGGCCTCAGGTTGAGTTCTTTCAGTGATACATTCCCCTGTGTGGATGCATAGAGACAAAATAAGTCCTTGTATTGTTCCAGAAAATATTATACATTTTATTAAATATATTACATACCAAACTGTACAACAAAATGTTTTAGATAATCTATTTTCTCAATGATCTACCTTTCCAGTGGTGTGTCCATAAAGACCAAACATTCCTCTCAGCGCATCCTCACTAATTGCTTCTGCCCGGTCAATTTTATTCCCCAAAATAAGGATTGGCACATTGGAGATGGTTTCATCAGTTAAGAGGGCCTATGGTATAAAGAGCAGTCATTATTATTTAAATATATGGCTGTTTTGATTGGTGGAATTGGGAAGAAAATTTAAATTAGTGCAATAAAGTCAGTGCTGTGACAATTCCTCTGGATGTATTCATGGTTAAACTTTCATATGTAACTATCTTGTCTTAACAAAACCCTTGATTATATAAAAGTAGACTTACATCCAACTCAATTTTGGCTTCTAGTAGTCGTTCATGGTCAGCACAGTCAACAAGATACACTATCCCATTTATCGCTGGAAGATAATTTCTCCAAACTCTTCTTGCTGAGAATTGCGAATAGACAAGATCCATTAGCATTGTACTTTTGTTTAATTATAGCATTCAATTATAGCATAATTGCATTTTATAGCATTTTAATTCTTAAATTTAAATTCCAGAATTATCAATCATTTATTATTCAATTCTATATTTACCTTGAGCATGACCACCCAGGTCAAATGTTGTGAAAGTCATCCCAGCAATAGTCAGTTCCTCAGATGCTAGCAGATAGGACAAGAGACAGTACATTGTGCACAATGTTTGCTCCAACAAATGTAGAATTCAGCTTGTTAGAATAAGAAATATTGTTTTTGCACTTTACTTTGTAAATCTATACAACTCATATTAAAACAATAACATATGTGGCATTTTACTTACTAGGGTGAAGTGTTGGAACATGCTGCCCAAGTCGATCGTCTTTAAGCATGTGCAATAATGTTGTTTTTCCAGCATTGTCTAATCCAAGAAAGACTAATTTCCCAGACTTTTTATAGAGTCCTAAAAGGAAATATGAGTATGAAAGCACAAAAAACAGTTACATGATGATTGATGCTCATCTGTTTTTCAATATCTGGCAGATACTTTACCTAATAATTGTAACACACTGCTGAATCCTCTGTACAGCCAATCAAGTATGAAAGACATATTCGTAACCTGCTCCCTGAAATGAAATAGCAACAGAATGAGATATTTGTTCCAATAGAGTACTGCAAGATTCCAGACTTTCCAATGGGCTCTGCTAACTCCAAAATAAGCTCTTTACCTAAATCTACTGTAAGTATGTGGAAAAACAGCCGGTAGCTAGCCTACTATGTTACTAAATGGCCCAAGTTAACGTTTTGCCTTCAAGAGTGCCTTTAAGAAAAGAGACACAAACCCCCTCATAGCTATTACCAATATCCCGCACACAACATGAGCAAGAAACTATTTCTAGTTGCGAGACCTTGTCACTTGACGCCATGGATATAGCACCCAGACATAGCTGTCACTCAAATGACAGCAAGTCGCTCAACTTCAAGTGCATTTCTATACATTAATAACGGACTTATTGTGTTGTTTATTAAGTTGAATACATATTCAACCAAATATTATTGTTCCCTCACCGTAACCATCGCAGTATACACAGCCCAAATGTTTAGCGCGCGTTTTCTAGAAACACGTCAATACAGTGGAGGCGCTTTAAACACACTGAAAACAACAGCCAGATATGCTGGTCAAAGGTTGAATGAGCAAAACAGAGTATTGTCAAGGTAAAAAAAAAAAAATGCTCAGCATGACGTTATAGATAAAACCTGGCTTTTTAAAAAATTGTCTTATTAAAAATTGTATCCATTTACAAATATTTTAACAGTCGCGTCGTTTGTAATGTTGCGTCATTTGTAAATAACACATAACACTATGCGTTCTAATATGGGAAATATTCGAGTCAATACCTGTAAGGGTCCGCGTGAGTCGACCAGTCAGTCCGGTCTGTGTTCTTCTGCTAAACACCAGCCCGAATTTGACGTTTAACCGGAACTGCGTAGTTGTGTGCATAGGGTGGTCTCAGATCGATTGTAGGTTAATGCGTTGTCATCTGGTTGCTAAATGTTGACTGACCTGCATCTGTGGGGTTTGACAGCTAAGATTTACATTTAAAAGTTTGGGGGTGGTAAGATTTTTTCAGTGTTTTTTAAAAGTATCTTATACTACTGCATTTATCAAAAATACAATAAAAACAGTAATTTTGTGAAGTATTATTACAATTTAAGATAACAGAAACATTAGAATTGCATATCCAATCACCACTTTCGCTGTATGGGAAAAATATGCAATGAAAGTGAATGATGACCAAGCTGTCAGTCCCTAATATTCTGACTAACATCTGTTGTTGTACAGAACAAAGAGAGTCATATGGATTTGGAGTAACTGACAGAAGTTTCACTTTTGGGTGAACGATCCCTTTAAAAGGTGATGTGTTTTGGAAGCACCATCTCTAACCTCCTGAGACCCAGAAAAAAAAAAGTTTTTTGAATTTAGTATTTTTTCACGTCATTATATTGTTTAGAGCATAAGAAACAAATGAAACAATAACATTTTTGAAAAATTATATTTTATTCATGTGTTATGCTATGTCCTCTGTAGTGGATACCAGAACTAAGTTGTTTAAAAAGTAAAATGGCATGAAATGACATGTATAGATAAAAACTATGGGATTTTTTTTTAATCACCAATCAATTTTTAGGATTCAGGATTGTTTTTAACCAAACTATGTATAAAGATGATTCTCAACTATGTTATGAAAGATATAGTGGAATTAATTGATATACCATTTTACTTTATGCAATATGTGGGTAAAATGGCCATACATCAGTTTTCCCATTCAATACAATTCATCTATACACTGTATCTAATTTGCATATTAATGTGTTCTTGGAGCAACATGTCATGAAAAAAGAAGTGTAATAATGGGAGTAATAATTGGCAACATTTTCATAATAATATCTAATAATTAATAGGAATATTGATATAAAATTTCTTTCCCTATTCACTTGTTGTATCTCCTAAAATGCCTGATAAACATGATTTAAGTCCTGGTGTCCACTGCCGAGGTCATGTATGAAATCAATGTCCTGTTTTGTAACAGAAAGTCATATTTTGATTTTAAACCCCATAACATTTTCCTGAGATGTTGATTTATAACAAACTATTTGAAAATGAATCCGATTTAAATGATAATTACAAAATATTATCATATTTCCATAAGAGTGCTATTTTAATTTTCAGTCATATTTAAGGACAAAGAAGTTGTTGTTGTCATGGCAAAACCTCTAAAAATTTGGTATCTCTGCAAAGCCCTGAATGTGCTCTTTACAGGACATCCAGACTTAAAACTGTGACATGTATGATGTCAGAGAAAATCACTAAACTATAATGTCCACTACAGAGGACAAAAGTCTATTTCTGGGTCCCAGGAGGCTAAAGGACCTGTTAAAAATAATGAAAAGATAAAAAATAAACTTTTTTTTTGTCCACACTGGCATTATGGATCCTCGATTCCTCGTACATCAGCTCACTCTTGTGACAATTATATTTAAATATTGCAAATATTATTGTTAAAATTGTATTTATGTAAAGACAATCTAATACAAAGGAAAAGCTATTAACAAAAAGTATCTGATAACAGCAGTGTCATATGAGAAAAAGTTTATTAAAGCATTTGTTCCACATCTTACAGTACCTGAGTTTGACCAGACTGTTTAATATCTCTAACCTTAGTATCTGTTACACAGAATATCTAACCATTATCAAAATCAACATAACTTAGCAAGACATCGGTTAGCTCTTCTAACTGTTAATTTGAGATTCAGTCTTCAGATAATATGTTAAGTGCCCATGTTTTCAAATAATATCCATTATTCTAGACAGAAACTGACATGCAAATTCTAAACATGATCAGACTGGTCCATTAACAGTGTTATGTTCTTCAGTTCTTTGCATAATAGAACCACTTGTCAACTGAAAAAGAAAACGAAACAATGTAAATATGATGCACGTCTTGAAAGAAAAACGGTTATTCATTTGTAAATGTAAAATTGAACGAATACACAACAGTAAAAAAATATAGGTTACACTTTATTTTACAGTGCCATAGTTACATTGTAATTACTCAAATAAGTACTGAGAACTATTAATTAACTACATGTACTTACTATAGAGTTACAGTTAGGGTTAGGGTTTGGTTTAGGGTTAGTTACATGTAATTATGCATAATTTACTGTTATTACTATAGTCAGTACATGTTGTAACGTGAAACTACGGCACTGTAAAATAAAGTGTTACCAAGATATATAATAATATAAAACTAAAATAACACAGATTTTAAGAGATCTGATGTGTCACTGCAAAAAAAAGAAAAAGACAAAAAAAAAATCAAACCTGAGCTTGGAACTGGACTGGAATCTCCACATGGGCATGACTGAAAACAGAAAGAAAAATTAGTTTCAGTTACCACATTAGTAAAGTATTATTTGACATAAGGCGCCACTATAAAACTAATACATCTGTATATCCATTTTATTAAATAGTGAATAAAGTCCTGTGAATTCAAATCAAAAATAAAGTTCATACTCCATCAACAACTGCTTTGGCTTCATCTGCCGAACAGCAGAATGGACTGTCTCCCTCTGAGACACACGTGTTCTTGCTGCACAGTGAAAAAGAAAAAAGCAATATGACTTGAGGTGAAAAGAAAAACAAAGCAAATAAAATTCTCTTTATTTCATATTATATTTATGTATTTCAGGTTTAAAGGGCTGTGTTCCACTCCAATTTTAGACACGCACTCGCAAACTTCCCTAAGCACGTCCCCTCGGGGGAATCCCTGCCGCCATTTTTAAGTGCGTTCCACTTCGTGAAGTGGACAAGGGAAGTTCATATAGACAGACCCTCGTCCCCTCGATTTTGACTGAGGGAGCAAGTCTACTCTGATGTACAATTCAAGCAGCTCTATATCCTACAAATCAACTTGATTGTGACGTCACAGCAGATTAACTGAAGTGTATGATATATTAATTATTTTGAGAATTAATCACATAATTAGTGTATAATATATTAATTATGTTGAGATTCAATCGCATAATACTTGTAGCTACCTTATGTTCACAGTCAAAGTTTTATTTTTCTCCAAAAGCTCATATACTATAGTTTTTTCAACAACTTATAAGCATATAAGAATGGTGCATAAAACAAACTCATAAGTACAAAAGGGGTTTAAATAATAAATCAGCTCTATAGTGTATTCCAAGTGATCAAGGGCTTAGTGCGTTTTATTTAAACCTTATTCACAAGTTCCGCCAGTAGTGGGCACTCGTGCAGCGTAAGCAATGACGCACATCCGAGTCCACGAAACAGAGGGAAGTTAGCGAGCGAAGGGCATTAAAATTTGGAGTGGAACGCAGCCCTTGTCTACACCTTTATAGGTTATCTGTAGTGATTGTAAATGGAAGAGCAAGCAGTCAGGGCTGAAATAAAATACTATGCAAATGAGAAAACAAATGCAGACTGCTGAAGAAAGATTCCCTTACCAGTTTAGTTCTCCAGGTTTGGTTTGTTGTGAGATAAGTGCCTTCCAGAAGCCATGGGTGGCTTTGATTGTCTCAATGGCAAAGTTCTGGAATAAATGTAGCATATTTACAGCGCTGTAAAGGCTTATGACCAATCACAAAATAAAGCTTGTTTACAACACTTTTTCAACATACCTTGTCTTTGAACTCTCCGTTGAATGCAAACTGGTTTTCGGGTTTCCCATCAGGTACCTTGTACCTCCTGAACCAGTCAACTGTGGCCTCAAGGTAGCCTGGCTTGAGTCTCCTCACGTCACTAATGCCTATATTTCACATCAGAGGAATAAAAACAATCACAAATCTGTATCTCTCTTCTAAGTGAACAGGAAAGCAACAAGTGTCATTTACTGTTCAAGTCCTTTGCCTCAGGGTCATCAACATTGATTGCAATGACTTTCCAGTCAGTTTCTCCTTCATCAATCATTGCTAAGACACCCAGGACTTTCACTTTGATAACATCTCCACGACTGCACACCTGCAAAGATCAAGCATTGTAGGGTTTGTTTATCTAATCCAACTTTAACTGCACATACAACAACTTGCTTCATTATAAATTTGGCTTTATTTCATTCAATACTTTAAAAGACAAACAACAGTATCAATACCTTGCTACCAATTTCACAGACATCGATCGGGTCATTGTCACCACAACACCCTGTGTCATTGTCTTTGTGCCCGGGGTCTTCCCAAGTCTGTCAGAAAATATTTCAATAAAGTTTTTGTAAAATCTAAAAAAAAGACTGGATTAATGATGCTGAAAATTCAGTTTTCCTATCACAGGAATAAATTATTACATTTTAAAATATTTTAAAATTAAAAGGTCTGTTTTATTCTATGTATTTAATGTATGATCAGCGCTGATTTAAAAGGCTTACTTGAGGGATTGCTCCATAATTCCAAATATAGCCTTTGTGTGGGAAAACATTGGCCACATAGCGCAAATTGCCCTTCTTTACATCTTGCTTAATGGGGTTCAGAGGGTCTTTTGTAGCAATCTGAAAAATAAAGCATATTGTTGACTTGCAGAATATTCATGCAGACATCAACTGGTTGATGGGCCATTATTTTGTTTGAATATCAATACACAATACACCACAAATGTAGGTTAAATGTGTTTTCTTTCAACATCACTTAGTCCTGTATGTATTGTGTTGTATGCATTAATGTTTTAGGTGTGTAAATATATGGCCTTACAAAATATAAGGCCTGTTACAAAGTCCTCTATTCTATTGTTTTATTGTGTTATACTGAAAGTGATGTAGTTTTGTACTGTTACTGTTGCTCATACCTCCATTTTTGCATTTGTCCATCTTGGTACTTCAACAACCATGTGGAAAATGTTCTACAGAGTAAATAAAAATGATTTATTATAAAAAAGAAAAAGAAAATCTTAAAGCAAGTAAATATTCATATTAACATTCATATTACTAAAAAGCCATGAGAATGATTACTCATAAGGTTTTAAACACATAAGATATCAGAGCAGTCCAAAGTATTGAACGATTTAAGATGACACTGTTTAAAGGGTAAAGATCATTCCTCTCACAGACTAAGTCCCTTTACCCGATAAAGAGCTGATATACACTCTGCTGTGCTGGATTGTGAAATGACCAGTCACTGCCAAAGGGCTGCCACAAGGGAGGGAGTATCAACACTGTGACCCTGAGAAGAGAAACTAGGAACATTAAAATACTGTACCTGAGCTTCATCGGCACACATAGGTATGTCATGGAATGGTGATATATACTTTCCATCGGTGTTCTCTGTTAAAAAAAAATAAAGTTACATATGTAACATAACATTTCTGTACAAATAAATATTTCAAATGCAGTTGTGTGCTTTAATTACTTATACATCTGATCACTTCAAATCTTGCTGAGCAAGATCTTGCTGTTTCCCATATTAAGGCAAAAAAAAAAACTAAATAATAAAAACCCATGAATTGTATAATACCTAGCTCTTATTAGCCACCGTGTCCACCTTGAATAACATGTAATGAGTTCTGTTTTTGAAATCTTTAAAGCCTTCACTCTTAAAGGTAAAGTTTACCTTTCCCAAAATATAATAACAATAAAAAATCTGCATAATTTACTTGAGTAGAATGTCCAAACTGCTCTTTTCCACTCATACAAAAGTGACCACAGCTGTCAAGCAAGAATTTATAGCAAGATTTTTAGTAATTAGAAACAGATACACAGACAGAAATAGATTTAATTTTAAACAAATTATAGGCACTGTTATGCTATACATTTTGAGCACTGTAACCATTAAAAATTAATATGCCTGTATGATAATTTAGGAAAATATTTATACAAAAGAGAATGCCAAATTTTCATAAATATGTTCTGGTCAAGCCAGCCCAAGCATTCAAACTTTATTACACTGGATGTTTTTAAGCATTTTTTTAAGCAAGACAAGTCAAATAACACTTGTATAAAAGCAAGCTCAGATATTCTGCACACATTTTCACTGGGTGTTCCACATAAGAAAGAAAGTCATATGGGTTTGAAACATAAATTAGTAAGCTCAATGTGTTAATGATAACGATGATGTTAATGATTTTCCCCAGTGTGCATATTATCTGTCAATCATATTTCTTGTCAGAAGAGAGAGGTGATGTCACACTGCTGCTATGGGTGAGATGTCTAATGCACAGGTGGCAACTAAACTAAACAAAGCACACCCAATTTTGAGGAAATTCATTCAGTATATCTGATTAATCTATAAACTTCATGTTTTATTTACCTGAGCTCATTTTAGACAGAGCAGACAAAATAACAGAACCAAAAATTATATTCTGCAATAATATGATGCAATGAGCGACCCTGTAGCCTATTTACCCGTCCTTCATTTACACATTTTAAACAGCAATACAACATAACAAAGTTAGCGCTGTTGCACTGTTTGGTAATAATAATATATTGTCGTCCATTTGGGACTTTCAGTTTCCACTATTAAACCGGTATTGTTTAGTTTCCTTTAACTAAGAAGACCTTTAAACAAACCCACAAACAAATAGCCATTAAAAAAAATTGATGTGCTAAATATCAATGTAATATCGTAAATTCATCACATTTACTGTTTCTTTGATTAAGTTTAGGTCATAAATGACGCGAGGAAAAGCGACACGTGGGACTTGCGGCCCAGCCCCTTTCATCTTAATTCAATGAACATCCCAGACCGTACAAACTCCTCATCATCAGTCTCCGAAGAACAGAATTCATACTTACTAAAATAGAGCCTATAACTCAAAGTGTTAGGGTTTCCTCTTTCTTCAGTGGAGAAACTCATATTGTGCGCTATTGTGTGTTGATTCCGGTAGGCTGTGTGTAAAAGGACAGCAGCGACTTGCTTGGGGGAAATCGCGCATGCGCAGAGGCTGAATTGCGCGTAAGCGTTAAGTGTATGTGCATCTGATTTGTGAATCGGTAATGATGGTCAGTGCTAAAAAAAAATCATCTTGTAAGAAAAAAATGGAAAATCACACTTTTAACGCAGTAACTTTTAATGTGTTCAAAGACAGTTTTGTATATTTGCACCTAAATTAACCAAAGCTGTTCACAGCCTGGTCAAGTTTGTTCACCTGGTTTAGCTGGTCAGCGAATTGATTTCCTAATCTAACCAGCTTTATAATATTTTTTATATGTATTATTATATTTTTCCATTGGCGTTCATGCGATGTAATTTCCCTTTGACGTAAAAAAAAACAAAACAATTAAATCTCCCTTGACGTCATATCCTCCCAGCGCTCTTCGCTTCCTGCCTGGCGGAGGGAGGGGACGGTGCTGACGGCTGGGAGGACGAGCTGAACGTTAAGAAAGCCTTGGGAAAGCGATAAGAAACGAGGGGAAAGGGCCCGAGGTTTTTACCTTGCATCGGGAAAACTTATCGCTCGACTCTGATTAGCACCCAAAGCAAGTGCAATGTCGTCCAGTCGTCAGTTTAGTGAGAGCAGGGCCATCCCGACCAGGACGGTGCTGATCAACGACTCAACGCAGCTACCTCACGACTATTGCACCACTCCTGGAGGCACTTTATTCTCCACCACCCCGGGAGGTAATAACCCGCCTGAGACGTGTGCTGTATGTCCCGGCTGATATCTGCAGCCGTTTGCATGGAGACAGTCCAATGTTAGAGGGTGGCCTGTGTTGGCCAGGAAGCCGTAACCACATAAAAGGCTGTGTCTCAAAACCTACTGTTCTATCTGCTTAGACAGTATTTTTGGGGCTTGTAGGAAAGTTTAGTTATTTTGCATGTAGACTGTCTGGTGATGCTCAAAATGTTGAGACGTTTAAATCCGCGATGGCCAAAGATGTTACCTAGGAAGGCAGCTGACTGGGCTTTTGAGACACAGCCATGTAGTTCAAAACAAAAACAGCGCCGCCTTTGCTTCGCTCTGATCAACGTGATTGGTCCGCAGTGACTGATTGACAGAATAGTACAGAACAAAGAAATGCATTCCATTAAACGCATACAGAGACAGATACATTTAGCAGTATACACCCTATCAAGTGTGATATTGATGTCTATAGATCAACAGTATTATTGTTGTGCATTGGCTTAATTATACTGTTCAAAGGATTATATACTTATTTGTTGTGACCATTCATACTGAATTAGTCACATTAATCATCTTTGTGATTTCAAAAGCACGACAATATATCATGTTAATATCTATCTCACACTTTTCAGGGATATGGTCAGCATTCTGTGAAATTAATTCACCCTCGTGTTGTTTTCAATCTCATATGACTTGCTTCTGAGTAACACAAAAGGAAATAGGTCCTATTTCTTTAGGATTGTTGTTGCCAGGCTGGTAGTTATGCAATAAAACTTGATTATAATAGTGTGTTTTTTGTGACAATGCAGGAACCCGAATAATCTATGATCGTAAGTTCCTATTAGACCGGCGTAACTCACCCATCGCCCAGACCCCACCAGCACACCTGCCGGTTATCCCAGGAGTGACGGGCAAGAACATCCTCAATGAAAAAAAGAGGAATGAAGCTAACAAAATCAACAACCATGATGCCAAACCAGGGCAAGGTTAGTTTTTAAAACCAACCAAACTGGAACTGTTTCCAATGGAAACTCCCTGCTTTGTGCTCGACCATCTTATGTACACAAACAGTAATGGATCTGGTTGGAGGTTTAGACTAGTGTTAGCTCACACTATTCTCTGTCAGTACTAGTGGTCATGCATGGTGCACATTATTTTTTTCCTTTTTTCTTTTGTGTTGCAGCTGAAGATGCTCAGTTTGAGATGGACATCTAAAGAAGAGGAACCAACGTGAAGAACGATTAATTACCTGGTACCTGTGTGCCAGTGGCTTGGCTTGTAGAAACCAATGTTGTGAGCCCTCTCCTTTTGCTCTCTCTAGCTGCTGGGTGCTGCATAATCATGGGGATAAATGACTAAAGTTTGCCCAGTGGGGCTGCTGGAGCCCTGAAGGTTAACCTGTGAGCCTGTTGAGCTCTTTTTGTTTAGGTTTCAGGGCTGCCAGCAGCTGTACTTGCTTAAGTCACAGAGCAAGGGAAAAATTCTTTATTGTAAGTGCCCGGATATATGACCAATTTACCGTAATAGACTCATAAACAAATCAGCCATCAGAGATTCACTGATAGTTCAGAGTACACTGTTCCAGTTGATACCCTTAATGCAGTCTACTTTGTTCACATGTAAACTGATTTGCTGTCAAGTCAGGAAATGCAGTTATCTGCATGTTCATGTCCTCCCAAATGTAACGTGTATATATATTTTTTCCCATTTAAAACGGTTACTGGATTTTTATTTCCTAGTTTAATTTCAAAGGGACTGCAGGATTATCATAATAATCATAATTTTGATTAAAAATGAAAGAATTCTATATTCATTCCAAGTCTTTTATATCAGTTAACTTTTTTCAGGTATTTGTTCAGCTCAAAAGAATAGTTTTGTAGAATTGTCCAAAAACATTGAAACCACATACCTTAATTGAATTTTTACGAAAAACAAATGTATACAGATTTTTGAATCTTATTTAGAACTAACCCAAAATGAGCATGAGCAAATTCTTTGAATTTCCTTTTGCCCAGTGTAATCGTAAAGTAAATAACATCTGATCACAATTTTGAATGACCAAATTGATATTTTAGGTCAGAGAGAATCTTTCCGTTCAGAATCGTCCCGTTAACAGTATGGTTTGTTCTTACCTTTGCATGGTGAGATGTTTGAAGCGTCAACATCAGCTCTGTTGTCACATCCTCTGGTAAAAGGTAGACAATACCCAGTACTGTTGGACTGGATCAATGGTTTAAAATACTTTATGAAATGATGACAAAAAGAGAGCTGGTCTCAGGAAGCACTTGCATTATGTACCTAACAAGTACACATCTTATGGCTCCTTTCATGGGAGAAATAGCACGGTGAATATTTAACATTAATATCAGCTGTGACATCTGCTGTCACTTTCCGATTACTACAATCCTTACAAACCTTGATAATCAAATCAAAGGTAGGAACGCACTGAAGTGTTGTTTTGGTCATTTTACTATTGTCTGTCTCACAGCAACACAATGTGAACGATTCTTCAAAAGATGGATAGTTTTGTAGTGACCAGACATTTTGATTCAGATCAAACATCTTGAAAACTTGAATTGAATCTTTCCAATGCTCTTCTATGCATGTTCTTTTGGTCTGCTTCTTAGTCTTTAGATCACATGTGAGATCATTTAATCGATGTTGATTTTTTTGGGGGGATGCCAAATCTTGTGGAAGACAAGTAGTTTTGATTAATTTGGAAAGAGAATTAAGCAAAGAGATTATCCAAACAAAGTGACTTAAAGAGGATAAGACTTATTCTCATGACTTTAATTTTCTCTTTCTGTGCTCCACTCATTCTCTGAAGCACAGAATGTTTCTCTCTCTCTCTCTCTCTCTCTCACACACAGTGATCTTGTGCTTAGCCTCTGTATCCATGCCTTACTTTACTAAGCTGAGCAGCTGTGTCAAATACAGTTCTCTTTCATACCTTAAAACAGGATCAGTTCCTTTCTGTTTAATTTCTTTCTGACTTTCAAGTTGAGGATACGATCAAGATATTGCTATGTTTTACTAGAAAACATTTATATTTTTGGAAACATGTTTGTTACCATTTACTTACTTACAGAGATGGGAAGATTTGCACATACAGCAGTTTAATGTTTGTAACAGTAAGGGGTTGGTTAAAAAGAAATGCAGTTTAGGTTTTACTTTGATCGGTTGCAGTTCAACTTTCTATTATGTATTCAATTCTGGTGAAATCCTTCACAATTAGATGCCCAATTTTCCGGTTTAGACTTTTGTAAAAGTCACATTCAAGTAATAATGGTTTACAGTAAAGGAAACGTATATTATACTGTCTTTCTGTAATAGATTTGAGTTGTCAAATCCCAGCTTGTTTCAACACTGCAATATGGAGTTTAAAGTTATTTTTGTTTAAAGATTTAAAGCTTATTTTGCTTCATACTTTTCCCAGGTCTCAGAAACTATCAGAAATGCATTTAGCTCTGTATGAGGGGATTTAGGATGGAAGTGTTTTATCTAATGTGGTGGAAATTGGAAACTGTGTTTTCTTTCTTCTTTGAGACCCTGTTCTGTTTAATTTGAATGAAATGCCAATGCCAGTGGACACTGTTACAGCAAAATCAATAAAAGTTCCTTGATATCAACTCTGTCAGTCTTCTCTTCCTGCTGCCCAAGTGTTTGTTTACATTACATTCAAGCATATTAAAATGCACAATCTACTGGGTTTTAAATAGCAGGTTTGCCACTAGATGGGGTACTGGGTTAAGTCTGCAGCTTTTATGAATACAAAATCTAGCAAAAAAAATTCTGGTCCTCTCTAAGTTAGTTTTGAGTCTGGTAATGTTTTCTAAGTATAATAACTACAGTAATTGTCACTATCACCATATCTTTATATGAATAGTTTTGAAAATGCTAAACTGTATTTATACTAAAGGGAGTTTTTTTTCCCCTTTTTGTCTCTCTAGCTAGAAGCCCTTATTACAGTACATAAATGCCTCATGTGAAGAGAGCTTGGTTGCTTGGAAACTGATGGCAACACAATGTGTCCACTTCACACCAGCAGTTTAAGCAAAGGCTTTTTTTCATTGCTATGAAAGACATTAGACACAGTGGCAGTGAAATTTAAGAACTTGGCCAGAAGCTTTTCTTGCAAGCTTTGTGCACTTTTTTATTTATATACTGAATAGGCAACACTGTTTACAAGAAGAAGAAAAAAACTAAATTTTGTTGGAATTGTGCTGATTAAATTGATCAATGTCAGCTTATACTCTGTCCCCCAAACCAGGCTTTTCTGCATTTCAGGCACGTGTGCAGCACCGTTGCTTGGAGATGGAGCTGTGCTGACTGGTGAAGAGATGAGAATCCACCCACCATCCTCCTTTCCCATAACATTTATTGCCAGTGAAAGAGGTGGCTGAAGGAGGTGGCCATCCTCTCCTCCTCCTCCCTGTGTTATTCATCCGCACTGCTGTAAGATGTCGAGGCTCGCTCTGCTGGATTCACACCTGACTGCCTGCTTTGGACCTGCAAGGGGTATTAATTGACAGGACTCAAGATGAGTGTGACATGGACTTGGTCTTCTACATTTAATTGCCTCTGTCAAGTCCTGACAGGTGTTTGAGAAAACGGGTAGCCAGGTGAGGAAACTTTTTATGATATTTACTTTCACTGTTACCTTGTCTTGGCTTCAGGATAGAAATGTTGCTCTATTAAGTGTATAATTGTCTTTTTGAGTTGAATAAACTCTCAGAACATTGTGAAACTAAAATCACAATAGGTAGTGAGTGGGACATTGTTTTTACGCAACATTTTAGAAACTATATTGTCAGTTACTTTGTTACTCCAAAACGAACAATGAAAATAATTCCAAACCAAGCCACAGCAGAACGTGCCTGAATGAATCTGTGTTTTGAACAAATTGGTTGAGTGAATGATTCCATGCATGACTTGCTTAGTCACTCCTCGCCATCTCCTTATTGACATAATATTTATTATGTCTATGGATGTAACATGCAGAAAGATTGAAAAAAACCTTAAACACCTAAACATTCTTTATTTCCGAATGTTCTATAGTTTAATTTATTTATGGCTTAAAAGGATCAAAGGAAGACATACTATTTTGTTGATGGGTCATTGACGAATAAGGTTCTAAAAAGTGTAAAAAACATAATGGAGATATAATTTATTTTTAAGATATATTAAGTGTTAACAATGAGATAATATGGTTGTTATAATCAATTAACACTGCTTTTGTCATTTTTTTTTACAAGATGGACAAAATCTGTCACCAAAAAAGTTGTCATTCGGTTTAGCCAAAATTTGGTTTTACCAAATGGTACTTTTGGTTATACCGAATGATGATATTTTCAAACAATCCTAACAGGCTGATATCTAGCTAGCTAGTTGGCTAACAAAATGACAATCAAACATTTTATATTTAGTACAAGTTTTTAAAATATTAAAACATTTTCTCTTTTTTATGGCGGTTGTACCGAATGACCTGATGTTTCGGGACATGCGTATGTTTTCACTTGCTCATGAATTTTTCAAATAGTTAAGAGAGAGATTGTAACTTTCCTTCAGGACCATGTGGTCCTTTGCAGGTATTTGAAAGATGTCACATCCTGTTACATTATACTGACTGCATGACTTGATCCAAAATGGTCCCTTTATATTGGTTACCCCTAATGACATCAATTAAATACATTTTTCTGGACATTCTTTCTCATAACAAAGCAACAACTTCACATAATTTTAATACCATTTTGCACTATGTTGATATATGATGTGATAAAATCATGACAGAATAAAAAATATATCCATTTAATACATTTTTAAGATATTTTATTTACAAAAGAAATGGCTGTATTGGCCTTTGGACGGTCAACCGAATTACCTTTTTACACTTCAAAATCTTTAAAATACCTTTATATGTAGCAAAATATAATTAAAATCTTTTGGATTCAATAAAATAGATCTAGTTTTACTACCTTACATACTTTGGATGTCATATCTTATTACTATTAAGGACAAAAATGACCCATCACATAATTGACCCTGATACAGTTGCTGCGATCCATAGGCCTAAACAAATGAATCTCTCCTTGTAGTAGCACTAGTTTGTAAAGGTAGTTAATTGAAAATGTACGATTAGTTAACACTTATTTAGAATAATAAAACTGAAGTTTGTTATTGTTATTATCGAAGGTCACTACGCATTGGTTCAGAAAATATCTTGTATTTTATATTAACGGGTCCCTGGGTTGACTCAGCTGATGGATTACAAAACCTTTTAGTGTTACAGTGTCTAATTGTTACACAGCCAATTATGTTTGTACCTGCATTGTTTCAGTATTTTCATATTCAGAATGTGATGTGGATTGAAAGCTTAAATGAACAAATGTGGCCGACGGCCATTTTCAAACTCTCCATTTCTCAGCGTGAATGAGGACGTGCCAATCACTGGTTACTCCTACTCACTGAATATCTGTGCACTGATCTGTGCAGCCTTGTACAAATCCATCTCGGGGCCTTTCCCATCCATATTTAGAGTTTTTTTGTTGTTGTTTTTTGTTCTGTGACCATGATACTCAGACACAACTGGAATTTAAATCAAGCCCTGCTCTTGGTGCCAGCGACTCAGTATCCCAAACTTTCAATAGACCAGCCAGTTATATAAACATAAGGCAGGAATGTCCTAATGACATTCACAGAGCTATCATATATTTCCCAGTGATATCTCTCTGGCACAAACTCGATCTTATAAGAGGAGGAGGGGAAAAAAATAGGATTTGTTTAATTAACTGCATTATCGCTGAAATCCATGGAGGAGATACATTGGGGCTTCATTACTCTGACATCAAACACTTTCAGTTGTTTTGAGTAGATGCAAAGGCATCAGAAATGTTTGATCTGGCAATCTTTCTTCTCACTTTTGGCTTTCTGTAATGTCTCCGTCATGGCTTTTGAATGGGCTGTCCCTGTGAATGTCTGGAGCCGCCCACACTGTCGTCTGGTTGCCAGATGTACTGTATTTCTCTGTGGCCCCCAAAAGGGTTGGAACTGTTATCCTGTCACTGTGAGAAGAGAACCAGAGAGGCACTGAGCGAGAAAGAGAAGAAAAGACACCAGCAAAACTTCAGTGGTGGTTTGAGTTGAAACAAAAGGCTTTTTATGTTGAGATTCTGCTTGCAGCAGGAAACTGAGTTTGTTTTGACGGGATTTACACTTAAAGAGAGACCTAAACTCTTCCTAAAAACTATGATGCAAAAACCAAAGGATGTGAACACACGCGGCACAGCTGTGAGACCGTAAGCCATTAATTTAACAATCAAATAACATGACAAAGATGCTATGCACATTCAATTTAATACTCTGACTTACTTTTAGGTGTGTGGAACATATTCAAAGAGATTATAAAGCTTCAATAATGTGTTTTATTAGGGTTTTTTTTTGTGCATTACATGTGTTGGTGTTTCAGAGGAAGGAAACTGAATTGTTGTGGTCTCACTGCACATAGTGCATCTGGCAAATGTGCCAATGTTAGAAATAACCCCATGTAAAAGGACTAACATGTCTGCCTGTTTACTTTATATTAGTCACAGTATAAATCCTCATTCCAGCTCTGTGCAGATTATGGGTACGAGCGCCAGTGCAACTTCCCAGGCTGCTCCCCTTGCACCTACACACCAGGCTGATCACCAAGGGAACAGCATGGCCGAGCACAGGCGCTCACTGCAGTCGGTGAACATTCGCAACAGCAAGGCTAAGTCCATCATCACAAACAAGGTGGCCCCTGTTGTCATCACGTAAGTGACAAGTGCAACATGATGCTTTTTAAAACTGACCGTAAGAGCCCACTTATGCACAAAATGTCACGCCTGTGTGTTACTCTTTGAGTGAAAACAGTTGTGGATGCCATCAACAACTTCACTTTGAATTAAAGGATAAGACAAACATGTATTATCATCAGTTGTGGACTTTTAATGTATACCATTTCAAAAACGTTACGAGTTTTGTCTCTACACAGAAATAACTGCAGGGAAGAGTTTCAGATTCATGACAAGATCCAATCTTCCAACTACTCGTTGGGAAGGATATCTGACCTGCTGCCTGAGCACTACCTAGTGTTGGTATGTTTGAGTTTAACTAAATATTTAGTGCTTTTTGTTTGAAAGGCCTCAAGGTGTATTAGGTAATGCAGCAATGACCATGAGCTGTAAATCAGTGCATGGAAATTTCTTGTCATTTATGATGAAATAAGTTTTATGACTTGTTTTATATTGTCCAGGGGGAGTTTTTTATGATACAGGATGTATACAATAGAGCTGATGTCTTAAATACTACAAAAAGCCATGGGGCCCCCAACTTCCGCAAGGTCAAGGGAAACTACCCCCTTTTTGGAATGGGCCAACCTAGCCTGAATGGTTTCAAACAGGTCCTCCAGAGACTGCAGATTGACGGCTGTGAGGTCAGTGAGTGGCCCTTTGAGTAGGAAGTAAGGCAATGTGGCACATTTCATGAATACAGTACACTTTGGGGTCCCAAAGTCTATTTTGTTCTGTCCCAACTCCAAACCTTGATTACCATATGTTCTGCAGATAGGCCTTCAAATAATGATCTTAGATGAATTGCTGTTTATTTCACAAAATATGTGAACAGGAGGTGATTTTCATCTGCGTGAGGGAGGAGCCAGTGGTGTTCTTCCGCTCAGATGGAGACTTTATTCCGTACACTCCCAGAAGAAGAGAAAACCTCCATGAGAACCTGCATGACCTGGATAGAGAGCTCAGTGCAGAGCAAATAGAGCTCTCCATCCAAAAAGAGGTCAGTTATAGAGCAGGATCGACTGCCATCCTTTTATGTTGAGAGGTCATAGTGTCTGTTCCATGTCAGTTTTTTAATTCTCTGATATTTTCTCCAGTTGTGTGACTTTGCTAAGCTGAGTGAAAATATGTTCTATGTCTATAATGACATTGAGCATTTTAAAGATGAACCTCAGCAGGTTCAGATTCTGTCAGAGGAGGACATTCATGTCACTGAGGAGGTCTACAAAAGACCTCTCTTCACTCAACCATTACACAGGTATTTCCTCATATTTTATTACAGTGCTCAGCGTAAATGAGTACACCCCATTTGAAAAGTAACATTTTAAACAATATCTCAATGAACACAAAAACGATTTCCAAAATGTTGACAAGACTAAGTTTAATATAACATCTGTTTAACATATAACATGAAAGTAAGGTTAATATAACTTAGATTACACATTTTTCAGTTTTACTCAAATTAGGGTGATGCAAAAATGAGTACACCCCACAACAAAAACTACTACATCTAGTACTTTGTATGGCCTCCATGATTTTTAATGACAGCACCAAGTCTTCTAGGCATGGAATGAACAAGTTGGGGACATTTTGCAACATCTATCTTTTTCCATTCTTCAAGAATGACCTCTTTTAGAGACTGGATGGTGGATGGAGAGTGATGCTCAACTTGCCTCTTCAGAATTCCCCATAGGTTTTCGATTGGGTTCAGATCAGGAGCCACTGAATTCACCCTGTTCTTCTTCAGAAATCCAACAGTGGCCTTAGATGTGTGTTTAGGATCATTGTCATGTTGGAAAAGTGCACAACGACCAAGGGCACAGAGTGATGGTAACATCTTCTCTTTCAGTATAGAGCAGTACATCTGTGAATTCATGATGCCATCAATGAAATGCAGCTCCCCGACACCAGCAGCACTCATGCAGCCCCACATAAGGACACTGTCACCACCATGCATTTTTCTTTGTATTCCTCACCTTTGCGATGCCATATAGTTTTGAAGCCGTCAGTCCCAAAAACATTTATCTTGGTCTCATCACTCCAGAGTATAGAGTCCCAGTAGTCTTCATCTTTGTCAGCATGGGCCCTGGCAAACTCTAGGCGGGCTTTTTTGTGCCTGGGCTTTAGGAGAGACTTCTTTCGTGGATGGCACCCATGCATGCCATTCCTCTGCAGTGTCACGGGAAATAGTCACCCCAGTTTGGCTTTCTACTTCTTTAGATAACTGTAGTGAACTTGCATG
The DNA here is from genome assembly GCA_003731715.1 of Anabarilius grahami. NCBI lineage: Eukaryota > Metazoa > Chordata > Actinopteri > Cypriniformes > Xenocyprididae > Anabarilius > Anabarilius grahami. The sequence continues at coordinate 13,181,120 of RJVU01026577.1, forward strand.
CCGACTTTCTTCAACCCTTCTCATCAGAAGACGCTCCTATCGAGGTGTTAACTTCTGTGGACGACCTGGACGTCTCTGTGAGATGGTTGCAGTTCCATCTTATTTACATTTTTGTACCACTTTTGCTACAGTATTGTGACTGATAAGTAAAGCTTTGCTGATCTTCTTGTAGCCTTCACCTTTCCGGTGTAAAGAAATGATTTTCTTTCTCAGGTCTTGTGACATTTCTCTTCCATGTGGTGCCATTGCTGACAGCATGAAATGGGAAGAGGTTTTAACACCCTTTTATAGGCAACTGTCTGCTGGACACCTGTGTAATGAATAATTAGACTCACCTGTGGTTGAATTCTTGTTAAATTAGACATTTGTTGTCAAAAATGTAGCTTTGCTCCAGAGACTGGCGTGTACTCATTTTTGCAACACTCTAATTTAAGTAAAACCTTTGTTCTCTAAGTTATATTATTAACCTTACTTTCATGTTATAAGTTTAACAGATGTTATATAAAACTTAGTCTTGTCAACATTTTGGAAATTGTTTTTGTGTTCATTGAGATATTGTTTAAAATGTTACTTTTCAAAGGGGGTCTAGTCATTTACGCTGAGCACTGTACATAATAATTTTGTTCAAACTTTCAAAAGTTTGAGGTTGATAAGATTTTAGTCAAGTCTCTTATGCTCACCCAGTCCTAGTTTATTTGAATAAAACACTGTAAAAACATAATATTGTGAAATATTATTACAATTTAAAATAACGGTTTTGTATTTTAATATATATTTAAGTCTAATTTATTCCTGTGATGGTAAAGCTGAATTTTCAGCAGCGATTACTCCAGTATTCAGTGTCACATGAAGAAACTTATTAAATTATTATTATTTTGAAAACAGTTGGTCTGCCTAATTGTTTTGTGGAAATTAGGATACATTTTATTTCAGAATTCATTAATGAATAGAAAGTTCATAAGAACAACATTTATTTACAATAGAAATCTTTTGTAACATTATAAATGTTTACTGTCAATTTTAATGCATCCTTGCTGAATAAAAGTCTTATTGACCACAAACCTTTGAACAATAGTGTACATAAAAAGCATCTGAAAAGTATCAAACTTAATCGATGACACCATGGGAAAAACTTTCCAAGACACCTTTAATGAGTAAATTTGTATAAAAAAATAAAAGAAATCTGTTATAAATTAAATTAAAACATGGAAAAATGTATGCTGATATATGAATGAAAATGCGTCTTCAAATTTAAAAATATGTTTTAGTTTTATGTATTGATGATGAATTTTGTTGAATTTAGATATTACAGATTACCGCTCCCTATGGAAGGGGCACCACTGGAGGAGACATTTGATTCCTTTGTTAATATACTCAGGGTAAGACCTCCATGAATATTATATATCTTTTTTTTCTCCCTCTACTTTCGAAGTTTAAAATAACTCCATGTGAGCTCTGGTTTATTTATATCTGATGATTTGTGTCACTGAACCAATAATTCATCCCAAGAACCCATCGCTAGCCAGCAAACTTTATTTATATTTCAATGTCACCAGTAACATCAATCTTTGAAAACCATATTAACACAGACAAAAGTTATAAATGTTAACTTAAGACCCCAAAAAAATGTCTTCAGGTATCTGCTATAGTCAGGAAATGGTAAGAATTTTTTTTTATTTCAGTTTTTTCATTTTTTTCATCTTGATTTTATTTTCCTTTTATCAGAGTTGGACTGACACAGCCAAAAATGAATGTGTATTCTCTTTTGAGGTTACAGAAATTTATACATAATTGTATATTGGGCTAACTCATTTGCCTGGTTTCACAGACAAGGCTTATGCCTAGTTCAAGACTAAAATTCATATTTACTTTTCTTCTATGGCACGTTTATAAAAGCAATTTAAATGTCTTAATTTAACTAAGGCCTAATCCTGGCTTAATCTAAGCCATGTCTGTGAAACCAGGCCATTATGTATTTGTGGTATGAATGACATAGATTTATGGTATTCACTTGGATTTTAGTTTGGACAATGTTCTTTCACAAATTCACCAACCTTTATGGCCACCAGGAGACCCCAAACCTCTCTGTGATGCGGGACAGCTCCAGACCTCTGCCTGCACTGCTCTTCAGCTGCCAGGTGGGGGTGGGACGCACCAATCTTGGCTTAATCCTTGGAGCCTTAGTCTTACATCACCTGCAGGGGGCATCAAAGAGCCCCAGGTACCTATAGTGCACTGTTAGTGCAGTTTCAATTACTGTTTACCTTCTCAAAGAAGAGCATTACTTATGAACTAATAACGCTCTTCTATAATAATATTATGTTTTAAGGTCATTTCTCTGTCTAAGTTCTACCTAGTCTCCATTTCTTTCACAGGCAGGAAATGCAGAAGAGTGAACACAAATTGGATTTCCAAGTGATTCAGTTGCTAATCAGTCGCCTACCTAAAGGTCAACAATTTCTTGATGAGGTTAGAGTGTGTTAATGCTGTTTGTAAAACTTGTGGCTCATGAAGTGGTCCAATTTCTTTAAAGTGTGTATTCATTTGTAAAAGTAATGGAAGTAAATAGAAACTAAGCCTTTTACCTCTTACAAAACATACATTAGGATTTAATGAATTAATGGTTTTATATAAAAAATTTTAAGTGCTTTTTTTGTATACACCATAGGTTGATGATGCTATTGCTATGTGTTCAGAGATGCATAACATAAAAGATGCCGTGTATGAAAACAAACTAAAGCTTGAAGGCATTGGAAAAGACTTCCAGTTTCAAGTGAGTCTCGACTGAAACATTCATGTGTTTAACTGCTATAAAACTTGCTTTAATGTAAAATTGAATGTGTTACATGAAGGTCACATATTTGTGTTATTCACACATTTTTGTTTGCAGGGAAGCAGCACAAAAGGCTATTTCAAGCAAAGAACACTGCAGAGTCTTGAGCGCTATGTGTACCTACTAGTATTCAATGCGTATCTTCATGATCAGGTATTGCTAACTAAATTCTACCATATTATCATATATAAAAGCAGTCATTTCTGTCAGAATATGCCATAATTTGAATCATTTCTGCATTATCTGCTGTCTCTCTCCATCTCTGTAGTATTCACAGGCATTTCCTCTGAGCTTCAGTCAGTGGATGTGTATGAACGCTTGGATCTACAGACTGATGGCCAGCATGGATACCTCAGAACTCTCAGCACCAGCAAATCTTATAACCAGTGGGATTCGAGTTCTGGTAAGGGCTCAACCACAAAGCCCAGTTAAGAATTTTTGGTTCCCAGAACATTAGTTTATGGTTATATAAAGCCTAAAACCTAAATATACAGCTCCTTTAAAGTATATATGAAGTTTATAAAGTTCCCCAAAACATAACCAAAGGGGAACCATACAATAACCTTAGGGGAAGGTTCCGTGTTTGCAGAGATGACATAGAGATTAAATATTATAACAGATAAAATGTTCATAGTTATACTAGAGTATGTTCACTTGCATCATGTTTTATCCTTGAATAGTCCTTCTCTTGCTTGAGTTAATCTGATATGTCAGTCTTTCTAGAAACGAATATTATAAGCATAGACTGAATCTTATTAACATGAGATTTTCTAGCCCAGCTCTTATCAGAGGCGAACTGTGTCCTCCTCCTCCTCCTGTATCTCAGCAGATTCTCCTAAAACATAGGCATGCACTTATGCACATAATATCTTCAATTTTTTTTTGAAAGGTGTCCAGTGATTTTTTAACAACGGATCTGCTCAGTACAGCCAAGGAGATGAAAGTGGCCAATTTCAGACGTGTTTCCAAAATGGCTCTGTATGGAATGGGCCAGCCAAACTCTGAGGTAAATCCTTTCTGAAGCTCATTTTGAACAGCCTAGTCTTCTAAATTGTGGCTGTCTGTATGCCTAATACTAACTACTCAAAGCTTGTTTGTGCCCATTTCAGGCTATCACTGTTGTGATGTCGTACCTGACAGATCAGAGGCGAGGGCACTCCACAATTCTGTGGCTGAATCTGCAGGAGGAGCTTGCACTGGAGGCAAATGGACAAATGTTCACCCCACGAGAGCCAGGCTGTCTGGAACAGCCTATTCCAGTCTGTGTTCAACATCCACAGCAGCTCCAGGTGCATTTCTGTTCAGGGCAGATCTGTAGTAGTAGCAGTGTGTATTTTTAAATGGAATTAAAGAGGGTAGTCTTCATTTCTGTGGCTTTATATGACTGGACCAGATTAAGTTGTTGTAGGTACAGCATGCATACTGTGTGCAATGAAATACAATACAGTACATTGTACAGTTCAAAACAATGTGCAGTATACAGGGGCTAAACATGCTAATGCATGCAGCAGCACATCATGTGTGTTTGAAATGTATAGTGGTGGGGATTCTGATTCATCCAAATGACTCGAATCTGTTCACCAAAACGTTTTGTAACAGGTTATGCCCATAGATATATACTACTGTTCAAAAGTTTGGGGTTGACAAGATGTTTTAAATGTTTTTTAAAGAAGTCTCACCAAGACTGCATTTATTTGATCAAAAATTAATTTAAAACAGTAATATTGTTATGGTAATGGTAAATGGCCGTCTCTACAGGAAATGGAGCTGGCACTGAAGCAGGATGTCCTGGGGTGTGAGAAGTGGCTGGAGGCGATTTAAAATAACTGCTTTCTGTTTTAATATATTTTAAAATATAATTTATTTCTGTGATAGCAAAAGCTGAGTTTTCAGCATCATTGCTCCAGTCTTCAGAGTCACATAATCCTTCAGATATCATTCTAAGATGCTGATTTGGTGAAAAATCTTTTCTGAATATTTTCAATGTTGAAAACAGTTGTGTTGCTTAATTAGTTTTTCATAATTTTTCAGTGAATAAAAAGTTCAAAAGAACATAATTTGAAATAGAAATCATCATGAATGTCTTTACTGTCACTATTAATCTATTCATACTTGATTAATAAAAGTTTTAAATTCTTTCAAAATAAAGTCTTACTGACCCCAACATTTGTAACTTTTGATTTAGTGTATCTAAATGAAAAGTAATGACATGATAGGATACTCGTGGATACTCGCTTGCTGCTACCTACTGGTGTAAGCATTTACACCATTGGTTGAGTCACTCAATTAAAAAAAAAAGTCCTTTATTAACATTTGCGTAAGAGAATGAGAACAATTCACTTTAATGATTTGTTCAAAAAGACTGATTTGGAAACGAAGGAAACAAATGCAATTTACCTTTAAAACATTGAATGCTTCAGCGTGCAAAATGATTGGGGTTACATTTAAGATGATAGAAAGAGTGCAAGTACATATTGTGGCTCAGTGACGGTCTTATTTTAGGCCTTATTTTTTACTTATTTTATTTCACAAGCAATTAAATATTTAGTCCACCTAACGTTTTGTTAAATATTTGTCTTTGTTACATGTACAATAGCTTTTGATTTCATTATAAATCTAAGATTCTCACCTGCAAGAACTGCTGCTTTGATCAAAGAACCTACATTTTTTTAGCAATGGTAAATGGCCATCTCTACAGGAAATGGAGCTGGCACTGCAGCAGGATGTCCTGGGGTGTGAGAAGTGGCTGGAGGTGATTACAGAGCAGGATAAACAGATGAGGATGTTTAGGAGTTGTCACACCATAGAGGAGCTCTTTGTCCATCAGAAGAGCATTCATCCAGGTCTCAGCTACCAACGGATTCCCCTGTCTGACTGCTGCGCACCTAAAGAAGAGGCAAGACAGTACACCAGGGGTGGCAAACTCTGGTCACGAAGAGCCACAGTCTTACAGGGTTCAGCTCCAATCCTGATAATAACTCACCTGCCTGTAGCTTTCTAGTAACCCTTCAGAACTTGATTAGCTTGTTCAGTTGTTTTGATTAGGGTTGAAGCAAAACTCTGCAGGATGTGGCTTTCCAGGACCGATGTTCGCCACCTCTGCAGTACAAAGTGTAAAGCATGGTATAGATTTGACACTTTAGTTGAAATGGTGTTGCTCTTCCTCAGGTTTTTGATCGGTTGTTGGAGGCCATGAAGAGCAGTCTGGCTGAAGACCCTACCTGTGCTTTCATCTTCAACTGTCATGATGGGAAAGACCGAACTACGGCAGCTATGGTCATTGCCACTCTCACCCTGTGGCACATTAATGTAGGTCATTTTCTGCTATCGGCTGTTGAAGTGGAGAGAGTAAGCAAGAATTAAAGAATTCACCTCCAGGACATTGATTTGATAGATGAAGAATGTCTGAACTGAGCTCAAATCAGTTTCATAAACCTGACCATGTTTCCTGCAGGGCTTTCCTGAGTGTGAAGAAGATGAGATTGTAAGTGTTCCAGATGCCAAGTACACCAAAGGAGAGTTTGAGGTACATTTTGAGGACATGTTTCTGTAAACAGCTGCCACTGCCAACCTTAAAGAGTTAGTTCACCCCAAAATGAAAATTCTGTCATTAATTACTTATGTTGTTCCTCACCCGTAAGATGTTTGTTCATCTTCGGAACCCAAATTAAGATATTTTTTGATGAAATCCGATTTGTATACGACTCGTCTATAGACAGCAATTTAACCACCACTTTCAAGGTCCAGAAAGGTACTTAAGACATTGTTAAAACAGTAGACATGACTGCAGTGGTTCAACCTTAATTTTATGAAGCGACGAGAATACTTTTTTTGTGCAAAAACAAAACAAAAATAACTTAATTCAACAATATCCTCTCTTCTGTGTCATTCTCATACGCTGTTTACATTCAGCGCTTACAGGTTTTACGTCAGAACACCAACTCATTATGACACAGAAGAGAAGATATTGTTGAATAAAGTCGCGTTTTGTTTTTGTGCACAAAAAGTATTCTCGTTGCTTCATAATAATAAGGCTGAACCACTGCAGGCACATCGACTGTTTTAAACAATGTCTTTATTACCTTTCTGGACCTTGAAAGTGGTGGTTATAATGCAGTCTATGGATGGGTCATATACCTCTCGGATTTCATCAAAAATACCTTAATTTGTGTTTCGAGGATGAACAAAGGTCTTACGGTTGTGGAACGACATGAGGGTGAGTAACTAATGACAGAATTTTCATTTTTGGGTGAACTAACCCTTTAAAACAAACATTTTGTAATATTTGAACATTTGAATTGAATAATTAATAAACCTGAACCCACCTGTGATCTGTAAATGCAAATTGAATGATTATTTTTGGATCATATATATGATGAAGTTTGACCCATGTATGCGTGTGAGTTCGTTCAGGTGGTGATGCGGGTGGTAAGGGTGTTACCTGATGGCCATTGTGTGAAGAGAGAAGTGGACGCTGCTCTAGATGTTGTTAGTGAGACAATGACACCCATGCATTACCATTTACGGGAAATCATCATATCCACTTACAGACAGGTAAAGTGTGATTAATACATTATATACACTTTGTGTATATTGTAATAGTAATATTTTTATGTGTTTGCTGGCATACAATTCAACAAGAAAAGTCGACTGTAAAAATGGTAGTTAATAAGACAGTCAGTCAGTGCTCCTTATTTTAAGAGTCTTGTTGAATAATAGATTGCTTCCATAGCATGTGTCTTTGATCTAACATATAGCCTTGAGAAGTCTATAGTGGTACAATTTTCTCATTTGTACTGATGCACTCAAAGGGGCCGAGATTATTAACGCCCATTGCAGTGCCCCTGAATGTGTGCATTAGGCGAAAGCACTCTGAATGTGTTTAATTTGAGGCTGAAAAACATGAAGGCCTTGGAAACAGCGACATAAGTGAGCAAAGAGCTTTCAGAAAGACTGCTTTGAAAAACCCTGCAGATATTTGTTATGGTCCAAAATTCTAAAGTTTTATCTTTTGAAATGTTCTGATGTACAGATGCAACTCATTTGGATCACCTATGATGCCAGTTATGTAACAGTTGTTACAGTAGCTTATACATTGCATGAAACACATCACTGCAAGGCCTTTTATGCAGAGATTTTGCATGTTCAGGCTAGTTTAGAGGCACAGCTGCCTCAATCAAAAGCTCTTGATTAATTCTGTGAAATTGTGTGAATTGCTTGTTAATTTGCACTTGCTTTATTTCCTCTTGATTTGTCACTTAATTAAATACAGTGAGGTCCAAAAATCTGAGGACCACAGCCTGAAAGTCTGTGCTTTTTTTACTTTAACCTGTGAAATAATATTCATGTACATTTTTAATTAATCATTAATCATTCATTTGTAATGAAATTTGTATCTTCATGAGCGGTCTCAGACTTTTGATCCCATTGTAGAATATTAGAGTCAAAAGAAAAGGTTGAAGTGAAAAACTGTGAAAGATATTTGGCTTTTTAGACATGGCCTGGCAGGTATAGTGTACTTGCGATAACAGGTCAAAAGTGACTTGATTTAAATTAACAAGTCTGACATTGTCCCTTGATGCTCATGCAGGTGAAGCAAATCCCCAATCCTGTTCTCTTCTCATCCCATCCTTTCTTGTCATCTCCCTTACTGTCTCTGTTGATAAAACATGGAAAAGGTGAAAAAAGTTGGTTCTCTGTTGGGTGATCATTTGCATGTAACATTAACCGACCTTATTCAAACTTATTTTGTAAATTATCTCATTTGAAAACGGTAGAGGCTGTTTGTTATAGAGTATTGTGGAAATGTCTACCTGAGATATATCAAAGACTATAGAATAACATAATAACTGTCTTAAAGGGACTTTGGATATATTCAATAGATTACTGAAGAACTAACTTTCTAGAGCATAAGTTGTTGAATATAAGGTCAATCCAGCAATATGCACCTCGTTTTAAACACTGGTGTAATTTACGCCCTGTTTGTGTAGATCTCAGAGGCTGTTTTATACCACCCACAAGACAAACTTACCAAAGTGAACAGATATTGAAGATTATAACTGAACTGATAATCTTCATTGTTGAACTATGTTGTGCATCAGCATTTTGTCACAAATAAGAGGGAAACTACAGTAATAACAATGAGTTTACTGGCATTTCTCCCTCCTCAGATTAAGATGGCTAAATCGGAGGCTGATGCTCAGTGGTTGCGGTTAAGGAGCCTACAGTACCTCGAGCGCTACATTTATCTCATCCTGTTTAACTGCTACCTCCATCTGGAGAAGAAAGACTCCTGGAGGCGATCCTTCAGCCAGTGGATGTACCAGGTGAAGCCTGATTCACTTGCTTACTTTAGGAAAAAAAACATATCACATGCAAGCTGATTTTCATGCTTACTTAATAGATTGTATTCTAATTGACACAGCTTATTCTTTCTTCCTGAATTGTGAAATAACAAAAATAAATATAAAATTTTTTTTTTTTATTTGAAAAAAAGGAAAGGTTTTTTATTTAAGTTTAATAAAAAAAATATAATTTAACTAAAATAAAAAAATTTACAATTTAATGTTAGAGAATTCAGAGCTCAATTACTGTATATCAGACATTATGACCACATCTACACTTAGTAATGCCAATTAGATTTTTTTTAGTCATTTCAGTGATCTAGTATATAAGCAGAATCTTAAATATTTCTAATTCATTTCACATTAAAACTTTTCTTTGTTTCCAGTTGTTCAAGATACTAAAATTTCCACTTCCAAACTTCCACTAAAAATTCCTGCTTCACAATGTGCTCTCACTTTTATGCTAACATCAAAGTAGCAAAAAGTGACTTACTGTATTAGCCTTTTTTTTCACTACAGATGACCCAAAACATCAGAATAATGTTTGCTGTTTTAAAGATATAAGGAGCTAAACTTTAAGTTCAGTTTCAGTCTGGAGAAAGATGTGCAGGTATAATAACCTACCACTCATACTAAACACACGAGCCTATCTAGCCTATTTTTTTCTGTAATTTTGAGAGGGACACCCATGGTGCAGTGGAGTAGACCTTGTATGAAGGCAAGATGAATGGCTAAACATGGCCTCAGACTCAATGTGCAGCAGCTAAACATAGACATTTTGAGAAAATGTCAGTCTGTCAGTATGAAGTTGTAAATGTATTCTGTCTCATTCAGAGGTTTCTTGAGTCAAGCCTTTGTTTATAGCCATGGCTTTTTAACTTGGTTTGATGGGGTAGCAGAGAATTGGAAGAGTAAGTCACCTAGTGTTTTCTTATATATACATATATATAATCTTTTTAGAACCATTTTTGACCTTTAAAAAACAGAATGAGAATAGAAGAGAAATAAAATAAAATTCTGTACATGAATATAATTTAAGCAAACTAAGATTTTCTTTTTTTAAAATGTTTTTGTAAGAATTGTTCACCAAGGCTGCATGTATTTGATAAGACTGTAAAAATAGTAATATTATGAAATATTATTATAATTTAAAATAACTGTTTGCTATTTTTATTTATATTTTAAAATGTGATTTATTCCTGTGATGGAAAAGCTGAATTGTCAGCATTATTACTTCAAACTTAAGTGTCACATGATCCTTCAGAAATCATTCTAATATGCTAATTTGTTGTTCAAGAAACAATTCTTAATATTATCAATGTTGAAAACAGTTGTTCTGCTTAATATTTTGGTGGTAAAAGTGTGATACTTTTTTCAGGATTCTTTGAATAGAAAGTTTAAAAACAGCATTTAGTTGAAATGGAAATCTTTTGTAACATAAATGTATTTTATGTTACTTTTGATTAATTTAATGATTCATTGCTAAATAAAAAAAAGTGTTACTGACCCCAAACATTTGAATAGTGATGTATTTATTTAAGATATTATGTTAATTATGTATAAGCCAAGAATATATTAGTGTAAACTTTTTTTCTTTATTAGCAACCTTTTGCTAGTTAGACGTCAGTTTGAAGAACCCTGCTCTAACAGATATAGTCGAGCATACAGAAGAGGTTATCATCACCTTATTTGCCCACTAAACAGTCTGTCCTCAGATTTGCAAAGAAAAAAAAAATCCAAATTGTTTTTAAGGTAGATTCAGCTGGTGAAGCACTTTGTGGGTTTTCTCATTTGTGAAGTAAATTGAAAACGCAGCAGTTTAACATTTTCTCAAGGCCACAGAAGCTTTTTACCATCATCCTTTAAGTGAACAGCTACGAGATTTATGGAAATTACTTGTGTAAAACTTCCAGTATACCCTTCTTAAATATATTCAGAAAATGCAAATATGTAATACACTCTTAAAAATAAAAGTTCGAAAAGGGGGTTTTCGCAGCGATGCCATTGAAGAACAATTTCAAGAGAGCCTTTCAATGAACCGTTCTTAAAAGAACCATTTTTCTCAGTGTGAAGACCATTGTAATAATATAAAGATCATTTTGTGCAATGGAAAGGTTCAATGAAGGTTCTTCATGGAACCATCGATGCCAATAAAGAGCCTTTATTTAGAGTGTATCATTTACTACTCCTTTTAATGTTGAAGTGTTTGAAATGCATTCATGAGTTTTGCTGGTTTGCAGGTGGCAGCTAGAGCTGGCATCTATGCCATCCTCAACCATCTGGGCTTTTCTGAGTTTGAGAACCCTGATGACTCTCCGATGACCAGGCTCCGTTTCCGCTGGCTCCCACACAGTGTCCAGTCTATTCCCATGAGAGGGGAACTTATTTAGAAAGGCACAGTATGTCGAACTGACCAAATACTGACTCACATTTCATATATTTTTTTTATTTTTTATTACAATTTCTGTCAGATTTATTCAATCAAGAAGTGATTTAATGCATCCTGTTATCTTATTTACATTTTTGACTATCTTTGGCTTTGTAGTGTTTTGTCCTTAAAAAACATAAGACAACAAACACAGAAGATTGATTAAACCACATGTTATCCAGACATGAATATTAATAAATGTTTTAATGATAACCTTTAAAAGGTATATTTGCACACTGCAGTATATAAAACATTTAATTAATTGAGATTTGCATTCAAGTAAGTGATTATTAAATTACCCTTTTATGCATATTTACAGAACATTTTGCTTCAATATATCATTACATTTTTGTCCATTAGAGCCCATTAAGCATCATGTAATAATGCCATTCAGTTAATTGAGCTAATATGGAAGAAAAGAGCACAGCTTGATTGTTTTTAACCTGACGTTTTAGACTGAACAAACTGATGCCAATGACATAATTTATTTCCTCCTTCTGCTACCCCTCAACCATTTATCAATCTGAAACATATGTCAGAAGTAAAATATTTAAAATTTGGCTGAGACACATTTTGACAGGTTTTATTTTGCAATAATGAAGCTGACCATTACCCGGATGACACTATTGAGCAATCACAGTCAAGTATACCATGTAATAATGAAAAAATAAATAATTTAGAATTAGAATGCACATTCATGGATTTTTCTCATGAAAAGTGTGGTAGAAATTCCCCTACGCACCTGACTTAAGTTAACCTGGGGCATCTCCTAATTGAAAAGAGTTAAGTGAAAATGTTGAGCCTGCAAGAAAAAGAAGTGTTGGGTATGATTAATTAAAAATTTCCTTGACAAAAGGAAGGTACAGCGAGAAACAACTCATACAGTCTTAAAGGCATAGAATGTGTCTTGTTTCTTTTCCCTTATTTCCAGGCTCATATCACTGATGCCTGTGTGCAGAGGATTGTGGGCAGGATAAAATAAACCCAGCTTGGCTCTCAGGAACAGTGAAGACTGAAGAGCCATGTGGTTTTGAGAAACTGTATTTCATACATATTGGAATCTACCATCTGCAGTGTCCTTCCAGCATTCTCTTGTTTTTCGTATGTCTGGTGTTATGATTATATACAACCTTGTAGCATGTATCAGGAGACCCGTGCTTCATTTGGCGACTCAAAACTTCATTGTTGGATTCTTTTATTTCCTCAGGACGCGGCTTCCTTCAATCCTCAGTTTTTTTATTTTTAGAATTATTTTTTGCTGATATTCCATCTCAGCTTAATCATACATCAGCCTCATGCTTTTTTATATTTGGTTTTGAGGCAGTGACACATGTTCCAAATCTACACATCACTGTTCCAAATCTACAAGAACCTTGCCACTCATAAGTCATAGTGCGATTGGGAACAAACAGATATTTATTGACAGTTCTTGTCATAATAGTCATCAAACTACTTAACTCTGTTGTTGTTCCAGGGCATCACAGTTGTTTGTTTTCCCAGCGTTTCTTCACGACACAGTCTAGAGTATAGCTGTCCATACATTTCAGTGAACTGTCTTGTACTTTTAGTTCACATATAATTTTTGGGGCACAGTATAATTGAGAACATTGACAGTTGAAATGCTCAGCTCTGAATTCAGAGGTAATTTCATTGCATAGGGAAACAACTGGAGCTGAGGTTGTATTTGGGTTTAATAGACTGTATAATGAGGACAGGGCTGCCAGGAGCATTGAACAGAATGATGCTGAAGTTACCACAACTGCCATACTGGCAAGATGATGAAGAGGTAATGATTTAATCTTATGTATTTTAGTAAGAATGTTTTAATAGAGAATCTCATTTAAAAAATGCTTTTCACTGAAATGACTTAAATACGTTTCAACTGTTAGTTGCTTTATTTTAATTAAATGAATACTGTTTTTTAAATGTCATGTAAAATGCAAATATTTTTTGTAATTTGACATTTTTAGTAAATCCATTTATTTATTTATTAATTTCTATAAACCATAGGTACTAGCCTTAAGAATTAATTAACTGAAGATGTATTGATAGATTGTATAATGTGGACAGGGCTCATTATACATATTTATATACAGAAAAACAAGTTTCCCATATTCTCGATTGCACAAATGCATGCAATGAACACAGACTGATTTTTTTTTTAATTCAAGAAATAATGCGCAATCAGTTGCAGTCTGTAGAATTCTTTATTTTGCCTGGGAAATGTCTATTCCATTTAGATAAAAACTAATGAGAGGGAATTTCATCAGATGAATAATTTCAAGTGTTCACTCTTCTGTAGTCAACTAATTAAACACCTCCTTCCTTTTCTGTGGTTTGATTTTAAGATGCTGATTATACTCACACAGTAATGATCCTTATTCGTATTCAACAATGTGAAGCACTTTGATCCTAAATTTATTCTAACCCCTTGAAGGCTCATCATAATATTATAGCATTATTAATACAAGTACAAATGTGCTGCAACCTCTAATTAAATTAATCTGGGAAATGAATATATAAACAGAACATTGCTTTATATAAGAAAAGAAAGTGATTTAATGATCTGCTCTTGTAGCTTACATGACATCCACTGAGGTTTAGCCACCTTGCATCTGACACAGATCTCATGCTCCCATGATCCCTTTAGATTGAAGCAGAAACTGAAGTTCTACAGATGTCTTCTCATTAGTGCTACAGTTTGTTGATGCCCTCAAACTGCTCTGTAGCAATTTATAACTGAGATGCTTTCGGTCATAATCCAGTGTTGTGTTCTGATATCAAAACCTCATTCAGTGGTAATTGGCAGTTAATGTAATACATGAAAAGATAATATGTAATTATATTTGTACATCTGAAATGGCATGATTAAGAATGTGTAAGTTCATAATCAGTTATTGTCTTACTATGTCCAAGTTTTATCATGCAATTCTGAGAAAAATATGGAAATATGTACACTAGAGTTCAAACGTTTGGAGTTGGTAAGATTTTTAGATGTTTGCATTTATTTGATCAAATAAATGAAATACAGTAAAAACAGTAATATTGTGAAATATTATTATACCTGTTGTTATCAAGGTTGAAAACATTTTTGTTATTCAGGAATCTTTGATTAACAGAAAGGTTAAAACAACAATTTATTTGAAATAGAAACCTTTTATAACATTTTAAATGTCTTGACTTTCACTTTTTATGTATTTAGTGCATCCTTGCTGAATGAAACTAATAATTTATAACCCCCCCACCACCACCACCTCCAGTTTCTGACAAATATAAATTGATTTGTGAATGAATGATGCCTGCTATGCCAAATGTTATCATTTTAACCCAAACAATTGTTTTTTGTTATTAATTGTGATATGTATCTCATAAGAGCAACAGTGTGCATTGTGGTTGATGTCAACAACATGCAGAACAGCTGCCACTGAGTTCACCAGTGTCATCTTTTCATTTTGTTTTTGAATAGAGTACACCTAAAGAAATGTTTTTTATATACTTTTGAAGTGCTCCTTAGAGGATACCATCTATTTTTCTGAATGCTCTAAGAGTAATAATACAAAGAGCCACTAATGAAGCACTGCTGGTGGTTGTCAATGTTCTATTGTGAAAGTTTGAAATGACTGACTGGCTCCATGGTAATCCTTACCTCATCACAGACTCCAGCGGTGAAAGCCACTGAACACACTTGTCTTCATTCAAAACCTCCACCTCCATTAGTTCAATGAGGGCTAATAGAACATGAAGATCTTTACCTTGATACATTTATAATGGATTCATTCTTTCTCATTTGTACCTAAAACATAAAGACATCGATCGAATGCATATTAAGCCATGTAAAGCCGGGAACACACTTAACGACTAGCTGAAACATTCTAAGACCGAGCTCAACACACAAAGACTGTTTCCTCCGACTGAAGCAGATTTACATACTTACACACGGAATTTGAACACCGACTGTAATCGCCGACTGAACGCAACTGGCTCTGACTGGGCGCGTTTGAGCGTGATCAGTCATAAGTATCAATTTACATTTATAATCGGCCTTACAATCGTTAAGTGTGTCCCGGGCTTTAAAAGAAAAAAAAAGAAAAGTTAAAAATTCAAGGCAGATTTTTAATCCGCTGGTCCCGCTCAGCTCCAAGTCTCCCTTGATGATGGTCCCACTCAGCCTCTCTCTGTTAGCCCATCAGCTCCTCAGTGGTACAGCATAATGGTTTGGATCTGCTTTGGGCCTCCCGGTCCTCAGCTCCACCTTGGTGTGACGATCCCCTAGCTCCAACCCTGGCCTCAGAGCCCTGGACTCCACCTCACCCCTCCAACCCATCGGCTCCACCATGGCTCCTTGTCTCCACCGTGGACCGTCATTCCTTCGGCTCTGTCAGGCTCCCTCGTCCTTCCAGCTATGCCTTGGTCTGATGTCGCCCTAGTTTTGCCACAGGATTTCAGGCTTCCAGCTGAGCCACAGCCCTCCATCCCTTTGGCTCCACCAGGCTTCACCTTCCGTCCGGCTCCACAGTTGTCCTTGGTCGCTCCGGCTCCACCGCTGTCTTCCGGGTCCCCGCCTCAGTCCCACGAGCTGTAAGCTCTGCCTTGGCTCTCCAGACCAGCGGTGTCATCCTTGCTCTTTGTCTATTCTGCTTCCCCTGGGTCTTCACCTCTCACAGCTTCACCTCTGTCAGTCAGATCTCTTGCTTCATCCTGGTTCATCCTCCCGCCCGGGCCCTCAAGAACTACACCAACTACGTCGTCAAGGACTAATACATTTTTGTGTGCGCCAGGAGCCGCCCTTGAAGGGGGTGGAGGGGGTAGGGGGGTAATGTCACATATGCTCTCCATCTGACCATCTTCAACATTTATTTGTATTATATTAACAGCAATAATAAGATATTCCTGTTGTCGCTGCCTAGCTTTGTGGTCTGAAGCTATGAGGAAATTACATGGTCACTTTCATTGCTCCCTTCACCAAGTGTGTTCCAAACTGCTTCATTATGACACACAAGTCCCCTGCTCCCTCCAAAGTCCCCACTTCAAGGGCTCTGCCCTTCGGAATGAGAAGGGCATAGGGATGCTTGCTTCTGACAAGAATTTGCCCTTTGCCTGGTCTACGGATTATAGACCCCTTACCTGCTTTACTTTTCTGTGAAGTCTCCTTGTGATGATACTCCACCAATCTCCTACTCACCTGTCTACTCTCCCTACTCTGCCAAGAGGTGTGTGCTCTCTCATGCTCCAGTCACCACCAGTCCTCTTTAACCCTGGTAAAAAGGAAAGACACTCTGTCATTCAGTATTCATCTGCTCATCATTACTCTGACTGCTACATTACTCACCTGCTTAACTCTGCATATCATCTGTCAATATATACCTGTTTGGGTTGAACTTACTCTCTCTGTCTCCGAGTCGGGTATTCCCTGACAATAACTGTAACCAAATAATTTATCACAATCAGAATGAGCTTTATTACCAGGTATGCTTGCACACACAAGGAATTTGTCTGGGTGACAGAAGCATCCAGTGCACAGACTGAATGACAATGATAAGACACAGCTAATAAAATAAGAAAAAAAGATAAATATAAAAAATACACAATATACAAAATAGACAATATGTACAGGTATGTTATATATGCTACATAAATATAAGTATGTTGTTTATTGCACAGTGGGGGCATTTACCTGTTCATGAGGTAGATGGCCTGAGGAAATAAACTTTGTGCTCTGTAGCGCCAACCAGATAGCAACAGTTCATAGAGGAAGTGGCCTGGATGTGAGGGGTCCAAAATGATTTTGCCAGCCCTTTTCCTCACTCTGGATGAGTATAGTTCTCGGAGAGTGGGAAATTTATTCATGATGCAATGCATTTTAGCAACATTGATTAATATGAAATTCTTTCAAATAACTGTGTTTGACTAGTTAAGACAACATTTGGGGGAATTCTATTGGTCTTACATGGGACTTTGTGATCAAGTAAATCTAATTTCTTAGCAGGCCTATTTGTGACTCAAATTTGATTTATTTTGGCACAAAACATGCATATACATCTAAAGAACATCTTTCTCTGTGCTGCAAGATCAAACAGATTTGTTCATTAAATTCATGGACCACCACGGTTGCTGCTGCAGCATGTGTCAGCAGCTGTGTGTCTTCTGGAGTTCTCTGCTTGTATCTTGAGCCAAATGTCTTGATAAGTTTGCTTAATTTATTCTTTCGTATAGAAACACTAATGATTTGGACTTGATCAGGATCTCTAATGAATATTAACTGAGTGCCAAATGGTTACCAGTTAAAGTGATGAAAAGTCTACAGCGAACTGTAAACTGTCCCATCAGCACATGGATTAATACTTCTAGTTGAGCTGATTCTTGACATATGACAATAGACTGCAAAACTAAAATAAATAAAAGTTTAATAAAAAACAAAGTGAACATAAAATGAATACTACAACATTCTTGAGATAATCCCTCACTGATTACAAAGTACAATTTTTTTTTTTTTTTAATTTTAAAGTTAAAGTTAAGATCGACACCTTTTTCAACTAAAAACTTTTTATGCGGTTTGGCTGTTCATTTACACAACAATGGCATTTTGGTGACCTGAAAACAGAAATTTTTGAGGGTTTCAAAGTGAAAGTTTTTGAGAACAATACCGTTGTCATCGTATAAACTGCAAAAACGCAAATCTGTGAAAACAGTGACGACATGCACACGCGTGCAACGTAGTCTGTCCACTTTATTTGTCAACGCGGAATCATTTCTGTGAATGTGCGAGACCTCCGATTTATTAAGAATATCAAAATGCAGTAAACTATAAAAATATGGTGGATCGGCATGCACGTTTGGCGCGACTGCTCTGTATATGCGTATGGACAGACGCGTAATCTTTCTTTACAAAGTGACATCGCCATCTACTTGTCTGGCATGCGTAATACAGCGTTCTTAGTCATTTTCGCGGATTCGTGTGAACAGGATAGATTTGATATGGTTGTGTACAAAGAAAATAAAACGTTTTAGTAACTTTTTAGCACATCGTTGTAGGCCTATATAGCCTACCCTTAATTACATCTAATAATAATAAATATGCCTTCTGCAAAGGTGAAAATGTGATATCCTTCGGATTCCACTGAGCACATGACTGTCTCACTCTCCACACAGCATGTTTGTGCGTATAGGCGCGTTTCCAGGCTATGACGCTCAGAAATGCTGCAAAATGCGAAGGCAACTCACTAAAGGTTTGGAGATAGAGCCGATATATAGCATAAAATAATCCGCATCAAAGGACTCGGGCTGTTGCTTATGCAGCCCAGTGAAATACTGGGAAACAAAGCAGAGCATCACTGACTCACAGTCTGCTCTTTGTAAAACTTTGATTTCGTTCTGCCCATTTTAAAGACAAGCAGGCTACATGGGGGATATGAAGATTACTCCAGAAGTGTTGGAGCAACTATTGCAATTTTACAATCTTACTCGTCGGGAGTTCATTGAGACGTACCAGATTCAGCCGTTGGTTTACATCCCTGAGTTACCAGCCAGCGCCAAAACTACGTTTGTTATTGTGTACACGGTGATTTTTCTCCTGGCTCTCATTGGAAATAGTCTTGTTGTCTATATTGTCTTGAGAAAGCGCGGGATCCAGACTGCCACAAATATTTTCATCTGTTCTCTAGCCATCAGCGACCTTCTGATATCTTTCTTCTGCATCCCATTTACTCTGCTACAGAACATCTCCTCTGAGTGGTTCGGGGGTGAGTGTCATTTCTAAATCATTTTTATTATAAAACAAAGTTTGTAAGGAGGATGTACATGTTCTGTGAATTTGCCCTATGTTGTTTTGCATGTTTTGTTTGTTGTTGACAATTACATTGAGGGTTTGTTACATTCCAGTGAAATAGGCTGCTGTACTTTTGCAGATTATAAGAATTAAATTAGTCTTAAATGACAAAAATTAGAAACATTTTTTAGTTTCTAAACATAATTTAAAACACAGATGCCAAGTTCTTCAAAATAAATCTTTGATTTCATGTTGTTTCATTATTTAAAAAAATAAATGTTTCTACAAATGTTGATTTAAGGACTCTAACATGTCAGCCATTATTATTTTTATAACCACTATTATGTTAACCACATTTATTTATTTATTGTTTGTTTTTTTGTTGATGATGATGTTGTTCTCCATGCATTTTTGAATAACTTGTAGATGTGAAGAAATATGAGTGAATGTAGCTTCTGATAGGTGGCTTTTCTTTCACCTCATTACTAATTTGTTTGGGTTGTAATTAAAGATTTGACTAAATAAAATGCTGTCTCAGAAACTTAACTCTTTAAACATTTTAATTTATGTAGGTGTGTTGGTGTGCAAAACAGTTCCCTTTGTTCAGACCACGGCCATTGTGACTGGCATTCTCATTATGACCTGCATCGCTGCAGAGAGGTACCAGGGGATTGTACACCCTCTGAAAATCAAAAGACAGTGCACCCCACAAAGAGCATACCGAATGCTGGGTATGTAGTTTCTGAGAACCCATATCCCTGAGGTTTTTTCTTTCTTTTTTTGTTGTGTTTTCCATTTTCAGCTTTAATTTGTTTTTGCAGTATTTGATCATGCATAATTTGCATAACAAATCTAAGCATAAAGCATCTAAATAATGGTGTTTTTTTTCTCTGTTAGTGGTTGTCTGGATTGCAGCCATGGTGATTGGATCCCCAATGCTCTTTGTTCAACAATTAGAGGTACTGCTCAAATTATTATAATTTTTTTTCATTTGAACCTTTTTTAATTCAAAACATCATAGCCAACTTGTTCAAACATTAGTTAGCACTCAGTCACTGCAGAGTTGTACAGTGATTTCTGTGGGTATATTGTCATTATAAACTTGAGGATTTCCCCGGTTTAGCTTGTTTGGAAGCTGTCAGGTGCCTTCTGGTCCAAGGAAAAATATTGTCAAAGGTTTGGAATAATTAATTAATTGTTAAGTTTCTTATGCTCACCATGGCTGCATTTTTTAATTAAAAACACTAATATTGTGAAATATTATTGCAATTTAAAATAACCATTTTCTATTTGTATACATTTTAAAACATAATTTATTCCTGTGATGGCAAAGCTGAATTTTCAGTAGTGGAATAATTAAGAAGTTTTAATGTTTTTGAAAGACGATTCTTATGATCACCGAGGCTGAATTTATTTTATGCAGTAAAACAGTACAGTAAAAGCAGTAATATTGTGAAATATTATTATATTTTAAAATAACATTTTTATATTTTAATACATTTTAAAGTGTAATTTATTCCTGTGATGACAAAGCATCATTACTCCAGTCTTCAGTGTCACATGATCCTTCAGAAATCATTCTAAAATGCTGATTAGACGCTCAAGAATGTTGAAAACTGTTGCTGTCATCTTAATAATTTTGTGGAAACCATGATATACTACCATTTAAAACTTAAAAAAAAAAAAAATTAATACTTTTATTTAACAAGGACTCATTAAATTGATTTAAGTGACAGTAAAGACATTTATAATGTTTTTCAAATTTCTAGTTATTAAAGAATCCTGAACAAAATGTATCACAGTTTCCACAAAATATTAAGCAGAAAAACAGTTTTTAACAATGGTAATAATAAGAACCACTACTAATAATTGGGCACCAATAATAATTGAGCACTAAATCAGCATATTAGAATGATTTCTGAAGGATCATGTAACACAGAAGACTGGAGTAATGATGCTGAAAATTCAATCAAATAAATTCAGCCTGGGTGATTATAAGAAACTTCTTTCAAAAACATTAAAACATCTTAATTGTTCCATCTTTTGGCCACCAGTGTATATTGTAGACTATTCGCATAATAACATTGGTCCATTTCATATGCTACAGCTACATTTATAATGCTTTTTATATTCTACTTTGTGATTTCAAATTCCCTCTGTGTACAGGTGAAATATGACTTTCTGTATGATCTCCATCATGTATGCTGTCAGGAGCGCTGGAGCTCGAGCACCCACAGGAAGCAGTATGCCACCTTCATTCTAGTGTTCCTCTTCCTCCTGCCACTTGCTGCCATGCTGATACTCTACACCAGAATTGGTATTGAGCTCTGGATTCGCAAACAAGTGGGGGACTCCTCGGTTCTCAATGCCATGAACCAAAGGGAAGTTAGCAAAATATCCAGGTATTTTTTTTTTACCTTTCTCAGCACATGCTGTATATGTCTTACTCTGATCTAAATGACTATTTCTTGTTTTTAAATGTTTTCTTTTAATATATAATGGACTAAATATTTAAGTACTGCTAATGATCAGACACTCATTATGCAATCCTCTCTCTTAATGCTGCAGAAAGAGGCGAAGGGCCATCAAGATGATGGTCACCATTGTTGTGCTGTTTACTGTCTGCTGGGCACCTTTTCATACAGTTCACATGCTGTTTGAGTACAGTAAGATCCTCAAGTGTCTAGTAAAATATCGGTGCACATTACAGTCTCAAAGTATGCGTTCTTTCAAATTTCAGCTTCACTTTCTTGTTTCCAGGTTACCTGGACAAGAAGTATGATGACATCACAATCAATATGATTATTGCTGTTGCACAGGCCATAGGTTTTTCAAATTCTTTCAACAATCCTATTGTCTATGCTTTCATGAATGAGAACTTCCAGAAGAACTGCATGTCAACTCTTTCCTTTTGCATTAGGAAGTCCAGTCATCGTGTAGATGTGAAGGACAAATCGAAAGTAACTTTTTATAAGTCTGCCAGACAGGAAGAAGACATCTCTGTCATGCCCAGAATACATATAGTCGATCAGGTGCAATCTGCAAGATCAAACATGCGAACGTCTTTGTCATTTCTGGAGGAGAGAATTTCTGTTGAGAGCCATAGAATGCATTCAAGATGTATTAGAGACTGATATCTAAGTTTGAGTAAAGTAAGACATTTTTCTCTTACGCTCACCCGGACTGCAGAAAATACAGCAAAACTGGAATATGGTCACATATTACAATTGAAAATAACTGTTTTCTATTTTAATATTATTTTGAAATATAAATGAATTCCTGTGATGGCAAAGCTGAATTTTCATCAGCCATTACTCCAGTCTTCAGTGTCACATGATCCTTCAGAAATCATTCTATACGATTCCTAATAATAATCACCAAATAATCTGAAGAATACATTCTAATTATCACACTGTAAAAAAGAAAAGAAAAAAGGATTGTTGGTTTAACTTAAAACAGTAAGTTAATACAATAAAGGTGACTGGTTTATTCAACAGAAACTCAAAATATTATGTCATCTGAACTACATTAATTAACATTTCGTTGACAAATCATGAAAATATATATATTTTTTTACAGTGTAGCAATGTTGAGAACGATTGTGCAGCTTAATATTTTTGTTGAAACTGTGATATGTGTTTTCTGAATTCTTTGATAGAAAGATCAAAAGAACAGCATTCTTTGTTACAATATAAATGTCTTTACTGTTACATTTGATCAAATGAATGTATCCTTGTTAAATAAAAGTATTAATTAAAAATAAATATGAGCACAGCTTTTGAAAGGTAATGTAACAGAAGCATGATATAATAACAGTTCAGAAGTTTTCAACACAATAACACAGACAGACCATTAAATAAAAACATTTGGAAATGTTATGTCTTTGCTGTGCAATAAAATGCGGTGTCTGCACGTCCACCCATAAG